>CM055614.1:13160810-13760810 GCA_029379385.1 Quillaja saponaria | reverse complement strand
TCTTCGGCTGATTGGCTGGTGCATGGGCTCCCGAGAAAAAAAATAGGCCCACACGCGCAAAGGCTTTATCTTAGTTTTGTGGAATCGTACAACACTACCCAAAAAGAAAAGGAGTTTGAGTAGGGAATTGCCGAATTGCAAACTTGACTAATTTTTTTCTTCTTCTTTATTTTTTATTTTACCTATAAAATATAATAAAATTAATACTTGAATACTCATTAGAATAATATGCACATCAGCTTGTTTCTGTAGTTAAATATGTTTTATGTATCAATTATATTATCCCATCATTTGTTCTTAATTCCTACCTAAAAATTTTATTTAAGCTCACACAAAAAAAAAAAACTTATGCAATTCTTAAATAATTAGACCAGCTTAATATGGTGTATTTTTCTTTCTTCAATTAATATGGAACCATTTTTCATGTTTCGATTGTATTATCTTAATTGTTTGTTCTTAATTTCCATCTAATCCCAGGAAACTTCCGTACTAGCCTCGACACATTTCGTATCCTTGGCATTTGGTTGACAGGATTAGAACTAATGCTCATGGACTGAGGATGGGATCTTATGCTTCGAGTTTCAAGCAAATTCTAAAAGTCGGCTAATTCTTTGTTCAAACTTGTTTGCAGCTCCTCCTCTTCTTCAAGATTAACATCATCTTCGTCATCGTCATCCCTAAGGCTTCGAGGTAAAACACCAATGGATTGGACTATACGTGCCATCCCCTGTTGCAATAGTACCGCCAAAAGGTTAGTTCAATTCTTTAAGATAAAACATCACTCGTCACTAATATTAGTAGTATGTCATAAAACCAACAGCATGAGTTGTGATATATACAATTTTATTTATATTATTATTAATAAATATTAATATTTATTTAATTGAATAAGTGACAAGCAATATCAAATATAAGAGCTATTAATTAACCATCATAAAGAGAATTAAAGCAATGGAAATAAGCATCGTGGTGAGATCATGCTAATGAGATATATTTTTTTTAAGTTTAATTCTTAAATATTCCTAATCATAAGATCACTAAGTAGGGCATTAGTGAATCCAGATATACTAGTAGTCGGTCTAAAGAGTTGAGAGTGACTAATCTTATAGTCAGTTATGTATGAACACTAAGACAGATATGTAGGTGCTCATTAGAGAATTAGTTCATTGAACTGACTTAACTAAGAACACTTATATGTAGTTTCTCTACATGTCAATAGGTGGTTCTCATGTTAAATTTGTGCAAATAGTCCTTTGACTTTAGGTATCATAGTTATTTTATATGTACACTATTATACTTTGATGTTATTTCTGATTCTATTAATGAGTCACATAAGAAGTAGTAGTTGGGTATAATCACTTGCATATGGAGGTAAGTGAATGCATAATAAATAATCTATCACTCTTCGTAGAAATAGAGAATGTCCTATGTGATCTATAAAATATTTAACTTAAAATCTATGGTCATAGCAGGGTGGATATCAAAAAATGAGTTTCTAATTTCTCCTAATGAAATTATAATCTTAAGATTTAGACATATATGATTAAATTTAGGGTTTGACAATATTTCCATACCCAAATAAATTTAATCGGGACATAGCATAATAGAAAGATTGAATTGCATGGTAACTGTTAACAGAAATGTTCAAAAGGTTTATAGCTATATTTATATTATTATTGGTAGTCATCGTGTTCTAATAGGCATTAATCTTAACTTGTAGGAATCCTGATAATTAATTAATTAATTAATCTTGATTAAAGGGTGAATTAAAAAGTGTTTTAATTCAAATAATTAGAATGAAGTCTAATTTAATTGGACGGAGTCTAATAATAAATATATGTAAAAGTTACATGTCTTCTACCATCGATAGGTTGAACCTAAAGGGTCATACACAATAGGACAATATTCAACTAAGGAGAGTTTTGGGGCAATCATATAATTATTATAGTTTGTTAGTTATTAGTTTAATTATGATTAAATCCTAATATTAGCATAATCCCTAATATGTTAGGATTATCCGATACATAGGGAAGTGACTAGTTTTTATAAATAAGACTTAGCTGGCTAGGCCATAATATGAGAGAATAATTTTATGTACAATATAGAGAGCTTAAAACCTTCAAAAGGATTTTAGGCTAAATATAATTCTTGAATTGCAAGAGAGATTCAATAACTTGTACTTGAATTACAAGAGGGATTCAATAACTTGTGCTAACACACAAGGAACTTCTTGGTAACCCTTCTCATCTTCAAGCATGAAGATCTTTTTGGATTTGTTTGTGTGGATAACCTTAGAGACGGGACATTTACACTATTTCTGTGCTATTGATGAATCAACAAAGGAGTGAAGGCCGAATAAAGAATATGGTGAAAGAATCGAAAACCTCAGAGATATATAGTTCTCCAACTTCTTGTTAATTGCTAAACTAGAACTAGGATCTTTCACATAATCATAAAGTAATTTCGGGTTAAAAAAATTAAAAATTTAAATTCCAATGTGCATTTGAATGCCATATTTTCTACCAATTCCTTAAAACTACCACCCTAAGTGATCTTCTTTATAGGATCCTATCCCACCCCGATTTGCTTGCCTAACTCTGCCCACAAATTCCTATCTTTTTTTAGACTATCCCACTTGTTTTTCAATTTTTGAGTTTCCACATGGTTGCCTTCAATTTTTGAGTTTCCACATGGTTGCCAGTAAGCTCCTTAAATCGGCTCACAATTCTAGAGCAACCTATAACTTAAATGCAATTGTCCATTCCTTGCAATTTTCTTCCTCCATGCAAAATCCAATGAAAATTTTAACTTCATTTTCTCTCCATATCATCTTCCCATTGTTCATTTGCTAAGTAAAAAATGCACACAACATCAAAATAAATAGTACACACAAAAAAGTTAGCATATAATATATAACAATGGGACTATATAATAATAACATGTAAATTAAATTGCATTGCATTTATTATCAAATAAACATATAGTTAGCATAGGCAATATAATTATAGAATAATTAAAAGTAAATAAACATAATATATAACTGTAGTGTAAAATTATTAAGTAATTCAAAATAAATTTAATAATATTTACCAAAAAATATATACCTTAAAACTAGATGATATTAATTCCAAACCGATGAGAGGGATGGGAAAATATTAGTAAGCGAATAAAAGAGTTGAAGCAGAAAATTGGTGCAATTATGGAAAAACAAAAAAAAAAAAGAAAAAGAAAGATTTGGATTGTATTTACTAGGAAAAATTAAGGAATTAAAAAAAAAAAAAAAAAAAATAGAATTCTAGCCTTAACGGTCATATAACTTTGCTGTTTTGAAAGAAAATAAATAGCCCATGGTTTAGGAAGGTATCTTGGAGTTCCATTTTTGCATGGCTGTACCGCCAAAGCAACTTATCAACACAATGTGGAGAAAGTTAAGCTCAGAATTTTTGGTTGGAACGCACGAACACTTTCGTTAGTTGGAAGATCCACATTAGTCCAGTCCATTTCTCAAAGAATTCCCACTTATACTATGCAAAGCACACGCCTACCCCTTGCTATTTGTGATGAGATTAACCGTGCCAATAAAGGCTTCTTATGGGGATAATGAAGGTCGCCGGAAGGTGCATATGATTGCTTGGAGTAGAATCACACAACCAAAAGAATGTATAGGACTTGGGCTAAGAGATATGAGGTTGGTTAATAAAGCTCTGCTTATGAAGGTTGTCTTATTTCAGGTGAAAATAGCTTATGGACTCAAGTTGTTAAGAGTAAATACATGCAGAAAGAAGACACGTTGGTGCCAATTGACGTGCATGGCACTGCTTCCCCGTTTTGGAAAGCATTAGGAGAAATTTGACAAGAGGTGTTGAGTGGGATCCAATGGTCCATTGCAGATGTTTTAAAAGCCAAGTTTTTGATAGACCTCTAGGTTAGTGGTGAAGGGTCTCTCTTGGCTAGTGCAATTATTGAGGTCATGGAGGAGGATTTATATAGCATGGTGGCGGAATTTGTCAATGCTCGACTGGTAGCTCGAAGGTTCACTCAACAACTATGGAGTAAACTATGATGAAACGTTTAGTCCTAGTAGCAAAGTTCACAACTGTGCTAGTCTTACTTGCACTTGCAGCTAACAAAGATTGGAACTTGTGGCAAATGGATGTGAAGAATGCATTTTTGCATGGAGAGTTGGATCGAGAGATTTACATGATTCAGCCAATGGGTTTTCAAAATAGAGATCATCCTGAATATGTGTATAAGTTGAGGAAAGCACTCTATGGATTAAAACAAGCACCAAGGGCTTGGTATTGTAAGATTGATTGAATTCTTTACTTAAAGTGGTTATTTGATGAAATATGCAGATTCTAGTTTATTTGTCAAAGTCAATGAAGGAAAGCTTGCTATAGTCACATGGATGATTTAATCATAATAGGTGATTGTGAAGATGAAGTTCTCCAAACAAAAGAGAACTACTTATCAATTCATTTTCAGATGAAAGAACTTGGACAACTGAAGCACTTTCTTGGTATGGGAGGCAAATCGTACTCAAGAAGGAATAATTCTCCATCAGCAAAAATATTCCAAAGATTTGTTGAAGAAGTTTGGTATGATTGGATGCAAGCCAATTTCAACACCAATTGAAAAAAAATGCCAGAATATGTGCAGATGAAGGAAATGACTTGGAAGATGCAACAATGTATCGACAATTAGTAGGGAGTCTAATTTATTTAACTTTGACTCGACTAGATATTTCTTATGCAATGGGTGTGATGAGTCGGTACATGCAAAAACCAAAGAAATCTCATATGGATGCGGTTTGACGAATACTGAGATATGTGAGAAGTACAATGGATTATGGAATTTTGTATAAGAAAGGTGGAGATTGCAAGATTGTTGGCTATTGTGATGCTGATTATGCAGGAGATCATGACACTCGTCGTTCAACTATTGGGTATGTATTTAAACTTGGGTCAGGAGCAATTTCTTGGTGCAACAAGAGGCAACCCACTGTGTCTCTGTCAACAACAAAAGCTGAGTATCGATCAGTAGCAATGGCAGCTCAAGAAAGCACTTGGCTTATATAGTTGCTGAAGAATCTATGTCAACCAATTGACTATGCAATTCCCTTGTATTAGTGACAACTAGTCAGCAATTCGTTTGGCAGAGAACCTAGTTTTTCATGCAAGAACTAAACATGTGAAAGTACATTATCATTTTATCAGAGAAAAAGTTTTGCAAGAAGAAATTGGGTTGAAGCAGATTAAGACAGAGGATCAAGTTGCAGATTTATTCACAAAAGGTTTAAGAATCACCAAGTTTGAAAAAGTTTTGTCATCAGCTGAACATGGTTGAAAGAAGGACAGCTGGTGTTGAGGGGGAGTGTTAAGAATCAACACTAGTTGTTAGAAGGATGAGTCTAAGTTTGTTTGCAATTTCTTTATTTGTTAGATAAGTCAGTAAGCTTAGTAGTATGACCAAGTGTACCTTGAATTATTCAAATATTTGTTCCACTGAGTTTGTTTTCTGTTTCCTAGTCTTAAGCTAAGTCCCGTTAGTGGCATTAGTGGACTTCTTCTATAAGCCTATAAAAGGCATTTCTGTTGCATCAAATAAACATCATCCTTCTCGTCTCTTTGATTTTCATTTCTGTTGCATCAAATAAATATCATCTTTCTCATCTCTTTGATTTTCTCTCATTCTACATATATATATATTCATTGTTGTTAGCTCTTGATTCATGATTTTCAACTCTTATACTTTGCATAATCAAACTTTTACTAACATAATAAGCATATAATTTAGTAGAATTGAATTCTCATAATTCACCTAATTAATTATATACTACTATGCTTAACACAACTTATCACTAAACCCACACATTCCACGGCCAGGACTTTAAACCCGTACATCGGCCAAGCTTGAAGTACCCACTAAACCATCCTCCTCTAGGCTACAAGCTCCCAACTACATACCAAAGGAATGATTTTAAAATTGCTAGCTTTATCAATTGAAACTTAAGGATTTTAAAAGAAAGGATTTACACCTAACGAAACTGCCCTTACACCATGATAAGCAAACCAAAGTAATTCACTAACCCACCTTCTTTTCTTTGATTGAAACCAGCCCGTAGATGGTCACACCACCAGAATTTATGGCTTGCTACCATTAACACAAAACAGGGCAACTCACCACCTACCGTACCCTCCTTTAGCTTAACCATACACCCACACCAAAAAGGGAAAAAATTCAACAAGGAAATTAGAACCAGAGAAGGATGAAACGGCAGCTATAAGCTGCTGCTAATCAGTTCCAAGTTTCAATTTCAACCCAAAGCCTCAACAATAAAACTGTTATGTCAAAGAAAAGGAAAGGAGGGAACTCACCAATTACATAAACTTGTTGTCCACAACTTGCTAGGCTTCTGGTAAGAAAAGAATTTGTTTACTAAATTGTGGTGTAGATTTACTTTTATATATATATATATCAAAATTAAAGTCCACCATATTTGTTGAGTTGGACTTAACAAATAATATATATATATATTTTCACTAATTAAGTCTAATGGAAAAAAAAAAAATTAAATCCAACTCAACAAATAATATGGTACTTTAATTTAGCTATTCACTAATTAATGTAACTCTAATGGAAAAAAAATCTAAGTCCAACTCAATAAATAATATGGTGGACTTTATTTTATATATATATATATATTCAAATATTCTCTTAGTTTTAATTTATTTTATATACACAGTAATCATGAGAATTCAACTACTACATCCTAAAATGTATATTGGATTATTGGGGTATAACATAATAAATAAAAATAATGTGTCCGTTTGTGTTGGCTATTTGAGAAACAAGCCAAAATGTTATAACACTGGCCCAAGAGTAGCTTCAGTTTTTACCAGACACATTTTAGTCCAAAACTTGGGTTTGAGATGTGGGTTTCCTGTTTCAATCCAAACAAACTCACTCTAAGTGGTGAACGATGATACTTTTTTTATTTTTTTTACTATTTAAAATATTATTTGTGACAACGAAAGTGGACACTCCTACAAAGGACACATATGTGTTCACACAAAATGGTGCAAAGGATTATATTAAATAAAATATTAAAGTCTACAAGCAACAACAAGTGCTGTCACAGATAAAGAACACGTGGACATCGATAATTTCAAGCTAAATAGCACCAATATTTACTATTATCTGCATCCACAAAATATTATCAGTGATAACAACAATTTTTGGTACTAAATATCAGTGTCAGCACATTTGCTGTAGCAAATAATCAAATTGCATACAAAAATAGTTAATTATTCACGACATCATCTTAGAAACAACATATTATGCTGTCTTGTAGTGATAGTTGTTAAAATAATTCTTATTTTTTTAATAAGAACTAATTTTTAGTAGCATACACTTTGCGCGTGAATCATGTTTATGATATATAAATATATGTTAATCAACAATCGATATAAATATTTATAAATTATAGCTAATAAAAAAATAATATTCAATGTTAATTACATCAACAAATAGATAAAGTCTATAAAAAAATTTAATTCAATATAAACATATAATTTTTTTAAAATTTGAAAGATAAAAAATAATTAACACAATAATATTATAATTACAAAAACTATACTCTTAATATTTCTTTTAATTCATAATTTTTTTTTATAATTTTAATTTATAATATAATAATTTTTGTGACTTATTAAATTAAAAAAATTGAGAAATTCAATTTTAATTATTATTGATATATTGACAACTTATAAATTTATTAATACTAAAAAGAATTTGGATAGAAAAACTATCAATACTCATAAAACAATTATAATTCTATTAATATTAGAAAAAAAGAATTAGTAAAGAAGTAAAAAATAAATAAATAGTCTATTTGAAGTAAAATCAACTAAAAAGTATTTATGTAATAGTAAATTTCTTTCACTAAATCGCTTTTATTATATTCATAAGCAAATAGATAAATTTACCAAAAAAAATATATTTATATTTTTTAAATTATTAAGATGGAAGAAGAATTGAAAAATAAACAACAATATTATAATCATAGAAACTACAGGTCTTAATATTTTTTGTAAAAAAATTAATTCATAAATTTGAGAAAAACTAAAAAACATTATACTTATTAGAAATTTTATTAAAAAAAAACAATTGAGGAATTCAATCTTAACTACTAGACATATAATTATTGAAAAAATATTTTTAAAAATTAAAAATTAAAACAACAATATTATAATCTTAATATTTCTTTCAACTCATAGTAATTTTTAAAATTTTAATTCTTAATTTGAGAAGAATTAAAAGAAATTATGATTATTAGAAATTTATCAAAAAAAAATATTGAAAATTTTAATCATTAATTGCTATTGATTTATAATTATTGAAAAAAATTATAAATTTATTAATATTTAAAAGAGTTAGGGAAAAAAAATAATAGTCCTAAAACAATACAATCCTATTGATATTAAACGGAAAATAATTATAAAAAAAAGTTTATCTAGTAATAAAATAACAATTAAAAATAACTATATAATAATAAAAATTCATAAAGATATTTAAGAAAATCAAAGCCATTAAGCAATTTTTATATAGTTCAGGTTTAGATATAGATAAGAGGATATTTTTGCATCACATTTATGACCAAATAATATTTATCATATTCTTTTGGGTTTGGTAATGACATTATTTTTTATTACATTTCAAAAAAAGATTGTATTAATTTGAATACTATTCAAGTCATGCGAGTTTTATTGCTCTCAATTATATAGTTATTCAAATGAATTAAAAAAAAAAAAGTTATGCTTTATTTGCTTTTAGCAAAAATAGAAGCTTAATTAAAGTAATTAGGCAAAGTATTTTCAATAATAATAAGCAAATAAAAAGAACTTTTATTCCAAACTTTTTTAAAAAAGAATATCCAAACTTCACTATGACATGTGCCAGCTCTTAAATTTCATTAAAGAGATATGAAAACAAAAAACAGGAGGGGATATAAAACCAAAATTCCTGAGAGAAAGTATACACAAAAAGATAAAAACTAAAAATAAACAAAAGAGAGTCTCTCTTTCAAAAAAATTGAACTATAGAAAATAAACTAGGGAGGACTCTCCCTTCATAATATAGATTTCTTCCTTAAAAGAGCTAAGCCATTACAATCCTGAAGTAATAATCCTCTTCAAACCCAATGGAAGATTATCTCTATTAAAGATCATAGCATTTGCGTTCGAACTTTTATTCCAAACGATATAGTTCCCATGTATTAAATATAACATGAAAACTTAGTATTTACTACTTTTTACAATAATAACTCAGTCTAGTCATTTCTCTTTTTCTTTTTAATTGTAGCCCTTTAAAAAAGAAGAAGAAGAATAATTTACGTAATAAATAAAATGACATATAAAATATTGTAACAAATTTAACTTGAAACTTTTATGATATTTACAAATAAATTTATCTGAATTAATATAATATATATTCATGCTCAATTATTTCTTTTACATTTTATTAAGATTATGAAGTCGTTATGGGTACGGCACGTGGAATACAAAAATTATAGTGACATAATGAAACTATAGCATTTCTAACGAATTTAATAATAATGACATAATCATATCAACCCACCACAATTATAGCCATATACTCAAGATAGTTCAACTATTTGAAAACATTTAAACCAACGAGAAAGAGTCTAAAAATCCCGTGAGTATATCAGAATATGTAATATAACAGAAGAAGACAAGTTAAAACACGATTAATTAGAAATAAAAGCATTTACTTGGACATGCAATGATATAGTTGAAGTTCACAAAAAAATAAAAAAATAAATAAATAAATCATTTGATAACAACAGTGTTATGAAAAACTCTGTGAGAGATATTACAATGTCAGAAACTTTTCAACTATTACACTCATAACTCACAAGAAGTTAACGTCAAATTCCAATTAACTGGAGTATCACATTTGAAGGAAGTAAAATTCATTTCATTTCTACTAAAACAAGTGAATCGTTTTCATCTCTACAATGAAGGAAACAAAACACCCCTTTCTATCCGAAACAATGAAATTTGTGATAGAAACGATGTCATTTAATAATTTTGCAACAATTCTTTTCAAGGAAATCCCATTCATATAACTTGAAATAGCATCCCCATCCAAACCTTGTTCACCAGCTTGGAATATATTACATATGACAATCGTAACTTACCTGCAAGAATTACATTGAAGTGCATTCAAAGAAAAAATAATATGTTTTATTAAATATACACACAAGCAAACCCTATTATGCACATAACAGACAGTTTTCAACGCAAATCCTAATATGCACAGAACAGTTTTCAACCCAGATACAATCCACGACTGAACTGATGTTCCAAGGATGATAGGTTTAGAGCCTTTCGAGTTCTGGCATTGTCCTTCTTGATTTTGACTAGCTTTTCATAGACACACCACGGAAAGCTGAGGAAATGATCGCGATTCATTCCTTCATTATAACGTCCCCAATAATCAGGATGGTAAGTCACATGGTACCAAGCTGAAGCTTTTGCATATACATCATCAGCCACCGAGTCTGAGCCACTTCCATTCTCATTGAACCAGGTCCTAGCTTCTTTTCGTAAAGACCTTACAGCCCTAGTGATTGCTTCTGCGTCCAAGTCCCTTCCTTTTGAAAAGGATTTAGACATCCTCATGATGTTCCCACTGAGTATTTCAGCCTCAGTTTTGATCCCATAATAGTCCATCAGATTTCCCAACTTGTAATCATAGTTGGTCTTGTAATAGAAAGCATCATCAATGTAATCCTCAAAACCATCCACTTCCATGTCAGGGTCATATGACCGTTCAGCCACTTCCCGAGTGAAGGGCTGAGGTGGCGCTAGCATGCGGTGCAATATCTTTCACTTCTCTGAAAAGCTTTCCTAAAACCCTATGGGATTCATAGGTGGGTTTGTCTGGCTTTTCCATGAAGTCTGGAAACTCTTTGACTTGAAGATGAGGTGGAGTAACTGCTGGAATACCAGTTTTTGGGAAGTCCACGGCTACAGAATATAACTTTGCAAGCTCAATACATTGACTACTCATTGCTTTCTCATACTCCTTATCTGCAAAGGCTGTACTGGGCATGGGCAATTTTTCCTAAGCTGTCATTAACAACAATGTAATTGGCGAAAAACTCCTCAACTTCCTGCGCCAAGAAATAAAGATTTAGGTATTAAATTAATGAAAACAAGCATGGATTCAAAAAGATTCCTATTGGAGAAAGTCAGTGACAGTAGCAAAACAAAGCAACTAATGCTTTGATCACGGTTTTACTTTTTCTTTTTCTTACTACACCTGATAAAGATAAGAGGGGTTTATGGAAAGGGAATGTTTAGTACCAATGAAATATCTAGAAATCATAAAAGTAAGAAAGCAAATTAATATTTGACAGAGAAGACTTCCATAATGAAAATACTCAGTTCCAGATTGGTGAAAATCTTAATTTAATCTGCTTGTCCGTGTCACTCTCTAAGAGAATATTACCTCAATGGTGACATCATGATCCAATTCCATACTTGGTGCAGGAGTGTAATCCATTGGTTGGAATTGTTGAGGAGGAATCAACTCATTGTCCCAACATACAAAGTAGATATCTCCATCCAGATCACTTCCCGAACACTCATTTGGATGAGGTCTTAAATTGAAAGTCATTTGTTGAAGTCATTAAACAATACAAGAATCGAACTATTACTTAAAATAGAAGATACACCAAGTCATAGTGACACTTAAATCTTACAAACTTCCATTAAATAACATAAAGAAGAACAAATTTAACATTTTAACTCTGGCGCTTTTAACATACTCAAGGCCTACAAGTGATATCTTATTATTTAAAAAATAAAATATATAATATTGTAAATAGTCTTACAGCAATTTCACTGTGCAAATATTTGACAAAAACTGTCATTTTCTAAACATTAGACAACCCACTTCACCCATGTAACACAGAAACTAATGCATGCTAACAAACATTAATGAAAGCAAAGAGAAACTATTTTGTTTCTATAGATGATAATGTTCTTCACTAATTTTCTAAAAGGAAACAGCCGCACAACCATTAAGCTGTAGCCATGTCATGTTTGAATGCCAAAGCATCACAGACAAGTCTATGTGCAAAACAGGTAACTGGAAACAGAGTTGATCAATTATGAAAAGCCTTCAAAGATCGGAATATATAACAAGATTTCACATACATCCTCTGCAATGCAGATTGAAATCTTACAGATGGATTGTTAACATAATGTGTGATATTGCCACAGTCAGAAAGCAGAGCAAGTCTTCCAAAGACATGAAATGGATTTTGTTTTTTTTTTAATTATAACTCATTAACAAAGCCTGTGGTTTTTATGCCCCTGTTTCTCGCCCTCCGTGTTGTTCATAGAAAGGGAGGAGGTGCAAATGGAGCAAATCACCATTGGCACATGACAGGAGAATCTTGAAGTCAGTATCCGGGAATCAAAATAAAATGCATTGTAATAATTTTAAGAATTTGTCAGCACATGTCTATCTCTTCAGATACATGTTTGTAAGTATACAACCATCCACAAAGAGGCATCCATCTTCCATGTTATGTTTTGTCAGACTAACATTATGTGCATTATACACAACAGTTATACACTATAATGAATTCACAAAAATATAAATGACAAGTCGGGAAATTGCGAGAAACAAATTTACCTGGGTCCCTTTTGAGGGAAAACAACACAGTCCACCATATGGTGTAAAGCTGGCACATTCACAGCCCTTAAAACACGCATGTCACCTGGATGCAGGCAGGGGTTTTTTGCAACAACAACTTTTCCCTCAAAAATATGGCGTTGTTCTGATCCATCATACATTATGAAATCTTCAAAGATATGCCTAAACCTCGTTCCAGAAAATTGGACGAATACCTGACCATAATTCAAGGTTCTTGTTTCATCCAGACATCCCATCATTAATCTTCCATTTGGGATAAAGATTCTTGCTTTGAGTCGCAAATCCAACAATTTTGATGCCCTAAATGTTTGCAGCATCATTGCAAGAAATGGTTCGTCCATGGGCATATAACCACAAATGAGCAATTCCTTCAGTATATTAGTGTTCTCCCCAGAAGACATCAAGTCCAGAGCCTCCTGTGCCCTTACTGAATCTGTAAGGATAGCATTCAGTTCATTAACAGCTTCTCTTTGTTTTTTCTCAAAAATATGATCCTGGACCCCAAGAGTAGATAAAAGAGTAATCAACTCCCGATTCAAAAAGCAGCGCTGAAATTTGCTATATGCCAAAACATCTAGTTTTGTGTTATCTGATTCATACTTGAGCATGCTCTTCCTCAATGATAATTTAACCGACGAGGTTGGATCGACAGCCACCACTCCTTTGTAACCAGCATATCGAATTTGAAAGGCTGATGGAGTGTAATCTCTATGGCCACATTTTATAGCCACTTTCCTCGCATATTCAGCAGATATCTTCCCAATTCCATCAGAGAAGACATATTGGGTCCCATCATGTCTAACCTCCACATCAGGAATAATCTCAATTTCATGTCTACCAACATTCAAAGTTTCTGTAGATGAACTGAAAGATTGTCCCAGTCTTGCAGCGTATTTAGCCACATTTCTAATCTGACTGAAGTTGCCCATCCATTCTGCTTATATAGGCAGCAGTAATTTCATTCCTTGAGGCAAACATCCACATAGAATTTTCCCGTAATTGACTCGACGAGAAGTGCTAGAAACTCAAACTTCTTATCACCAATGACTATACCATTACTAAGAATCGAAAGAATCCTTTTGTAAATTCCAGTTCTCCTGTCCTCAGCTGAAGATGATGTTCGTGGAGCTAAATCTGTCCGAATACATTTTATCCAACTCCTCATCAACAAATGAAACACGAATGAAGTCATTGATATATTCACGGAAGTGGCGAAGTACACGGTTTGAGACATTCACCTCTGGCCCAGAAAAGTAAACTTTACAAGGTGTAATCTGAACCCTGCGTACATAAACTAATCCAGCATCTAAGGATATAGAAGGTGACATAGGAGGATGATGCCTTAATATCAGATATTTTCGATAATTCTCAGTCAGCCACCTTGATGGTTCATAGCAAAATTCTTTTGAATGATACAGCTTATCTAAGGCATGTTCAATAAAAGCAATGTCTATTCTACGTGGATCAACCAACCGATAAAAGTCAACATCAAGTGCAGTACCAGCAAGACATCCATGCTGAACCAACAAGTTAATTCTGAACAAGATCTCATATGGTATTTCAATGCCTGCAGGGGGACCAACAATTGGGACTAGGTCCTGATTGCAAGAAAAAGGAGAGCCACTTTCCAAAGTGTAATTCCTTTCACTTTCTTCATAATAGGCAAAGTTTTCCTGGAAGTTAGGAAGTTGCTGACCAGAAGGAAGCTCTAAACAGTAGAGCAGAAGACTGCCCAATACAGCATGATGGAGTGAAATCAACAGTCCTAACCCATTGATCATCAGGGATATCTTTAAAGAAGTTAAGAAGCGGATTATCAAATACTTCTACTGAAGGACGTACATCGTTCTCAAAGATCCGAGGAACGCCATATAACTAACAATTGAAAAGAAATATATAGCATTCATTAATCACGTTTGTATAAAAAACATATCATAGCAATCTACAATGAGTCAATGACAAAGAAGAAAAATTGCTTGCAGTGACACTGGCAACAGATATAACCCTTGAAGCAGATCAAATTCATGGAATTGGCAAAGCTGGGTACCAGTACTACTATAATTTGGTGCATAGCATTTTGCATGATGTCAATAACTTTGACAAAGCATTGGGCATGAAACATTCAATTCATACAAGAATTTCAGTTAGTTAACTGACCAGCAACAGCCTAACTGAAAGAAATAGTTCAGCACATGAGGAAAAAAGAAATTAGTATTTGAGACTTTATGTATCAGGGTACAATAACAAAAGAGGTATTGAATAGCAAAGTCGAGGATATGGAAGATACAAAATGGTTACTCCTAGAAACAATCGAGAAAGACAAAAATGACCACACCCACAACCAAGAAAACACTTCAGTTGCAAAATGTAGCAATTTAACCAATTTAACCCATTATAATTTGCCTAACATACATGCTCACGGTTCTAATGACTATAAGCAAGATATGCTTTGTCTAAATATGAACAAGATCTCTTCCTGTTTTAGAGCAAGCATATTTACTGTCTTTATTGAAAATTACTATGGCAAAATTCAATCAATAAGTCAACAAAAGTTTCTTAAAGTTCAATTTTCTATCCAGAACTCTATTTCGATATTCAGACTTTATCTTATATTCTGAATTTTATCTCTACCTAAAAGAACTTTTTTGACATTTGTAGAATAGTATTACACCAACAATAATGCAAAGTCATTAAATACTGATTTTATATTCTCAATTAGAGAGACGACAAATCATTCCTTAATCCATTCGGAGCAAACCAATATCCCTCGCTGATATTAGACTGGTGGAAAAAGAAGAGGGTTCCAGATAAAATGTTCAATAAATGAAACAAGCAAAAGAACAGACTAACAAAACTACTTGAAACCAGATGGAGAATCTGTTACAGAAAGAATGTTACATCAACATTAATAAATACAAAATTAACTAAACCTGAATCAGAAGGTACTTTGCAGTTCGACCCCGTGGTTGGCGTAGCTCAATCTTCCAAATGTTCTCATGTGAAAGCTCTAGTCTGTATTTCACATTATTATGGGAGAGAAAGAAATGTAATTTTTGCATTCCAATCCCAAAATTCAGAGTAACATCCATTCCTTTCCATAAAATAGCGAATTTTTCCTTTGAGATCTGACAGCCAAAATACAGGGTCACATCCTCCAAGCTATGTAAATAGGTTCTCGGTTTGGACTCAATATCTCTTATCGCTTCCCTAGCCTTCAGATAAGATTTCCCGTACCATAAGGATTTCTCAGGCAAAGAAATGAAAAAAGCAGCATCTTTGATGGTGGTGAATTGCACAATAGCATACGCTGTTGGAGCCCGGTCCTTGTGTTGCCTAATCTTAATAGCATAGATAGTATTTTCACCAGTATTTTCACCAGTATAATGTTCTAGAAACACCTGTACTTGGTGTGCAGTTACGGCAGAAGGAAATGCAGACAAGTGAATTGTCTTACCCATCAAATCCAAGACCCAAGCATACTTCAATGCTGTCTTCCTACATTGGAAAATAAAAATGAAATAAAAGAAGAAGAAGAAGAAGAAGAAGAAAGGAGAATAACCATTACACTCTTTCCTGCTATAGCGACTTAGATAATAAAAATAAAAGAGTTGGCTTTCATTGCTATGTGTTGTAATATGCTTCAGATATGAAGGTAGGTTCTTATGAAAGCAACAAAAGATTTTGTACATTTTCCTAGTTTACATAGTTGCATAATGAATACAACTATTGCCTATATACTACTTTTATACTACATATCATGGTGGTATGGAATCATTTTAATCATAAACCAGTAATTTGTAACGATGGAACTGATTATGTGAACCAAGCCTGATAGGCCTCATGATAAACCAAAAGAAAAGAAAGAAAATAAAGAAAAAGGAGGAAAATATTTATCGTAAGTTTATTGCAACTGATGAAACAATTTGATCTGGTGAAAACGAAAATAGCACTTCAAACTCCACAATAAACCCCTAACGAAAAGTAGGAAAAGATATTCCCTCATTGTAAGCAGTCACGAACAAATTCCTTGTTGTAGAGGGTCCACAGTTTACTACAGTTAACAACACAAAATCCACAAGTACTACAGTTTTATAAAAGAGAAAATCAGAAATTATGCAGAATCGAGTGCCATTGCCACTTCTTAATAATTGACACATCTCAGAGAAATTGAACATAATTTTTTAATGTGGATTTAAGCAGTAAAAGTGGGAGGAAGAACTGAATTCTAGATAGTGAAGTTTCTTGATAATAGAAACACTGGTCAGCAGACACAGACACATATTGCAAGTTTAGAATACATGCACTGACCTTCATTCTTCATTAATAGTGGGAGCAGGTGCTACTAGAGCCAAACATCATGACCAACAAACTAGAAAGTCTCTAGTGAAGCCAGAATCAGATGGAATATTGACTTTTAACATAAACAGGATAACTCTTCCCTGCAAAGTCTCATTTTATAAAAAGAAAAATTAAGACAGCAAAAATGAAATATCCCAGAAGCTCTAAAACATCCAGCTTCTGCTGGAAGCTCTATCTGACAAACTCTAGTTTAGCAAAGGTAAAGAAAACGATGTTTCTATATATTCTAGACTATGGTCAGAATAAATAAAAACCGAGCTATGTCATCCTAAGGAAACTAACTTTCGAGAATATGCATTCCATATTATCTATTCTTAGGAACAACTGTTAATGAGAAAAATTCTATCTCTTGCTGACAGAAATTAACCTCACAAGATCATAATCAACTATTGGCCACTCTTTGGTCAGAACGAGATTAACCTTCTAAAATGTGCATTTCACATCATCTAATGCTAGGTCAAACTTCAAAGTCATTTATTAAAACGGAAAAACAAAATTCAAAAACCATTCACCTGCTTAAATTAAGTTTGAATTTCTCTTCTTTAATAAGAGGCAAAGGAATACTACAGTACAGCCTATGCTTACTACACAAGTCCATAGTTACAATTTCATCTGCAGGTAACAGCAAATTCATCATTCTAAATAAGTAAAAGAAAGATAATTTTACCACTAAATTATAATAAATAAGTTAGAACATCTAAGCCCATTTCCGAGTAACCCTCAACAAGGAACCCTGAAAGCAAAAAGTATATCCATTTTCAGTAGCACTCAGACCAGACAAATTCAAGAAGGTAACTTTTTTTATCATTTTCAGTCAAAGAAAATGAAATACACAATAATGAATACATTTTTTTCTAATATTTCATCAAGGCCCACCTTGAAATATACTTAATGAAGGCATGCACTTGTTCATACAAATAAATAATATTAAAGAAGAAAAAAACAAACAATAAAACCAAGAAGAAGAAGGTGCAAGAAACTAAATTCAATTCAATAATCAAGAACAACCCACATTACTTTGATCATGCTTTAACTTACTGATCAGGTTGTCAAAATGCAGAGCACAAACGTAATACCAAGTCAGCAAATTTACCATAAAGACTGAAGAAATCACCTGAAGAGAGCAAGCCAAAGATCAGAGAAAAGCTTAAGAGAAAGACAGAACGCAGAGTCTTTTTCTCGCCAATCTCTGGTTAATACTCAATACTCACACTCTTACGCATTACAACAGAGAAAGCAGAATGTTACAGTCGTCAATCCCGAGTCAATACTCAATACTCCTGACTCCTTGCTCACCAAGTTTAGAAGAAAGGCCTATACCCCACGCGCAAAGCCTTTATCTTATTTTTTGGAATCGGACAATACTACCCCAAAGAAAAGAGGACATCCAACAGGGAATTGCCAAATTGCAAACTTTGCTTAGTAATAGCGTGTTTAGAACACTTTAAAAAAAATATAGAATTCAGTTTATTATAAATAAGTTTTATAATTTTTATATTTAAAATAAATAATTTGGTGTAATTTAATTATTTTATTTGAAATCTATATTTTATTTAATTATAACTTCTACACCTAATATGTTAGATTTTATTTTGTAAAATTCAATTAAGATAAATTAGTATTGTATTCACATCAAATGATATTTTTATTCTTAATTGACACGTGTTTTCTTTTAGATAAATCGATAAAGGGTAATCACCACTTTATCTTAAATATTGATCTAACCAACTTATAAATTTTTTTCTCTTCAAGTTGTCTTTTGTTTATTGAACAACAATTAATCTCTCAGTTTTTATATTTTTAGCCTATTAATGCTAGTTTGACTTAAAAATTTTAAGGTAGTATCGAAAATATACTTAGAACTAAAATGAATTATTCATTTTTTTTAAATTAAAATATTATATTGAATTCTATAAGTATAGTTTTCATTCCAAATAAGAGAATTCATTTAAAATAAAATGAATTTTATTTTTTATCTTAATCCAAACACATTGTAAGGGCTTGAATCTTAATTACCATGAAGAACTTTGGACCAAAGTTAACTATTAACTTGACTAATTGTAATTTTTTTTATTCTTTTCTCTTTTTTCATTTTAGAATGATACTAGACTTGCTTAATATGATGTCTTTTTCTTCCTTCTATTAATATGGAACCATTTTTCTTGTTTCAATTGTATTATCTCATTGTTTGTTCTAATTTCTATCTAAAAACGAGTTTCACAGAAAAATCATGCAATGCATAATTCTTAAGTCTCAACCTGATCGGGTTGACATGGTAATACGATGATTAACTCTTCGAATGTACGAGCTTGTAAGACAACAAAATAGGTGATCGGGTTGTTCCTAAAGACACTCCAATACCAAAATCAGAATCTGAATATAATAATATATTTTATGGAATGTAAAGTAAGTAAAAGTCAAAAAATACATTTATGGGAATAGTTCATTATTTGTTCTTAATTTTCAACCAAAAACATCTTTGAATTTCACAAAAAAAAAGTCATGCAATGCATAATTGTTAAGTCTCGATCTGATTTGGCTAACGTGGTGGTACGATGGTTAACTTCTCCAATGTATTGGCTTGTAAGATAACAAACTGGGTGATTGGGATGTTCTTGGAGACACTTTGATGTCAAAGTCAGAATCAAATTATAATAATATATCTCTGGAATGTAAAATAAGTAAAAGTCAAAATCTACCTTTATAGGAATAGTGCAAAATATATATAGTATTCATCATCCAATGATAGCGTGCCATGTGTTTGGATGACTATTACTTCAATTACTTGACTCAGAACGCTAGATGTCACCTGGTGATTGGATAGTGCACATATGATATTATCACTTGTCTCCTGAAAATTAGTTCAAGGAGTGCGAGCCTTAGATTGTTTGAAAATTATGACCAGCAACTGTGAAGCCCAATTTAAGCCCGAACAGGACTCACATACCACATAGTTTTAAAAAGGCCATAATTCATCTCACTTGTAGTGAACAATAAGTCCACTAGTTTTCACTCTTCCACTTCACATGTACGGTTTCTCCACTCTGCCATGTATCCTTTGCTTGGGTATATTGAATAAGAGTTTGAGATTGTATAAATGAGCTCCTTACCACAGACTTTTCTCCCAACTAACATTTTTCGTCCTTGATCTCCCATACTCCCACTGTCTCACAGTCATTTATTAATATGACCGATTGGCCAACCTTTGAGGCCATGCTTGGACCAACCGAATGACAAAGCCACCAAAGTGTTGCGCTCAGATCGATCAACTAATTAAGTAATCCATGTGCCACACTCAACCGATCGGTTGTGTAGCTTCATGCTCACCTACAAGGATTGCTCAGGTTATGGCCTCCAAGCATCTGTGCCATGCTATCATGACCGATTGATCATACTATAAGGGGTTATACTTAGATCTGCTTTGACCAATCAGTCCATCAAGCTTTAATTGGCCAATCCAAGCCGAACGTGCGACCCATCCTGAGCGTCCACCCAAAGAACCTAAGAAATCCATCAAACTTAGGATATCACATGGCTAATCCATCACTCATCAATCTAATATGACCGAGCTACTTTGTCCATACCCTAAACTCATCATACCGCCCCTCTAAACCAACCAATTTACAGCCACATGGGAGATCGACTGACCGTAACTTCCAAGATTAACCAATTAGTTACTGTGGTCCCAAGATTGACCGGTCCATCACCATGGCCTATCCAAGCTGCCTAGTGATCGATTGACCATTTGGTTGAGTGTGTAAGAGGCCAATTAGTTCACGAAGGCTTGCTTGTCACACCCTCATGTGAAGGCATGATTGGCCAGAGGAATGGATAATTAAACCTCCGTGACCCTGATTTCAAATAAAAAAAACACATATGACATTTAATCAATTATAATTCAAAAGGAAAAAACTTTACTAAACAAAACTGTAGGCAAAGATTTATTTATCAAAATATATAACACTTTAACTAAAAATTTCAGCAAAGGTTTCCCGTAGGTGGAATCTGCTCTATAATACAAACATATTTATAACCTGGTTACATTCAATTAGTCATCAACATCAACTAATATACAAAAAGGAGCTCAGCTCCAATTATATCATAAACAATAACATTTAGACTATTATACAAACAAAACACGACACCCAAAACCCTTAATGTGACTTGCAAACTTCATAATTTGGCTTCAAGGATGCGATCTAGAATATATACATTACCACAATACAATCAGCAAGTCACAAATCTGTCGATGGTGTATACTGGGCTCCTGATACTAAAGAATAAAAAACAACAAACGAGGAGTGAGTCATAAAGACTTAGTGAGTAAAAAACTTACCCAAAGGGTACTAGCATTAATTAATACATGAATAGAGTACATAGATCAAATAATTTCAAAATAACATTAATTTCAAATCAATTAAAGCATTCAAAGGGTCCAATTAGAGTAACTCAGCCGCACACCAAATACACATCTCCCTTAGGCAATTTTTCTTCCCCACACCAAAAATATATACTCCTCACATATCCATCCCCTAGGCTAAGTTACTCAAATATTTGTGGTCAAATATCAAATAAACAAAACAAATGTATCCTAGATGCACCAAAATTCTATTTCGTATGTAAAATAATCATTTCATTGGCCCTTATCAAATAGAAGCAAAGTTTTCATTAAATACACATACAACAAAACTAGAATTAACAACATAGCACTTTCATCATTTAATTCAATCAAGGCACTGAATATCCATATTTGAGAACTATATGTATATCTACACATATACACATAAACATGTATATATACATATAAGCATAACACACTAGCAACCAAAGGAATATTGTTTCCCACTCACAATGTTACGGATCTCGCTCGTCACTCCTTCTTGAATTCACATGTGTCGTTGGCTCAATAATATGTTCCAGAGCTGAAAATTATATTTTCAAATTTTACTTAGTTTATAAGCTTCATAATTATAATCCTTCAATTAACTAAAATTTATATATCAACTTCTATGCATTTCTTAGAAACCAACTCCTTCTAGGTATTTTAACAAATACCTTCTAAGAAATTAATACTAATTCTTTAACTCAACATTACTCAAATTTTCCAAACAATACATCCAAGTTAAGTTAGTCTTTTAAAATCAACCAAAAGCTTGGATAATGAAATTCCAAGATTTACTTTTCCTTAACTACTCAACCAATAATTCTTTACTCTTTATTCTTAGACTTTTATTCCAATTTAATTAATACTTAGTCACCAAGATTTAAATATACCAAGTTCTATTCAATATCTTACAACTAGTTTCTTTTAAACCTTTCAACAAATACCTTTGTCACATCCTTTACGGAGGCATGACTGCCCGAAGGATTAGGTAACTAACCCTTCATAACTCTGACTATAAAACAAAGAAATAAATACTACTCTCGACTAAACCAATGAATAAAAGTAAATTTTATAAAACAAAAATTAACTATAAAAGTTTGTTTATTGAAACATATAACGGTAGAGGTTCCTTGTAAATGGGAACATGCCTAAAATACAATCATATAATCTCTGGTTACATTCAACCAATTTACACAACATCAACATAACTATGGAGCTCCGCTCCAATTCTCATCACAACAAATAACTAGATTATTACATAACATAAAACCAGACACCCTAAAGTCCTAATATGACTATAAATTCTCATTAATTTGCTTCAAGTATGAGATTCCAAAGAATTACCTTGCCATATGCTATTAACAAGCCACGAGCTTGAAGATGTTGTATATTCCAAAATCTTGTTACTGAAAAAAAATATCCATAGGAGAATGGTGAGTCCTATGGACTCAGTGAGTAGAAAAACGCACCCAAAGGGTACTAGCGTTATCCAAAGCATAAAAAATACATTTAAATTAAGTAATCTCATGTAACTATATTTTATATCTTAGTTCTACAATACACCTACGTACATATAATTATAGCAGAATCAATTAATCACAATTCAAACAAAACAATCAAAACACTCAAAGTGTACAAAGGGCCAATAAAGTAACTTAACCCTGCACACCAAATATCTCCCACCAAGTAATTTTACACCCATACACCAAACATTAATATATACGGAATCATTGAAATATAGAATCAATGAAATCTTCATACCCTATCATAAATCCACCTATCAGGGCTCAGTTACTTGAATATTTTTTAATAAGTGTAAAATAATCAAATAAAAAATCTCCTAGGTGCACCTAAATTCTATTTTGGAAGTAAAAATCATTTCATAAAGAAAAATATTTTTATTAGCCTTTATCATATCAACATAGTTCTTATTTACCACTATATAACATATATATATACACACACACACACACACACACATATAAATACATCAAAATAATCAAACACACTAATCTAACAACTAAAGGATTGTAGTTAGCCACTCACCGTTTACCAATTTTACTTGTCACTTCTTCTTGCATTCACTTGCGTTGTTGGCTCAACCACGAGTTCCTGCAATAACATTTCCCTAGTATTATTTAGTTTGACAATTTTATAGATTATAACCTTTTTATTATGAAAAATCTATAAGTACTAAGTTTCATGCATATATATATATATATATAAAGTAACTCCTCTTAAACATTTCCATAACCAACTTGAAAATATGTTTGATTTTCAACTTACATACCTAACCAATTTCAACAAAACCAAGTTCAAATATTATTTCTAGGACATTAGCTATCTTTCTTATTTAGAAAATTCTTCTAGAATCAACCTTTGAACGCACTAAAATCCTCACATGAACATAAACAGGGCACATATAATTTCTGGTTACCTAACAAGGATTCTAATGCTTGTAGAATTCTCATACTTGGAAATTAAATTATAAAACTTTCCAGTCTAGTTTATCAAGATGTTAGAAACAATACATATTCAGCACCCCACTCCTAATTCATCTTTTAAGACCCCCTAACATCAATTACTTCAAAATAGATGCAATCAGGTTCTGAAAATCCTAACAATAACTTCTAACGCCTCTAAAATACATATATCATGAAATTAAGACCTGAAAAACTCTATAATTGTCCCTTGATATGATAAGAACAATTCTTATTCAAAGTCCTAAGCTAATTCAAACCAGAACCCCCTGACAAAGTTCCCCTGACCGACTGAAGCTCACCTAAAATTTTGCACGTACCTAGCTGCAGTCCTGATAGCTTTAACAATAAATATACTACGAATCAAATTACAAAACTTTCCAGATTTCATCTCAATGATCCTAAGATACATTTTCTCTTTAGAACTCTTAAACTAATTTAGTCCATAAGACACTCGAAATACTCAATTTCTCTAACTTATAAAATATGGCCTTGTTTCCCTTCATAAACCACTCAACCTACATTTCTACCATTCTACCAACAACTAATGACCTTTTTGTTCATACCTTTTACTCATTTTCATTAACCACTTAACTCACAACATTAACCAACTAGTTTTTACTTTGGTTCATGAACTTTTTATTCAAATTCAAATAACAACTAACTATCAAGAATTAAATGTACCAAATTTTACTTATAAAGTTATAACTAGTTTCTTGTAAACATTTTAACGACTATCTTAAAGTAAAATTAATTACTTCAACTTATCCAAAAATTCAGATTCTATACTTTAACCTTAATATAGTTAAATTCCATGTTTCTTGGTTAACTATTTACCTAATATAACTTAGGTAAATCAACTTCTATGCATATGATAATATCTAAATTCTTCTAAGCATCTTGTCACATACCTAGGATAGACATAAATTCAAATAATCATCATCTCCATTTCTTGTTTTACTTAAATTTCACTCACATCTTTAATTTAAATTCATCTGGCTCTTAGGTTAATTCACTAACTATCAACAATCTTACAAGTAAGCTAACAAATCCCTAGAAAACATACTTGGTTATCCTAGCAACATCCTAACCAAACTCTTATTATGCTAATTAACCTTGCTGCCTCGTTTTAGTAGGCAGCCAACACCACCCACAATTTATAAAATTAAAGGCAGTTAACCGGCTGGACAATTGCAGCCGTCCACCTGTCCTTCACACAATCAATGTTATAACTTGATAGTTTAGAGTATATTTTAGAATATTATAAGTAAATTATCGTGGCTACGTAAATATTAAATTTTCACGATACAAATTACGATAAGAGAGTACTTGTATATATATTTATAGGTAAATTAAAGTCCACCACTAAATTGATTGCCTTGGACTTAGATTTTATTTCATAGGAGTTTTGTTAATAAGTGAAATTTATAAATATATATGCATATATATAATAATAAGTTAAAATTAATGATTGATATATATATATATATATATAATGGAATAAATCTCCACCTCAATTTAGTAAATGAAGTTTAAGTTAATAGTTTATATACTATTATAATAATTCTGTCTTTTCTCTTCCTTTGCTTAACCGACTAAGTATTTTCTCCTTGGCTTAATCGACTTAGTGTCCTTCTTCTTCCTTCCATGTGTTGTTGGCCATCCTTTGTTTTTTCATTCCTTCCTCTGCTTTATCCTTACTTGACCGTGAGACTACCAATTGGTGGGTAATCAAGTTTAGGTGATGGGTGAGTATTCATCCTTTTCATTTTGTTTTTGTTGACTATATAAGTTTTGTTGGAAGAATATTAAGGAATGAAAATTGTTCATTTGGGAAAGAGTAGAAGCAATTTATTATTTGTACTGTTTTTACTCCACCTTATTCCTGTGTTAGTTTTCTTCTTGGCCGTGGGGGATATTATCTTGTTGGTGTGAGTAGGTATTAAGGGAAAAACAGGGCAGCTATGAAGCTTAAGGACATGCCCTATTTTAGCTTGGTCTTCAATTTAAGTTGATATCATTTAAGTGCTACATGTTTTGTTTTGAGGTAGGTTTAGATGGGTAGAAGGAAGTGGGAGGTCTCGGCTACTTGTGCCTACTTTGGGCAGATTTTATAGGGGTTGGAAAGGGGGTTATCCCTTGGCTAATTAGTGCTTATGGTAAGCTAGGGTGAATATGTATCAAACTTCATCTTTTTCGTGAGCTTCTTCAAGTGTTTGGAGAATGTTAGCAAAGTGAAATTGATGAGTGAAATGATAAAAGTATTGGCAGTAAGTGATAAAATGGTTGTGTGAAAATGAGGTTTAGAGACTAAGATAGGTATATGGATGTGATGAGTATAAAATTCATGTTTTTAAATGAAAGTTGAGGAATTAGTTAATTGAAATTGTTGTAATCCTTTTAAATTTAATTAGGAATACAAGATGAGTAAATTGGAATGCAAGTAGGTAAATATGGAAAAGTTAAGAGCAAACATTAAAAATAAAAAAAAATAGAATTGAAATCATGCTAATATTAAAGAGTTTGATTTGAGTTTGATAACTAGGTTAATTAAATTAACAATTGTTATAGGAAAATTAAACTATGATAATTAGTAAGTTAAATAATATATGAATCTAGATTAAAGAAGTAAAAAAAAAAAAAAAAAAACTTAATGATATTTATAATGAGAATAGATAATTTTAAGCTCTTGATTAACTTTAGATAATTAAATTAAGTTTAATTCAATAATAAGAATGTAAGTAAATTATGGAGTTAGAAGGTTATACTATGATCATATAAATTGACATACAAACTTATTTTTTTTCAACTTTAGTACGTTTTAGCAAGCCAAATGGACTGACGAATCTCATTCTTGAGCCTAGTGAGTGAACTACTTGCCCTATAGTTGCTGGATTATTATGTGCAATTATGTGTATATTTGAATTGATGTGTTATATTGAGAAATATGAAATCATGTTATTATAATGATTTAATTGAAAGTATAATTGCTTAATATTGAGTGTGGTTGATAAGGGCCAACAAAGTGAAATTTTATAAGAATGATTTTTTTTATTATTTCCGAAATTAAAGTTTAGGTGCACCTAGGATATTTGGATCTGACATTTGATATGAGTTATTTTGATTATGACAATTGATTTTTTTTTAAAATAGAATGCTCAACCCCGGTGAGATGGATTGTGTACAGAGAATTAAATTGTTGTGCAGGCGTCTAAATGCCCAATGGGAGGAAATACTATTGTGCAGGGCTAAGTTACTCGTTAGCCCTTTGTTTGTTTATTTGTTTGTTGTTTGTATGATTTGATTGATATGTTGAAATTTGTGAATTGTGATCGTATGATAACTATAATTACGTACGTGCATAAGTAAATTTAAATACGAATTTAAGCTATGATATATATGTTGTGTGATGTTGGTACCCTTAGGGTACATGGTTTGCTTACTGACTCCTTGTGACTCACTCCTTCCTTTGTTGTCATTTTTTTAGTTTCTAGGAAACCACTGTTGGCCGTGACATAATTTGCTACCTACCGACTCTGCTACAGCAAGGTATATCTCAGAAGTTGCATACTTGGAGCGTAAGGGACAACTACTTGCAATCATTTTAGGTGTTATGAATTGTTGTTAAATGTATATTGAATTCACCATGGTGATTTCATGTTTTGTTAGGAGTAAAGCTTTTCTGTATATTCTGAAACTATGATTTACTGTTGACTTTGTAAATAGGGTGTTTGTATGTATTATGGCATGTTCCATCTTACGAGGAACCACTGTCGATATTTTCAGTAATCGTTTTATGTTAACTAGTTGAGTCATGATTTTTATTTTAACTCAGTAATATTTTAGTAGTCTTAACTGTAATGTGTTTATAAGTTAGAGATGTACAGTACTTGAGTATTTAGGGTTACAAGGGTATGTTACCCATTCTTCCGACCAGTCATACCTTTACTTTAGGGTGTGACAATCAAGTTACAGCAAAATAATTATAGAGTTGCAAAAGCACTATTCCGCATTGAAAGGATCATAAGCATTGCTACCTTATAGTTGGTATGACCGACTCAAGGCCTACTGCCAAATAGTAGCCGCAAGGATAGAATCAAAGGTGAGTCTCATAGCTTCAAATAGAATAAGGGAGTTAGAGATTGTCAAGAAAACTAGGATGGCAAAGCATGTACACAAGCTAGAGTAAAGCAAAGCTATAAATAAACCTACTTTTACACAACCAAAAAAAGGAAAACAACTGAAATTGCACTCCTAAAAAAGACCCAAAACAAAGGGAAAACAGGGGAACTTACTTACTCAATACAACACCTCCACGAAAAGAAAGGCAAGTCCACCTCTCGATCATGGCTGGAAAGAAAAGAAAGCCAAAAAATTCACTACTGTTACACTCTCAAAGAGGAAAAGTTCAAAGCCACAAACAGGGGAAGAACACTTTCTAATAAACTAGAGCATGGCAAGACTAGAAAATTAGGAGGAAAAGTGGGTAAATTAGTGGAAGGAAAATGGAAGGGAAAAAAAAACAAAAGCCATAATGATAAGATATAAAGTTATGGTCAAGATTTAACTTCAAAACTTATGGTGGTAAATTATTCTAGATATATATATATATTATATATTCTTGTTTGTTTTCTTTTTATTTACATATGTTGCACACATCAATAAAATTACACAAATAATTTCAAGTTTTAAGTCAACCAATGATGTGCTCAACATTAATTTCCTATTTATATATATACATTTATAAATGTTTATTTATTTTAATTCTACTTTGTGTCAATTTTATCCACCTAATTATAACCAATTATGTACAACATTCTAAAGTGTATAGTTACAACCTTTCTAACGTGTACACTATAATATCAGGTTATAACAACCTTAAGGGCAACCAATTTATTCTAGTTCATGAATATGTGTATATTTATATACACTAATTTAATCAACAAAATTTCATCAATTTAACATTAGTAATAATTCCAATATTAGTTTTTAAAGTTAATTTAATCATTTAGGAGCTGCTACATACTTAGATTATAAAGGTTTACAATAACCAACACCAATTCCTCCATTGATCATCCTTAAAACCACTCTATATTTTGTTTTGTTCCTAACTTTTCATTCACAATTTCCTCAATTCCCAATCTTAATTCATTAAATTACCAAAAACATAAAAAAACTAAAACTTAAGCTATTGAATGAAGAGCAGACTCACAGCTAGACAAAGAATATGGCAGTCAAGAGGTTGTTACTGGCAATTCAATGACCCAAGATGCAAGGCAGCTTGCTATTCAACAAGCAATCTTCCACGGCATGAAAAAGCTCACTCAGCTGGAAGAAATCTAAGTGCAGGCAAAGACTCAAAACATGGCAGCTACCATCTTGGTATTGCTCTTGGCTGGAATAAAGGAAAGAAAGTTAAGATGAGAGGAAGAGCAAAGCACGATTGAAGGAAGATAGGTGTACAAAGCTCACACAGTCCAGGAGGAAGGAAGCAAGGCTACACAACCAAGGAAGAAAGCTGCACTACACTGCCAGCCAAAAAAAAAAAAAAAAAACTCAGAACAGGGGTATAACAGGGGAGGCAGCAAAGTTTCTATTGATTGATGCAAACTAAAGGTGAATCCTAGCTCTAAAGTTCACCAAAAACACTTTCCAACGACCTACACAAGAAGAGGTAGAAGGAGGCTCACAAGGGTATTGAACTTGGCTGCCAAGAAGAGCTCATCACTACACTAAAACAAGGGAGGATGCATGGCAGAAACAGGGATGGTTACTGCTCAATACCTCACGGTTGGAAAGGAGCAAGAAGAAAGCTTAACAACTTAGTAAAACTTCACACATGGCAGAGAAAGAGGAAGGATCTTTTTGCCAGGAAGAGAAGGAGAGAAATGTCTAAAGTGCAGGGAAGGTTAATTCGTGAAAAAAAAAAAGATGAGAAAGTTGGTTAAGGAAAGAGGAAAGTAGAATAAAAATAAAAAGGAGGAAAAAGAAAATAAGGATGATTAAGTGAAAGTCTTTAACAATTGTGGTGTAAATGTTTTAAAATATATATGTGTGTGTGTGTGCGCGCAGTATCTTTAATTATATTATTATTAAATTTGATTATGTATTTAGTTATTTTTATAACCAATAGTTACATATTATGTCTAACATTCGACTTTACGATATCGAGTTATAACATTGATGATTTGGCCCAATCAATTCAAAGTGTAAGTAGTTCACTATTCACCTATTAGTTTGGCAACCCAACAACACTATCCTTGAAGTTGCATTGTGCTTCTAAGACACTTTTGCTAGTTTTGTTCGGTCGAGTAGTTAATTGGTCAGGTGATGAATGACAATTGAACTGAGGTTAATGGCAGAGTTGGACAAAAGAGGCATTGTGGTCACAAAAAAGTGTCAAGGCTCTGTGACTGGCATGCACCTTAACTTTTTACGTGGTAAAGGTTAAAGAAATGACGATGACTTTGGGTCAAGGGGTGAGACTAGTGATGGTTGGTCCTAGGATAAGAACGATCGAAATGGGTTCGATCTAGAACCTTACAAGTTTGTTCCCTAGCGAATATACACGCAGTCAATCCTATCAAAAATGATCTTATGCTAGGCAAGTTATTGTTAATGAAATCAAAAAGTTTTTTGACATCTAGTGTGGAGGTAGTATTAGGTTACATTTAAGGCAATATTTTAAAAATCCGAACCAGTAATCAACTCAAAAATTTGTCAGGTCTTAGGTCATTGGTTCCACCAGGGTCAAACTAAATGACGTCATAAAAATATTTAATTATATATTTTAATTATTATATATATTATATAATTTTTTATTAATTATAAGTACTAAATAAACAAGAAAATAAAAAATAATAATTCAATATTCATTAAATAATAAGAAAATTAAATCACAAATAGTCAAATATAGTTTATTAATAGTTAATACAATATTTGATTGATTTATTATGCATCATAACATTCAAATTTCAACTTATGAATCAAAATATAAAGGTAATATCAATATCAAAATATAATTATTTAACTAATCTTTAATATAAAAGACAAATATTTCACTAATCCTTAATACAAATATAGTTTTTTTTAATGGTTTGGGTCAATTCAACCCGACACCAGTTTTACAAGTTCTTACGATTTTTATTAGTTTTGACTTAATCAACCACCAAAATGGTTCTTTGGTTCAAACCTGATTCAATTTTTCACTCAGATAACTGGTCTAACCTGATCTAACCAGCCTGATCGGTCCTGTTTTCAAAACATTGAGCCGAGGTTGTCAACCATATGACTCCTTATCCTAATGTGTACACATTTATAAGAAGCAGGTAAAAGGAGGTCTTCGCTATCCATTCCATCCTTTCACAGTGAAGCTGTACAACTTCTTACTGAAAAGGCCAGGGACATATTGCACCTAATGCCATGAGATTCTTGATCAGGTATATTAGTCTTTCTTTCATAGATCATACAATTATTTTCATGCATTCATAACCATATCAACTAAATATGTTGTATTCCATCTAAATTTAATATATTTGAATTGATTAAAAAATTGATTTAAAAAATTAACTCTTGAAGGATTAAAATATATATTTTTTAAAAAAGATTTAATTTTAAAAAATAATTTATGTTTGCTATAGATATATTGAAGTAGAACCTATGGGCATGTGCTTGTCATTCATAAGGAGGTTTTAAAAGTAAGAGAGACGGATAAGGAGTCCTCTATTTCGACCTAGGTGGTCTGCAACTTCTAAAACAGGAACATGCCACTTGCTATGATAAGATGAAAATTAATATATGAAAGAAAATCACAAGAATATTAATTCAATCATTAAATAAATTTATTTTCTTAATTTTAAATAGTACCACCAAATTTTTCTGTTTAATAATAAAATTTTTCATAGATCATAATTTTTTTTCATGCATTCTTAATCATATAAACTAAATATGTTGTATTACATATAAATTTAATAAATTTGAATTGATTAAAATATTTGATTTAAAAAAATTAAATCTTGAAAGGTCAAAAGAAAAAAATATTAAAAAGATTTAATTTAAAAAATAATAATTTACATTTATATAGATCTTTTGAAGTGGGACCCATGGGCATAGTAGGTTATTCATAGGAATGTGTCAAAAGTGAGAGATGTAACAATTAGATAATTAGTTTCACGGTCAATTTTATCTTTGTCCTTAAAGATAAGCACCATCCAATAATGAAGTTGGATTATGAGTAGGGCTACAAATGGTTCAAGTTGTTCATGAATAGCTTGTGAACAAACTCGGCTCGCTTGTGCTTAATTCTTTTTCTAAATAAGTTAAGCCCGAGCTTTATTTTATGGTTCGTTTAGTAAACTTGCAAGCTTGAACTTTGAAAAGCTCGGATCGAAAACTCGCAAGTCTGGCCCATTTAAAGTAATTAAATATATTTATTTATTAATATTTGTATATATAAGATAAACATATAATAAATATAATTATTTGAACATTATAACATAACTAAAGACTATAGCTTAGTGCAATATACCTTGTTTTTCTATATCAGGGTTGGGGTTAGAATCTCTTTGGCCTTTATTCATGTTATATTTTTCCTAATTTCATTTATTTTTATTTTTTTGTCACAACATGATTGTTCCTGATTCTTTTATATGTTTTTTTTGTCACACTCTTCACAGGAGACATGACTGGCCAGAGGATTGGATAACCAAACCTTTGTAACCTTGACTTTACCACAACTGAACATATATGACTATTGACTAAATCACAAATTTTATAAAATAAAATATAACTATAAAAGTTTGTTTACTGAAATAAATAATAATTTACTCAAAATTTCGGCAAAGGTTCATGCAATATGGAACATGCCTCAAAATTCAAACAAGTACACTTGCTTTTACACAACAATGACACAAAGGCAATAAGGAGCTTCGCTCTGTCTACATCATAAACAAGACAAATAACTAGACTATTACATCATACAAAATAAAACACCCTAATAGTTCTAGTGTGACTATAAACTTTCATCCTTAATTTCAAGTTTGAAATCTGGACAATACCTTGCTATACTCTATTTGTAAGTCACAAGCCTGACAATGCCATGTACTGAACTCCTGTTACTATACACTGAACTCCTGTTACTAAAAAAATTTCACGAGAGAGGGGTGAGTCATACGGACTCCTTGAGTGAAAAGATGTACCCAAACAGTACTGGCATCACTCAACACACGTATATAATATAGTCAATTAATATCATAAATCTCAAAATCATTAAAATTATACTACACAATTATAGAAACATAAGCTTAACAAGCATAGTTCAAATAACACACTATATAATTCAATCAAAATAATCAAAGCAATTCGAAGCACACAAATCAAGCAAAGGGCTAACCGAGTAACTCAGTCTTTCACACCACTTCGACTAGGCAGTTTTGCATCGTACACTAAATAGAATTATAAATAGAATTACTGAAATATGGAATCACTGAATATCCTTTCTCCGAATCCACCCAATAGGATTGAGCACTCAATTCTTTTAAAACACTTATTAGAATCAAAATATCTCAAAACATCCTTGGTGCACCAAGATTTTATTTCAGAAGTAAAAATCATTTTGAAAAGAAAAACACTTTATTGGGTCTTATCAATCACAAACAATTTCAAACATCAACATTATTCAAATAGTCACTCATAGCAGATTCTTATTTACCCTTATTTAACATATATATATATATATATATATATATATATATATATATATACACACACACGCATCAAACAATCAAACACACTAATCTAACAACCAAAGGGTATCACTTAACCACTCACCTTTAATCGATCTCATTCTGCACTTATTCTTGTGTTCACGCACGTCGTTGATTTAACCGCATTTTCCAAAACTACAATTATATTCTCCAAGTACTATTAAGTTTATCAATTTTATAAGTTATAACATTTTAATTACAAAAATCTGGAGTTACTAAGTTTCAAGTATTTATTTAAAGTTAACTCTTCTTTAGGTATTTTCATAACCCCCGTTGGATAAATTTTTAATTTTAACTTATATACTTAACCCAATTTTTTTTAAAAATCAAGTTTAAACATTAATTTTATAAAGTTATCTATCTTTTTTGTTTAGAAATTTCTCTTAAAATTAGTCTTAAACCCACCCAATTCCTTACGTGAATAAAAATAGGGTTATTGTAAAATTCCTAGTTGCTAATTTATGATTCTGATGCATGTAGAATTCTTATAGTTAGAAATTAAATTATAAAACTTTCCAGTCTAGTTTTTTAAGATGTTTGGAACATTTCATACTCATCACTATACTCCTAATTCATCCTTTAAGACCCCCTAATCTTAATGACTTCAAAACAGGTACGATCAAGACCCGAAAATCACAGGCATGACTTCCAATATCTCCAAAATACGTAGAACAAGGAATTAAGACCTGCACCACTTCATATTTACTCTTTAGTATGTTATGAATAACTTTTATTCAAGTGTCCTAAGCTAATTCCAACTATAACCCCCTAATAAAGTGTCACGAAATTGACTGAAGCTCGCCTAAAATCATGCACAGACTTAGTTGTAGTCCAATAGTTCTAATGATAAATATACTTAAAACCACGCTACAGAATTTTCCAAAATCATCTAAAGACCCTAAGATACACTTTCTCTTTAGAAATCCTAATTTAATTCAGTCCCGAAAATCTGGCCCTATTTTTCCCCTTTTTCAAGCACTTTCTTTAATTCCAACATATTAACTTCAAGGTTAAAGTAATTATTCAAGACTATTACAAACTTTTATTATAAAGATTTAACAACATACCAACATTAATTCCTTCAATAATTATCCCTAAAATCATTACATTAATCAACCCTTACTTAAACTCCTTCATGCAACCTCATACACAACCAATAATAACTATTAGATTCATTTAGACTTTTCATCAAACATATTAAGGGAATGATTTAATCTAGTTTGTATATATGTGTATGTAAATATTTACAGCATTCCCACTTCCATGATTTACTTCCTTGCTAATCATTTATTCATTCACTTCCCATCTATATTTCATCCTACTACACCCTACTATTTTACCTCCTTGAAAATTGGTCTTATCCTTAGATCCCTACCCTCATGTAAAAGAGGTACCATGATTTTCAAACTAATGCCATCTAATATGAAGTCAACAAAATCTTCTAAGACTAATCTGATAAGAACAATTTATCATCATATTTGGCTCATCTCATCCATTATTGTATACAAATGCACTTTTGACTTAATCTTTGTCAGTTTCCAGAACTCAAAAGACTACTTTGACAGTCCACCCAAAACAAGAAGACATTAAAAAGATTATGAAAATATCAAGCTTTAGTTTAGAAATTTAAACTACTTGACTTTCTGCAAAAGATGGGATTAGTAAATACTTAGCAACCGAAAAAATAAAATCCTTCAAACAATATATATACATGTTATTTGTAAATTTATTAGCATTGGCAAATAGTAACTAAAGATGACAAACAAATCATCTCCATATTAATACAACAAATGTACCTTTTTGTTTAGTAAAACAATGCCTTTAATAGCACAACCTTTATGAAAGAGATGGAACTGGATCAGCAAGGGCTAGGGAGGAAAGGCAAAAAAAAGTTTTAAATGATAGTTCATTTCTAGTATAAAGAATACATAATTGCACCTCCAAAACAGGCATAGAAGAAGAATATATCTGTTCCTGAGTAGTCAAAGCCTTAAGTTGATTCTAATTAGAGACAACCTTAAATGTCCTAAGGACTATGATAACGGATTGTATACAAGAAAAATTATACTTGTATAATATCCAATCTAGGAAAACCTCACACGAAATAATTAATTATAATTAGGTTGATAAAGAATAATGGATTTCAGCTTTTACATACTAGCAAAGCACTGATTTTAGACATTGTAGTGATCCTAAAATTTTTGGCATCTTGACTAACCTTAATTAATTTTGAACATAATTCATGTTCTCAAGTTTGGTGGTAGGCTATTGAACTCCAAAACAAAGCAGCTAATTAGTTGATGGCTGCCACCCAAAAACAAAGGCAATAAAGCTCTTAGCTAAAGGGAAAGAAGGACAAGGTAGGCAGAAAAAAGTAAGCAAAGATCTTGGCTGCTTGGAAAACACCACACTTGGTTGCCAAGAAAATGAGACACGACCAAAGCAGGGAAGGAATTTACTGGAATACAAAGGAGGTCTCAGGCTTGGAAAAACATGTGGAGGAAGCTCCCAAGAATTAGCCAAAATAAAGACATAAGCAAAACTAACATAAGGTCATGGTCAAAAGAGATTAGCGTGGTGCATATTTTTTTCTTGTTTTTGCATATATATATATATATACTTTTATAATTGTTTATTTAATTTTATCTACTTACTTTGTACATATATACTAATTTATTATGTTTATCCATTTGTTTCGTTTATCAATAAAATTACATGAGATGAAATCAAAATTTCAAGTTTTAATTTAATTGTACACACTTATATAATTTACTTACTTCAATACTTGCATTTACTTTTTACAATCATGAATTATGCCAAATTGTTCAATCTTATATTTTAATATTGGGTTATAATATGTTCAATTACACTGTTACTTATTTATTTTTATAACTAGAATTTACACATTAAGTCTAAAGCTTGATTTTATGTTTTTGGGTTGTGAGAGTTATAGCATTCTTAATTTCAAAAAATGGACTCATAAATGAGCCCACGAGCCGAGCCCTAAGCACACATAATTCTAAACGAGCCTCTCGCTAGCTTGGGCTCACGAGCCTTCAACAAGCCTGAGCCAACCCTGAGCCTTGCCCAAAATCAACAACTGGAGCCCAAACAGTCTAAAGCTTCAACTTGAGCTCAAACCATTTACAGCCCTAAAAGAAAATCCTTAACTATGTCCCATCCCATGTACTGGATGTTTTGATTGGTAACTTAGCACAAATATAATTCCAAAGTGGGTAGGATCCATCAATGCGTGCTCTCATAACTCTTAACTCCTTGCTCACCAAGTTTAGAAAGAAAAGGATTGAGAGGAAAAAGAAGCATATTCTATGCACCAAAAATGTTTAGGGGTACAATGAACCAATAACATGAACTCTTTAGTTATTGGTAGTTAGCAGCACGTGTAAAGTGAAAGGTGGAGAAATGTGTCATAAAAAACTTTAAAATATGTTATCTTAGCTATCGGTTGCCATTGATATTTGTATAATTGTTTATAATCCCTCCATTAAAAGGCAACTAATACTCTTTCTTTTCTTCTTTCTTAATTTTTCTTATTTCTCTCTTTTTCATCCATAACAAACAAGAGATTAAAATATATAAAATTAGAATCTTTTCATTGTAGGTCCTATCGATAGAACATCTATAACTAATAAAATAAAAATTTATAATAAGATCTCACCCCGTGCAGCCATAAAAAAGGAGTTTACACAGCTGTTGATTTTGAAATACTATACAGGTGAAACATTATTCACTAAGAGATTGACTTGATTTAGCAACTCAAAATTACAATGTAATAAAAGCCACATTTACTTAAAAAATTTCACAATGTTTAATAAGAAATTTTTAAATTTTTTTTTACTTATTATTACTTTTTTATGATTTAATTAAATTATTCATTCCTATGTCTATTTTTTAACATTTTTTTTTTAATTTTCTCTATGCATGATTTTTCCATGTATTTATATTTTATTTTTTAAAATATTTTCTTTTCAAAAAAAAATTATTTTCTATGTTTTCACTTATAATTTAATTGTTGCTTTAATTTCAAAATTAATTGTCAACTATTCTAATTAATTCTAAGTTATGCGCTCTATTCTCGAGATCATTAGTAATAGAGTATAAGATTAGTGGCTATGATATAAAATTAAATGTGACTTGTATTCAATTAATGATTAATAATGAAATTCAAGATTAATTTTTTACTAATCTAATTAGCTATGATTTATGCATTCTATTTTCAAGATCATTATTGTGATATCATATAAGATAATGGAACTTGTCTTTAATTTATGGTTAAGGATTATTTTTAAATTTAACACTTAAGAAATCTAATTAATTATCAATTATACAGTACTTTCCCAAGATAATTAGTTATAGGTCATAAAATCACTACTTATGATTTATACACTCTATTCATTAGGATTAAATGCAAGTTTATTTTTCATGATTAGGGATTGTTTTAAAATTTAATCCTTAAATAATCAAATATGTATTATATTCCCAAAATCATTAGTTATAGGTCATAATTAGATCACTACTTATGATTTAGGGATTAAAGTACTCCTGGTGCTCTTACAACCTAATACCATTGGTCTAGCTCTGAAGTAAATTAAGAATGAAATTACTTAAAAAATAAAAATTATTCTTTATTAGGAATAAATCACTATTGATGCTCTAATTAACAACCTATCACTAATAATCTAGGCTATAAGTAAATTAAGAACTAAAATTATTAAAAAAAATTATTTATTTATTTTCATAATTCAATTAACACTAATAATGAAATTATTTATGAGCTATACCAATGGTCTAGCTCACAAGTAGATTACAAATGAAATTATTTAAACAAATTTAACTATTTTATCTCATAATTGTAGTGACAAAACATGCCATTATAGATTAAATTACTATTGGTGATATAATAACCTATCACCAGTGGTATAGGTCATAAGTAGACTAAAAATGAAATTATTTAAAAAAATAATTTTTTTTTTCTTTTCATAACTATAATGACAAAGCATGTCATTATGAATAAATCACTATTGGTGCTCTGACAACCTATAACCAATAATCTACATTAAAAAATAAATTAAAAATGAAATTATTAAAAAAGTTAATTAGTATTTATTTTCATCATTCAATGGACTGCTAATGAATAATGTTTCAGCTAAGTAGTATTTCAAAATCAACCACTAAAATATTGTTGGGAACTGATATGTAGACTCGTTCTTTTTTAATGAGTGTGGGGTCACCTAATTTAGTGGACTGATTCATAAATAAACAAAATAGTATCTCCATTTGATAAAAAAAAAAATAAAAAGATACTTAAGTAGGTTTTTATAAATTTTTGTATAATTTTAACTTTACAGATGTAGTTTTTAAAAATATCCACATCACTAATCCACTATATACCAAAAAATGGGATCTGTATTAAAAGGCTTTATCTATGTTTTTTGGAATCAAACAATACTCAATTTACCATAAGGACTTTGTACCAAAGTTGACTATTCACTTGACTCCTTTTTTTAAAAAAAAATTTGTCCCCATTCTTTTATTTTTCTTTATTAGTTTTGGTTCTACATGAATATATTTATATCATTTGGGTGTGAGCCAAATCTTGTTCAAGGTTTGTAACTTTCACACCATTCACTGAGGTGTAACTGGCTGGATAATTGGATAACCAAACCTCTATAACCCTAACTTCAAAATAAAGAAACAAATACAACTCTTAACTAAACCAAAGAATAAAAGTAAATTTTATAAAACATAAGTTACATAGAAAAGTTTATTTACTGAAACATATGACAATTTACTAAAAATTCGGCAGAGATTACCCGTAAAGTGGAATATGCTCATATAAAATAAATAATAGATATTCCTATTTTTATACAATAACAATAATAACAACCAGACAATAAGGAGCTCCGCTTCATTTTTCATCATAACTAATAATAAATAAGGAGACTATTACATAATATAAAACCATACACCCCACAGCTCTAGTATGATTGCAAACTTCATCATTGACTTCAAGTATGAGATTTCCGAATATACCTTGCCGCCAAATACTAGGCAAGCCTAGTATCAAATTGTTGTCCATTGAAATTATGTTACTAAAAAAAAAATCAACAAAGAGAGGTGAGTCTTACGGACTAAATGTTATAAACCTGATAACCCGATAACGAAAAATCAAGTTTTAAGACATAATATATAAATTTCCTTTATAAAATAAGCAAATTAATTAAATAACAGTATAGTTAAACAAGTTATAATTTGATATCTTAGTGTAACCTTAGTATGTTCTAAAAAATATTGTGTATTTGTTGTCGTAAAGTAAATAATATTGTGACTAAGTAAATTTAAAGTGAGTGAGTAATTAATGTAAAGATATAAATATATTAAGATTTAATGTCCACCACAAGTAAATTAAATAAGTAAATAATATAATTAACACATGTATATATATACAGATATAAAACTAAGAATAAATTTGCATCACAAGTTTATAAGCTAAAAAGTAAATATTTATAACAATGAAATATTTTCCACCACACATTCCTTTGACTTTGACCCTATCTTTTTTTCTACTTTATGTTATTCTATTATATTTTTATTTTTCCTCTTATATTTCCCCTTTGAATTGGCCACATTTTTCTCAATTTCTTTATGCCACTGACCTTCATCCTAAAAAATTCAGGAGTTGTCTCCATTGCAGTCGAAAATACTTGATTTTCCTTTCTTGTTCATGATTGATCCTCCTTGATTCATCTCCTTTTTTGTCTTAGTTAACATGAAGCTTGGTTAAGGCAGCCCATACTCCTCCTTTTCTCTCCTTTTAGCCATGAAGCAGCCATTCAAAAATCTTGGCTGTAGTTCATCATTGGTCCTCTATTTTTGGCATCCAAGTTATGCTCTTCCTTCTTTGTTAGGCTAGCTATATATGTGAGTGTGTAGGTGTGTTTAGAGGAATCAAATAGCAGCTCTCTTTCAACCTCTGCTGGTCGTGGCAGTATCCTTAACCACAGGCTGGTTTCTGTCCTGTTTTGAGGGGGAATGACAACTAAGGGTGGGGTTTCAGGCTTGCAATTTCAGCCCTAGATTCCATGGCTTTCCGTGAGTGTGGTGATTGTTTTGTTTAAGCTTTATAAAAGCCAAGTCTTATAGCAAAATCATTTCCCTTCCTTTAGACGTTCATGTGTTGGAGGACCTTGAAATTTCCTTCAACTAATTGTGGTAACAATCTCTTTTCCTTAAACTTGATTGTCATTTGATTGTAGGTTGGTCAATAACCTTTGTTTCTATTATGACTATTGATTTCCTTGAAGTTAAGTGTTATTCTTTCAGTCTTCATAAAAATTAAATGTGAAGTTGGATTAATAATTAAGTAGAGGAATGATATTAAGAGTAACTATAAACTAGTAATCATGTCAATGGAGGTTTGTTGAGGGTGATGGTAAAACTTTTATGACCTATGTAAGTAATAGCTAAGTAAATTTTTTAAGTTAACATTGGATTATTAGTATTGTTGAACTTATGTAATTGGATTGATTCTTTGGAAGTATGTAAATATATACACATACATGTGGGGTGAGATTGAGAATGCCTTTAAGGTGTTTGATAAAATGCTTACAAGTTACAAGAACCTAATTATGACCTTATAAGTAAAACTTAGTAGACTTAAGTCTTGGTGGTTAGTTGTTGCTGGAATTTGAATAAAAAGTTCATAAACAGAAGTAGATAATAGTTGGTTAATGTTGTGTGTTAATGAGTTAATGAAAGTGAATAATGGGTATGAACAAAGGAGCGTTAGTTGTGGGTAAAGTGTTGGAAAATGAGAATTAAGAGGTTTTTTAAGGGACGTAGGGCCTGATTTCATGAGTTAGAAAAATCTTGTATTTTGGGTGTCTTCTGGACTGAATTAAATTAGGAGTTCTAAAGAGAAAGTGTAGCTTAGGGTCTTGAGATAATTTTTGGATATTTTTGTAATCTGGTCCTAAGTATATTTATCATTAGATCTACTGGACTGAGGTTAGGTCCATGTAGCATTTATAGTGAGCTTCAGTTAATCCTGGGAGATTTTGTCAAGGGACTATGATTGCAATTAGCTTAGAACCTCTGAGTAAAAGCTATTCTTAACATATTAAAGGATAAATATGGAGTGGTTGTAGGTCTTAATTTCAAGTTAGTGTGTATTTTGGAAGTATTAGAAGTCATGGCGGTGATTTTTCGGGTTCTCACTGTACATGTTTTAAAGTAATTGAGATTAAAGGATCTTAAAGGATTAATTAGGAGTAGAGTTCCAAAGAAGAAATGTTCCTAATATCTTGATACACTATACTAGAAAGTTTCGTAATTAAATTTCCAAGTATGAGAATTCTATAAGCATCGAATTAGAGGTTAGCAACTACGAATTTTACGAGCCCTGTTTTTGTTCATGTAAGGAATTGAAGTGAAGTTCAAGACTAGTTTTAGGATAAGTTTCATGATCAGAAAAATAGCTAACTTCCTGAAAATAATGTGTCAACTTTGTTATATTAAATTTAGTTAAGTATGTAAGTCATAATAAACACATTTCCCAGGGGGTTGTGAAAATATCAAAAAGAAGTAAACTTTAAATAATTAACTATACTAATATATACATCTAAATAATATATATGATACCTATCTAGAAATATATATTTCCTATTAATAAATCCAACAAATGGAATTGGATTTCCTTTTTGCTAGAGAAAGTTATGTTTAATTAACTAAGGTAAGGTCAGAATTGTAAAAAATCTTGCGTTTGGCAAAATTTGATACAACTTCAAAGAATAAATTGTATTGATATATAAATCCAAAAACTACAAATGATATAACATTATAAATCTACATGTGTCTGGTATTTAATAAATTTTACAAAACTGAATTGGAAATTTCCTAGAGGAAGATATGATTGTTAGAGTGAACACTGGTCCAAATCCTAAGTTTGGACAGTTTCAACATTTCTCACTTACTAGTGTTTTCTATCTTTTCTAATTGTTTCCTTCTACCCTATACATTGTCAAGACATCTAAAATTTGTCTTTATTATTAACCTTATCACATAAAGTACAATTCATACTATTTGACATGCAATAGCTTAATAGAAAACTTTCATAAATAAACATATCCTATAATGTTGATTTTATGAATTGGAAAAGGAAAGTTAGAAATTTAATTGTGTTAATGATAAGAATGCATAGTTCAAAATGTAATGAACTCTAAGTAATAAGTTTAATTTGAATTGAACGTTTGAAATATGACAAAAATGAGAATTTATAGATTTATGTTGATTTCTTGGTGTAGGTATATAAATGTATATATATATATATATATATATATATATATATATATATATATATAAGTTTAGTGACTAGAGGATTCTAATTTCAAAATTTATAAACTAAGTAATACTTAAAAATTTAATTGCAGCTCTGGAAAGTGTTGTATAGCCAACTATACATGTGAATTCAAGAAGGAACATGAGCGAGATTCGTATTACTATGAGTGCTTAATGGCTACCCTTTGGTTGCTGGATTAGTGTATTTGATTGTTTGATGTATTTATGTATATTTATAATATCTAGTGATAAATAAGAATCATATTGCTATGAGTGACTATTTGAATGATCTTAATGTTTGAAATTGTTTGTGCTTGATAAGGGTTAACGAAGTAATTTTTTTATTTTTTTTTTAGAAATAATTTTTATTTCTGAAATAAAATCTTGGTGTACCATGGATGTTTCCATAATCATGTAAGTTTAACTTTAATGATTTTGACATTTATGATATTAATTGACTATATATTATATACTTGTGTTGAGTGATGCTAGTACCTTTACGGTACTATTTTTCACTCATAGAGTTTATAGGACTCACCCCGCTCTTGTGAATTTTTTTTTTTAGTAACTAGAGTTCAGTGTATGGCATCACCGAGCTTATGACCTACTGACAGAGTACGGCAAGGTATTATCCTGGATCTCATATTTGAAGTCAATGGTGAAAGTTTGTAGTCACACTAAAACTGTAGGGTATCTAATTTTGTATGTGATAGTTTAGTTTTTGTCTTGTTTATGATGTGGACAGAGTAGAACTCCCTGTTGTCTTTATATTGTTGTTGTATAAAAACAGGAGCATATGTGTTTGTATTTTGAGGCATGTTTTATATTACAAGGAACCTCTGTCGAATTTTTTAGTAAGTTGCCATTTGTTTCAGTAAACAAACTTTTATAGTTAACTTATGTTTTATAAAATTTGTTTTTATGTATTGGTTTAGTCAAGAGTCATATAGGTTTAGCTGTGGTAAAATCAGGGTTACAGAGAATTGTTAGTTATGCCTCTGTGAGGGGTGTGATACTTAGTAAATGGAAAATGTACTCAAGCGATACTAGCATTACTTAACACAAGTATATAACATCTATAATCAATTAATATCAATATATTGTAAATTCAAAAACACTAAGTTTATATTACACAATTACGGAAACATAAGCTTAATAAATATAGTTCAATTAGCACTCTGTATAAATTCAATCAAAACATACAAGTCAAACAAAGGGACAATTTAGTAACTCAGTCCCAGACAACAGGTTAATTATACGTACACAATCTATCCTACTGAGTGATGCTAGTACCCTTTGGGTATGCTTTTCCATTCACTAAACTTAATAAACATAGTTCAATTAGCATTCTTTATAAATTTAATAAAAGCAATCAAAGTATATAAGTCAAACAAAGTGACAATGGAGTAACTCAGCCCTACACAACAAGTTAATTCTCTGTACACAATCTATCCCATCAGGACTAAGCATTCAATTTTTTTAAAACACTTATTAGAATATCTCAGATCAGAATAATAAATTAAAACATCCTAAGTGCACCTGGATTTCAATTTTGGAAGTAAAAATCATTTCGGAGAAAATTTCAATTCGTTGACCCTTATCAACCACAACCAATTTCACACATTTCATCATTCCAATAACTTAAATTAAGCATTATACAAAGTTTTACTCTATAATATCACATTTATTTAAGTATACGTAATAAATATACATATTAATCTAGCATCCCAAAAGGTAACACTTAATCACTCACCGTATACCGATATTGATCATTACTCCCTCTTGCATTCACGTGTGTCGTTAGCTCAATCGTAGTTCTGGAGTTGCAATTACATTTTCTAGGTATTATTTAGTTTGTCCATTTTATAAGTTATAACCTTTTAATTACAAAAATCTAAAGTTATTGAGTTTTAAGTATTTTATTAAAGCTAATTTCTTTAAAGTATTTTCACAATCACTTTGGATATATGTTTGTTCTGAACTTACATAACCAAATTTAATAAAACCAAGTTGAAAAATTAATTTTAGGAAGTTAGCTATCTTTCGTGCTTTGAAATTTTTCCTAAAATTAGTCTTGAACTCACTCAATTTCTCACATGAACAAAAACAGGGATTTTATAAAATTCCTGGTTACCAACCTTTGCTTCCAATGCTTATAGAATTTTCATACTTAAGAAATAAATTACAATTCCAATCTAGTTTTTGAAGATGTTAGGAATATTTCATCTTCAGCACTCTACTCCTAATTCATTCTTTAAGACCCTCTATTGTCAATTACTTCAAAACAGGTACAGTCAGGACTTGAAAATCACAACCATAACTTTCAACACCTCCAAAATACACACACCATGGAATTAAGACCTGCATCACTTTAAATTTACCCTTTAATATGTTAGAAACAACTTTTATTTAGAGGTCCTAAACTAATTCCAACCACAACCCTTGATGAAGTCTCCCAGATTAACTGAAGCTCAATAAAAATACTATATGGACCTAGCTGTAGTCCAACAACTTTCTAACAAATATACTTGGAACCAGGTTACGAAATTTGGTAAACATTATCTAAAGATCATAAGCTACATTTTTCCTTTAAAACTCTTAATTTAATTCAGTCTTAAAGACACCTGAAATGCAAGATTTCTCTAATCCATGAAATCTAGCCCTACATCTCTTCAAAAACTATTTTACTCTCATTTTCCAACACTTTAACCACAACTAACACTCCTTTGCTCATACTTACTACTCAGTTTCAATAACTTCTTAATCCAAAACATTAACTAACCATTACTTTTTATTCAACTTCCAACAACAATTAACCATCAAGACTTAAATCTACCAAGTTTACTTAATAGGTTATAACTAATTTTCTTGTAAGCATTTTATCAAACATCTTGAGTGCATAATTTCCCACCATCTATATACGCCAATAATTCAACATAAATCCTTAAATTTCAATCATACTTATATTTCAGCTCGCATTTTAATTAAATTAACTATTTTATATCCATCAAACTTGAATTTAACTATATTCATATCAACTAATCCAACTTTGCACTTTATCTTTTCCAATTATCAACCAACCCCCTAGTTCAAACTACCCATGAGGTCTATTACCTTAGCCGAGAAAGATCTACTACAAAATACAAGAGGCGGCAGCAAAAGAGCAAAACAAAGCAACTACTCTTTTGGCTATCTCAACACGATTGAAGAACACTTCACGAAACTCTAACACCTAAATGGCCAAAAAGGAAGGAAGGACTTTGCTTCAAGAACTTGGTTGCCACAAATTTAAAACAGGATAGCCAAGAAAACTCACGATGGAAAAAGTAATTGTCACGTCCAAGATTTATTTCCAGCTACCAAGAGGGTTGAAATTGAAAGAAAAAAGGGATATCATGCAAGTACAAGAAAGCAAATACAAGAAAGGTAGTTCACCAAGGGTTTTATCACAACCAAGACAAAGAAAGGAAGGAGCAGGGCACGTCACAAAAAGTAGCTAGTTGCTACTTCACTTAAAGCTTTCAGTAACAAAACTTGGGAGGCTGAACTAGAAAGGAACCCACATGCAAGCAAGAAGGAAAGGAGGAGTACTTTTCTTGGTTGAAAACTAATCAAAGAAACCAGATAGTTCTAGAGCCTACAAAACAAGGGAAAGGAAGGTTACAAACAAAGTCAGTGGAATGAAGTTGAATCAAGGGAGGTCGGCCAAGTGAGAAAGAAAAGGGAAAATAAAGAAAAAAAATGATAAGTTAAGGTCAAAATGGTGTAAATGTGTTTAAAACATGTGCTATATATTAATTCTTAGTTTTGTACCTATATATATATACTTGTTACATTTAATTTTCTTTACTAATTTAATACATGTGCTTCACTAAAAATTTACACAAGATAAAATTAAGCTTCAATCAACCAAGATTTAATTTAATCATACACATTTATATGATTTATTTACATTTATAACTAGGATTTACACATCATGCCTTAAAACTCGATTTTACGTTATCGAGTTATGAGGGTTATAACAGTAACTATCCCTGTTAGCAAGTATTTTTCTACGACACATCAATTCATGTATTAATACCACATCAACTTTATGATTTCATAACGACTTCTTTCTTTTAGTTAAATTTGTTTCATGTATCAATTATATCATCCTATCATTTGTTCTTAATTTCTACCTAAAAATTTCATTTAATCTCACTAAAAACCTACCTAATATAATGTCTTTTTTTTTCTTTAATTAATATGGAACGGTTTTTCATGTTTCAATTATACTATCTCATTGTTTGTTCTTAATTTTCATCTAAAAACGTTCTATAATTTCACCAAAATAAAATTATGCAATGCCTAATTAAGTGGTATGATGGCTAAGTAGTACAATGAGGAGATGAAGAAAAATGGTACAGAGAGTTTAAATTTAGAATTGTTAAGTTTCTTATTTAATAAGATGCTCAAATATCAACAAATCATTCACATAATATTTTGATGCATCAATTTTGTGATCTAACACAACAGTTGAGACTTAATATTTTGATGCCACAACACCTAACACCTAACACATAATTTTTTATTTTTTATTTTTGGAGAAAAAAATTCACTTAAATTGATGTCACTTTGACAAACTAATTATTTGTTAAAATAACTCAAAAGAAACATAAACATATATTAAATCTTAATGGCACTTACAAGGTTTAATTAGCTAAGTAACTAACTATTTATACTTCTATATATAAATCTTATTATTAAAAAAATTCAAAAACGCCAATAAAGAAAAGAAAATTCTCATAAGAATGTATTTAATTCAAATAATTTGCTAAATCTAAGTATTTAAACATTTATTAAAAACGTTTAAACAAATTTTACAGTTTTAAATTTGATAATCTACTGAGCTATGAGTTATGACTTTTAGATTTCATAATATGTAGAAAATCAAAATTTAAGATTGAATGTAGATGGAGAAAAGAACAATTTTTTTTTTTTTTTTGCTAGCACTATTAAAAAAAATAAAAAATCAACATTTCAAATTTAAAATTATCTATATCATGTTGAAGAATTAAATAATTTTGTGTGTTAAATGATTTGGTATAATTTATTAAAGTTCTAACAAATAATAAATAATAACTTTTAATGCACAAAATTGGATTAATAAAAAACAACAAAATGGATAGGAGGTAGGATGCGGAAGTGTGGTAGGTTAGAAAAATAAATAATCTCACTAACCAAAATTAAAATTTATAATATATATATATATATATATATATATTAAAATATAAGACTTTTATTCCGGTGTTTCCATATGGCAAGCCACATGGCACAGTTAAATTTCTTTGTCATAAGGTGGACCATTCATTTTCCAACAAATTGCGCATTGACATGGTCATTGCCACGTGGTAATATTCTCTTTTTCTTCTTCTAACAACTTATATATTCTATTCAACCTATATAAAGTTTCACTAAAATTAACTATTGAACGAATCATAAATGCATTACCTTATAATTTCTTAACCTTTTCAATTCTTAATCTTCTATATGAAAAGGTTGCTTCTCTAGTTAGGTAGTTTATGGTGTTGAAGTTCACTTGGTACGATGCAGTTCCATGATTGATGAGAAAATGTTGCCTCATATTCTAGAAATAATCTTTATGTTTAGATATAATTATGTTGAAATTTTAGCTATTTTCATTAAATTTCTTAACCTTTACAATTCTTAATCCTTCATATTTCAATTATATTATCATTCTATTAACTTTATATCTTCCATTGAACATTTTCAATTCGACTATATAAAGGTTGTTTCTCTAACTAGGTAGTTTATGGTGTTAAAATTCACTTGGTGCGGTGTAGTTCCATGATCAATAAGAAGATGTTAACTCATATAGTTAATGTCACATCCTCAATTGGAAGGCATGACTGGCTGGCAGGATTCAGTAATCTAAATTCCTATAACCCTAGCTTATACTAATAAACATAAGGGATATCAAGCTTGGTTGTTTAACTATAACCTAAAGCTACGAAGCCCTCCACAACAACAATCCCACAAGCTTACAAACCACCACCACATACCTTATAGCTGCCCAAACCTGCCACCTACCAGATCCACGAACGGAGCTGCCTTTAAACGTTATTGCAACCCGAAGAGGAAGAGTTTCTAATGGGAAATCATAGCAGGAGCTTCATGGTAGGAGAAAAAGGAGAAGAAGGAAAGCTGAGCCGGAAAGGAAAGAAAGGGAAGAGAAAGAAAACAAAACAAAACAAAACTCAAAAAGTTGGTCAAAGTCATCCTTAAACAAGTGGTGCTAAAATTTCCTAATTCATTTTTTTTATACAAAAATCTTACATACATAACTTATGTAAATATCTCCTAGTCTATTTTAGTTACACACTTGTTTCACTTATACATAAGAATTTTACACAAGTTAAATTCAAAGCCACCCACGAACACAATAAAAATAAACTCTCATATTTCATGTATAGTTATATACGTATATATATATTCAAATAGTATCTCATCTTGTGGATATAATTTTTCCTATCAAGTCACGGTAAGATACTCCTAACTTTTCAAAAATACACGTAAGCATATCAGGTCATAACAATCTTTTCCCTTAAAAGAAATTCGTCTTGAATTTCAAACGAAAAGTTATAAACATCTCGTTTACCTGAATTATTCAAATAGATATGGATATCATTGCTTTATCGAGTCCTTAGACTCCCAAGTGGCTTCCTACTTACCATGATGTTGCTAAATAACTTTTACCGAAGGAATAACCCTCGATTGAAGTTTACGAATTTATCAATTGATGATTGCTACCGATTGTTCCTTTATGCAAGATTCTTAACAACTTGTACCTCCTCAATCTATAACACGTGAGACTCATTTGGTAGATATTTCCAAAGCATTGATACATGGAAGACTGGATGCACTTTACTTAAATCACGAAGGTAATGCCAATTTCTATGCCAGTGCTCCAACTTTATAGAGGATATGAAAGGGTCCATTGAATCTCAGACTCAACTTGCCCTTTTTGCCAAATCTCATATTGCCCTTAAACGGTGAGACTTTCAGAAACACATGATCACCCTACTTCAAATTCCAACTCTCTTCAATGTTTATCAGCATATAAGTTTTGCCTACTCTGAACAATTCACAACCTATCACGTATCACCTTAACTTTATCTATAGTATCATGGATCAACTCTAGGCCTAATAGCTTATGTTCACCTATTTCAAACCACCCAACTGGAGATCGACATTTTCTACCATACAATGCTTCAAATAGTGCCATTTGAATACTTGTTGTGATAGTTGTTGTCATAGGCAAACTCTATAAGTGGAAGATGTTGATCCCAGCTACCCTAAAAGTTTATAACACAGGCTCGTAACATGTCTTCGAACGTTTGGATAGTTCTCTCAGATTGACCATTAGTCTATGGATGAAAAGTTGTACTAAACAATAGTTGAGTACCAAGAGCCTTCTAAAAAGATTTCCAAAAAATTGCGGTGAACTGAGAGCCTCGATCAAAGATAATAGAAACAAGTATCCCATGAAAGGAAACAATCTTATCTAGGTATAACTTTGCATATTGATGTGCTGAATAAGTAGTTTTCACTGGAAGGAAATGTGCTGGACTTCATCAAACAATCTACAATCACCTAAATATAATCAAAATGCCTCAAGGTGTTAGGGAGTCATGAGATAAAATCCATAGTGACTTTTTCCCATTTCCACTCCGGAATATCTAAACTTTGCAATGTTCTTACAAGTCTCTGATGTTCAGCTTTCACCTACTGGCATACCAAACACCTCAAGAAAATAAAAAGGAAATAAAAAGAAAAGAAAGAGATAAGGTCAATGGGTTAACTACTTTAATAAAAATTGTGGTATATAATATCTTGGTACTCACTTAAAGCTGTGGTCTATAATTAATCTTAATTATATGCAAATATATATATTATAAATGTTTTCAAGTTCACTTTTATTCACACACTTGTTTCATTTATCAACAAAATTATACAAGTTAAGTTCAAGTTTTAAATTATATATATATATATATATATATTATGTGCACCTATAGGTATAATATTTATTTACATCATATACTTGTATTTAAATTTACGATCAAGAGTTACACTAAATTATTCAAATTTTATATTTCAACATCGGGTTCTATAATATTCAATTGTATTATTATTTATTTAATTTGTTTATTTTCTAACAAAGATTTACACATTACATTTAAAACTCGATTTTACGATATCGAGTTATAAGGGTTATTATGACAGAAGCATAAGCTATTACTTTACCCTCTTTCGTCAATACACACCCCAATCCAACATGATAAGCATTGCAAAACACCGTATACTTGCCTGAATTAGAGGGAAATATGAGAATAGGAGCCGAAGTCAAACAAGTTTTCAACTTTAGAAAGCTTTCTTCACAAGTCTCAAACCACACAAACTTAACTCCCTTTTGAGTTAACCAAGTTAAAGAAGCAGCAATACAAGAGAAGTTCTCTACAAACCTCCGATAATTACCAGCTAAACCTAAGAAGCTACAAATCTTAGATACATTTGTGTGACAAGACCAATTCTGAACTGCTTCCACCTTCTTAGGATCCACCTTGAATACCTTCCTTGGAAATCACGCACCCAAGAAAAGTTACTTGATTCAGCCAAAATTCACACTTAGAGAACTTAGTATAAAGCTTATTCTCCCTAAGTGTTTGCAATACCATGAGAAGATATTGTTCATCTTCATCCTCACTTCCAGAATATACCAGGATATCATCAATGAAAACAATGACAAACTAGGTCTAAAAAAGATTTAAACACCCTGTTCAACATGTCCATATCGGGTATGAAAAGAAGTCTTTGAAATATCTTCCTTCTTAATTCAGAACTGGTGATACCCCGAATGAAGGTCAATCTTGGAAAAACACTAAGTTCCTTGTAGCTGATTGAATAAATCATCAATTCTGGAAAGAGGATTTTTTTTTATTTTTTTTTTAACTGTGACTTCATTTTACTGTTAGTAATCAATGCTAATACGTGCACCCCAAAAGATGAACTAGGGCGAATGAATCTCTTATCTAGTAAATCTTGCAACTGTACCTTAAGCTCTCTAAGTTCACTAGGAGCCATCTGATATGGGGGAATCGAATTCGAATGAGTACCAGGTAATAACTCAATACCCAACTCAATCTCCCGATCACGAAGAAGTCCAGGAAGCTCTTCAGAAGAAAAAAAAAATCAGAAAAACTCCTTCACCACAGGAATTTGCTCTAATAGAGGACACTTTAGCTAAGTATCCTTAACAAGAGCTAAATAAGCCCAATGCTTCTTCCTGATAAGCCGCCTTACCTGAATGGTTGAAATTAAATTACAAGGAACCTCACTCCTGATCCACTTGAAAAGCAAAAGTCAACCTCTCCGGAAATACTAAACTTAGAGCTTTTATCACGATAATCAACCATAGCATAATGGTTAGCTAACCAATCCATGCCCAGAATTGTGTCATACTCTAACAGATCTAGTATGATCAAATTACCTAAGCACACATCATCACCCATTACTACCGCACAAGAAGGAATATAACAGTCTGCCAGAATAATTTCTCCCAACAGAATTAAAACTGCTAATGGAACCTCAAGAGGCTCAAATACCTTTTTAGACAAGAAGCAAAGTATGGAGATACGAATGAATGAGTAGCTCCGGGATCTAACAAAACTTTTGCATCCACTGAACAAACAAACAATCTGCCTGACACTACTGCATTAGAGGCCTATGCATCCTGCGTTGTCAAAGCATAGATCTAAGCCTAACTTTTTCTTGCTGATGATAAACCTCTAGCAAAGCAACCCCGATTACCCTAAGATCTAGCAGGTGTCGCAAGTAGTAAGGGTCTACTCTGAACTGAAAAAGATGTTCCAGCTGGAGTAGACTATCCTCTCATCAAAGGATAGTCCCTGATATGATATTCTAAAAATCCACATTTAAAACAGGCACCGAACTCTTCGTCTGCACTACCGTGCATGCTTAAGACCACAAGTAGAACATACCAGAATCTCAAATGATCTAGGCCCACCAGAAGAAACCACCTATGTCTGACTATTAGAACCTCGTCTCATCTGATCCTCTACCCTATTAAGCACTACCCCAAAACAAACCTTGCCTAGAGGTAGATTCACCCCAGGCCTTCTGTAACCACTTGCTCAGGAAGTGGAAGGATTATCAAGTCTTGCCTTCTTTTGACTCTCCTACTCAGAATACCTTTCCATAACTCGGGTGTCACAACCCTCACAGAGACATGACTGGCTGGAGGAATGTTAACCAAACCTCTGTAACCCTAACTCAAATAAGAGACGACCATGACTCTTGACCCCACAATGAATAAAACCAAGAATTTATAAACACAACAACAACACAAAGACAATAAGAGCACCGCTCTGTTCACATCAAGACAAATACTAACATATTACATTATACCAAATTTGACACCCTCAGTTTTAATGTGACTGTAAACTTTCATCATTGACTTCAAGTATGAGGTTCTGAGAAATACGTTGTTGTCAAATCATCAGCCACAATCTCGTATTAGTGGTTAACTTCCTTTGAAGTCTTGTTACTAAAAATATAACCACAAAAGAAGGGTGAGTCCTACGGAACTCCAGTGAGTGAAAAATCATACTCAAAGGGTACTAGCATCACACAACACAAGCATATAACATATGTAATCACATCATGTAACATTATTCATATCTTAATTCACATTACTCGTATATGTTGTAATCGTCATATTTTCACAATTTACATGATACCTAGATCACAAACTTATCAAAGCAATGATAAGCAAACAAAGCAATCAAAGGACCAACAAGTAACCCAGCCCCGCACAACATTACCACCCCCTGCCGAGCATTTACGAGCTTTGCACAACAAATTAATCTTCGTACATAATCCATCCCACCAAGGCTGAGCACTCAACTAAAAACAATACTTATCAGAATCATAATTTCTTATGATTTAAAATCAGAATATCTTAGGTGCATCCTGGATTTTTAATTCTAGAGATAAAAATCATTTTTTATAAAAAATCTTACTTTGCTGGCCCTTATCAACCACAACCAATATCAACAAATATAATTCAAATAAATCACTGAAAATATTGTAATTTCTCATTTTCCATACATCACATATATTCAAATGCATATATAATTACACCCTAATAATCTAGCCCCTAAAGGCAACAATAAACCACTCACCCGTAATCGACTCCATTAGCCATTTACACTTGCATCCACACGTCTCACCAAGTCCACATGAGAATCTGGAACTAAAATTCATTTTCCCAATAATACTTAGGTTCATAAACATTATTGTTATACTCTTTTAATTACTAAACTTATATCTCAACTTATATAGGTTCCTTTATGTAAGTCTTCCCTTAAGCTATTACATGTCAATTAATATGAATTGGACTTTAGGTGATAAGATTAATAATGAAGAGGCATTTTAAATATCTTGACAAAGTATAGGGTAAGAGGAACCATTAGAAAAGATAGAAAGCATTTAGTGAATTAGAAACTTTGAAACTATCCAAACTTGGAGTTTTGGACCAGTGTCCACTTTAATGGTCATATCTTTCTCTAGGAAATTCTGAATCCAGTTTCGTAAAATTTAGAAAATACTAGACACATGTAGCTATATAATGGTATATCATTTGTAATTTTTAGATTTTTATATCAATACAGTTTATTCTTTGAAGTTGCCTTAAATTATACAAAATGCAGGATTTTAACAGTTTTGACCTTATCCTTAGTTAATTAAACATAACTTTCTATAGGAAAAACGAAAATCCAATTTTGTTTGCTGGGTTTATTAATGGAAAATGATATATATCTTTCTTATTTAGAAACGTTTTCTAAAATTAGTATCAAACCCATTCAATTTCTTACATGACCCAAAAACAGGGCACTAAAAAATCTACCTCACCTAACCGGAGTCTAACAGCTATAACTAACAACATACTTAGAACTAAGCTACGAAATTTTACAGGCAACATGACAAGACTATAAGCTAAATTTCATCTTTTGAATTCTTAATTTAATTCAGCACTGAAGACATTCGAAATAATAAATTTCTTTCACCCACGAAATCTATCAAGTTCTATTTATTATACTCTTAAGCTTTTCTTCAGAACCAAATTAAATCTTTCTAATTATTCCTATGCATAATCAGATAACATTAATTAGCTCCTCCTAGACACTTTATCAAATAACTCGTATGCATGTTTTATCCTAGTTTTTGTGCATGTATATATATATACACAAACATACCAAAAATTTAACATGAGACCATCAATTCACATTTTATTTATATTCCACTTGTATTTAAAACTAACTATCAAATTTTCAAGAATGCTTGAATCAACCATTTTATTAACCTTATTTCACACATTTAATTTACACTCATCTAGCTACTAAATTAATTCACTACCTATCAAGAATCCCACAAATATATATAACTACTAACTAAAGAAACTCCCAAAAGCCATACTCGACCTGCCTTACCTAAGCCCTAACCAAGTTGTTTTATAGACACTTCTCACCCTTGCTGCCTTACTTAAGGCTGATCAGAAAGGTATATAGCTAGGATATGATAGTCAAACCCAAAATGAGCTACCACCTTCATAAACAACCCACACGACTAGATTGCAAAACAAGGCAACACAACAAGTTTATAGTGATTATCATGGACTTTGGGAGGAAGGAAAAGGATATTAGGGTGCTTGACTTCACAAGAAAGAGGGCTGAAAACTTAGGACTCATGTAGCATCAAGCTGCTGCCCCAAAACAGGGGAAGCAGTCCATTGTGGCTTGGTGAAAGAGTGAATTCAACACACTTCCCACTCTTGCAAGGTACTAAAACAAGAACAAAAGGGAAGGAGGAAGGAGCTTAACTCGGTCCAGACAAAGGGATGCACGACAAAATAGATGAAGAACTTCAACCAAACTAAAAGCTATCTCAGCCAGAAGTTGAGAGAAAGAATACTCAAGGTAAAAGCAAGACCCTATCATGTAAGGGTAGAGAAAATTCAAGAGACAAGCAGCTCAATTTAGTGTGCTTTCAAAGGTTTTCCATGGAAGACGAAAGTAGGGAAAAAGAAAGTTAAATGCAGTCGAAACAAATGGAACAACCAAGAAAATAGAGAAGACAAAATCGGCCAGTGAAAGAGGAAAGAAAGAGAAAAAAAATAAAAAGGAAAAAAAAAAGTCACAGTCAACATCTTAAATTGTGGTGTAGGTTTATTTCTTAGTTTGGTGTGTATATATATATATATATATATTATTGTTAGTACTATTTTTAATTGCTCACTAACTATACACAATAGTATAATTATACAAATAAATTTCATAACTTAGATCAATCACTAAAGTAGTGAAAATTCAATTAATACGTATATGTCCAAATACCCTCTTATTTTAATTTACTTTATACAAACTTATTATTTATGTTATCATGATAATTTATATACAGTATTTTAATATACCATCAAAATATCGATTTATAACATAAACATATATATATATATATATATATATATATATATATTTATTTATTTAATTATTTATTTATTTTACCAAAAAAAATTTAACACAAAGTACTAATGTATTGGTTATAACATATTCAATTGTATTATTATTTATCTAACGGGTTCATTTTATAATGAACATTTATACATTACGTCTAAAACTCGATTTTATGATATCAGGCTATAACATCGGGTCTCTAACCGATATGCGACATCCACAGCCTGAGTATAAATTGTAGTATCCTAAAATATACATTGATCTAAAATAAGTAGTCCTTCAACCTATTTACAAACTATTTTACTCGCATCTACCCTGTAACTACTAAGTGTAGGAGCAAAACAGGACAGCTTAGTGAATCAGGTCTCGTACTCAGCTACGGTCATCCCTTCTGTATAAGTCAATCTCTTGAAATCTCTAGCATGCTTATCTCGTACACTCTCCAGTAAAAATCGATCAGTAAAAGCCTGACTAAAATCAAGCCAAGCAAGTGGAGTAGTATTTGTTCGTCGCTGAATAAACATCTAATACCACTCATATGCTACATCATATAGCTGATAACTGCATCAACTCTACAACATGAATAGGACCGCATCCTAAATCTACACAAAGTCTGTCAAACTCCTCCAAAAAAATGTAGGGATCCTGCAACGGGTCCACACTTAAAAATCTGAATAGGCTACATCTTCCGAAACTTATGTAACGCCATAAATACATCATACTCCTAATAAGCTAGAATATGAGGAACTGCCTTTAGCTAAGGTTGAACTGGAGATGCTGTCGGAGGCGGAGATTGAGCCTGAAGTTGTTGGGCCAAAATCCTAACTAAATCACCTACTGTCCTCTACACACGATCAAGTTTCTAAATAATTTGCTCCAAATCAGGACTAAGAGCTATTGCCTGAGTTGGTTCTAGTCGCTCTACCCCTACCTCTACCTTGTCCCCATCAACCCTCGCCTTTAACCATCAGTGCCTGGGGACTGGTAGATCCCTGATCGGAGCCAACATCCTACTGCCTCCCACTACCTGCCACGAGACCTCTAGTACTCATTTTATCTAAAACAAACATAAAAGATTTCAATATGCGAATACTATATAAAACAAAGAATAATACATTAGAAAGTCACAACTTGAAGTTTCAGGACGAATGAAACGTATCACTAAGTCCACATATTAAGCAATAACATCCCAAATTGCAGTCGCGAACATCTAAACCATGTTCTGATACCAACTTGTCACACACTCAATTGGATGCATGACTTGTCGGAAGATTCAGTAATCCTAAATTCCCATAACCCTGACTCATACTAGTAAACATATAAAGAACTATTACTAATTACAATTGAGAAGAAAAGTTATATTAACTTAACTTAAGAATAAGTATGAAATATATATAAAACATATTACATTTTACTGAAAATTTTGGCAAAGTTTCCCAGTACAGAGGAACTTGCTTGAAAATACACTCATGTACATAAATATAAGCTAGTTACATACAACTAGTTATAAATAGCAACAGTAAACACAGAGGAAGCTCAACTCCAAATATTCAATAATTCATCAATTTATACTAATATACAAAACAAAATATAAGAACTCAAAGCCTAAATATTAACTGCAACCCCATCGCTTGCCTTTAAGAATGTTACTTCAAACGTGTACCTTGTCGTAGAGGAATCGGCAAGTTAAGTGTCTTGGGATGGCTAGCACTGATGTCCTGATACTAAAAAAAAAAACCACAAGTAAAACAACTTGTGTCACAAGGATCCAATGAGTGAAAAATGTACCCTTCAAGTACTAGCATTAAACAATAAAAAATTAACAAATATCATATCATTAATTATATTATACTATTCTTAATGTTCATAATCATAAACCTCATACATGTATCCAATAGACGTACATGGAATTCACATATATGCACTACAGCAAATTAATCAATCAAAACAAACAATAAGAGGCCAACTAGAATAACTTAGCACCCACACAACAATTATCCTTTTACGGGGCATATAAGCGCCCGCACACCAAATAACACCTCCATACACAATCCATCCTACCGGGGCTAAGCTTTCAAGTATTTAAAACTATATATAATCACATGTTCAAATAAGACATCCTAGGTGCACCTAGACTTTTTTATTTAACAAAAATCATTTTGAAAAAAAATTAACTTGATTGGCCTCATCAACCACAATTCAATTTACATAATAATCACAGTTCAATCACTATATTATAATGCCACATGTTACTAAACACATATACATACACATCCATTTCAAATACTAATGTAGCAACTAAAGAATACATAACTCACTCATAAGGCTCAAGAGTGTGGCTAGTCAATCCGCCTAGTCTGCGAGGGTGTCGAAACGTTCTCAACATGGTCCAAAGCTGGAAATCACCAATGCATTTGTTACTCACTAATCAATACATTCAAAATTAGTTTTACAACTCTATAGATATTTATATATTTACACATAACACGTTTTCTTAAAAATTTAGGTTCCTTTAACTCTTGCACCAAATGCCTCATGATAGAATTAATTAGTTCAATTTAACCAACTATCCCAAAGTTTATAACTTTGTATAAATTTAATTCATTCATACCTCCTATTTAGCTTTTACCAATAACATTCATTAGTTCTCATTTAAACTAGTTCCTTAACCTCTATCAACATAATTCAAACCTTTCTAATCTGAACAACCCACAACTCAAGTTAACCTTATGTAGGTTCCAACTTAATTCACTAGTTATGAAGAATTCATGCACACTATAACAACCAAACAAGTAGAATACCTAAACCTCCCATTCGGTTACTACCAATCCTTTTCACATTCTATAATTACCATCTTACATATATATACATGGTTGATAGCTCTTGTTTCATGATTTTCACTACTTATACTTTTTACAAACAAACTTTTATTAATTACCCAAACATGCAACTATTCAACTATAAGAAATTCCTACATTTCCCCTAACCTACAACTATATTCCCAAGCACTAATAGGCTCATGGTTTCAGAATTTTTTTCTGCCTCCCTTAGACTCCTTGCTGCCAAGACTCTAAATAGTCAAAATCTTCTTTTTTTTCTGTAACTCAAGGCCATCCATAAGTGGTAAACAAGCGACCAAGTTGTTGCCCAAAATAGGGGACAACAAGCTTAATTGTTTAACTATAACCTAAAGCCACAAAGCCCTCCACAACAACAACCTCACAAGCTTACAAACCACCAGAACATACCTTATAGCTGCCCAAACTTGTCACCCACCAGATCCATGAATAGAGGACCTGCTTCCTTCAAATGTTGCTGCAACCCGAAGAGGAAGGAAGAGGAAGCTAGAGCACGGCAAGGCAGCAAGCTTCCAAGGTTCAACCCCTGTTCACCAACTCGTTCCAAGGGTTTCTAACGGGAAATCATAGCAGGAGCTTCACAACAAAAGAAAAAAGAGAAGAAGCAAGGCTGAGTCAACGGGGAAAGAAAGGGAAAAGAAAGAAAAGAAAAAAAAAAAGAAAAACAAAACTCAAAAAGTTGGTCACTAGTCTTCCCTTAAACAAGTGGTCCTAAAATTTCCTAATTCATTTTTGTTTATACATAACTTATTGTAAATATCTCCTAGTTTATTTTAGTTACACACTTGTTTCACTTATACATGAGAATTTTACACAAGTTAAATTCAAAGCCACCCATGAAATTCTTATATTTAATGTATAGTTATATACTTATATATATATATATATATATATATATATTCAAATAGTAGCTCATCTTGTGGATATAATTTTTCTTATCAAGTCACTAGTAAGATACTCTTAATCTTTCACAAGTATACATAAGCATATCGAGTCATAACAATCGAGTTCCAGAAATAGCTCTATATATTTAGGTATAATTCTTTTGAAATTTTGCATTTATTTTTGCATAGGATTAGGGTGTAATGGGAATAAATTTTAATGATTTGTTTTCAATAAATAAGTCATATAGTTGGTCTACCAAAAAATAATATAGATGTTGACTTTTTTATTTATTTATTTTTATTATTATAGATGTTTTCAATATAGAGACTAATTGAACATGTACTTCTCCTTTTGGTATGATGTCAATAGTTTCCTTGTTTTTTGATTTTGTATATATATAGTATTATAATTAGCACTGGAATCAAATACGAACTATTTGTATTTGAATTAACTATTCATAGTCAAATTCAGATCTACCAGTATTCAATTCGATATTAGACAAATTTTGTAGTACTATTTGTTACTATTTTTATTCCTTTTCAGCGAACTATTTATATATTATTTATAACATTTATAAATTATTCAAGCACTATTCGAATTATTCGAGTATTGAAACCTATTTGAGTACTATTCGAGTTCAAATTTAAGTTTATATTCATACTTGATTATCCAAATTCTATTATGTTTCATCTTATGAATTTTATTCACTCCATGGATGTTCCAATACTCCAAAAGGCTAGAACGTCAAATCAACTTGTCTTTGATGGTTTTTTCCCTTCAAAGATTACTTTTCAAAGGTACAACCTAATTGTTGATCCAAATTATGTATGTTTATTTGTATACAGTCTTATACACCTCCACGAACATGCTAGTAATCCCAGAATGCTGAACAGATGTGTATTTGATGGTTTTGCTCCCATAAGTTAACTTTGCAAAGGTTTTGATTTGAAATGCAAAATTTTGCACAACAATCTAATTATATATCCAAATTCTATTATGTTTCTTTCTACGAGTCTTATTCATTTTAACGGATGTTCTGATACTCTCGTAATATCTTACAAACTGTGTATTTGATAGATTTGTCTCCCGAAACCCACTTTTCAAAGGTTTTGTTTTGAAATGCAAGCATTTGCATAATAGCATAGTCTTTGATCCAAATTCTATTCCATTTGTTCATAAGAGTCTTATACATCCCCCACAGATGTGCATATAGACCTGAATTATTTTGTTAAATATTAATTCTTATTAGTATAGGCAAAGTTGAGAAATACTTTTGTGCCTTCCTTAAATTCATTAAACACTGAGATTATTAAACTGAGTTAATAAGCTAGTCCTAAAATTGTAAAGTAAAAAAGAGAAAATAATATGTTCAGCTATTATAGTTATTAGTCAAGAGTTTTGTTTCCAGCTGCTGATGTAAATTAATGAAGGAATGCATCTTGTCATGTGACAACCAAGCTTTGCAACTATCAAATTGCATAGATATTTCCCTTTTGAAGAAGCTTTTTTGCTTTTCCTTATAGCTCTTTGACTTCTTTTTTTTTACAGCTGTCTAAGTTTTCTACAATTGTTGACTTTTCTTTGCAACTCTTTCACTTTTTTCTGCAACTGTCTAAGCTTTTCTTCAGCTCACAACGATCTTCTTTAAAATAATCTCAAACATCAAATAGGGTTAACAATAATAGTTCAAACAGTAGGATTTCATATCTAAGTTCTCTACGAATTTTGCATAATTGATCTTCACTTAAAGGTTTTGTAAAAATATCAACTAATTGATTTTCAAATTTAACAAAATGCAATGTATTATAGCATTTATTTTAACATAATCTCTAAATAAAAAGATAACAGATTTTAATATACTTTGTTCTAAAAGGCAGGATGAGATTCTTTGTTAAATTGATAGAATTTGTGTTATCACATAAATAAAGAATTTCTTTGAAAAATAAGTTAAAATCCTTTAGTTATTGCTTCATCCAAAACAGTTGAGCACATCAACTCTCTACTACCACATATTCAACTTCAGCAGTAAAGAGTACCACTAAATGATATTTCTTACTAAAGAGAAACCCAGAAATTGACAAGTGCCCCTGGTACTCATTCTGTACAATTTGCAGCAAGCAAAGTCAACATTAGAATAACTATTTAAATCAAAATTATCAATTTTTGGATAAAAGATCCCAAATATTTAATTCCATAAAGATATTTAAACATATATTTCATAGCAGATAAATAAGACTCTTTGGAATTGGTTTGAAAATGTGCGCATATGCAAACAGTAAACATAATATCATGTCTGCTTGCAGTAAGGTAAAGGAGTGATCCAACCATACATTTGTATTTCTTTTAATTTACACTCTTTCCACTTTCATCATGATCAAACTTAATTGAAGTCTCCATGTGAGTCCTAATTGATTTGACAATCTCCAATCCAAATCTTTTCAGGAGATCTTTCTTGTACTTGGATTTATTTATGAAAGTTCATTTATTTGATTGTTTTACTTGAAGTTGAAGGAAGAAATTCAGTTCTCCAATCATGCTTATTTCAAATTTGTCGTGCATGTTCTTAGTAAACTCCCTGCACAAGGATTTGTTAGTGGCTCTAAAGATTATATCATTAACATAGATTTATGCAAATAAGATATGATGATTTATGCATGATAAACAAAGTTGAATCAACTTTAAATCTTTTAAATCCCAATCTTGATTAAGAATTTGCTTAATCTTTCATACCAAGCACAAAAGTGCTTACTTCAAACCATATAAAGCCTTTTTTTAATTTGAAAACATGGTCATGTTAGTCAAAAGATTCAAAATCAAGAGGTTGTTCAACATAAACTTCCTCACTAGTAAAACCATCTAAGAAAGCACTTTTGATATCCATTAAAGAAAAAATGTTAAAGTCTTTAAAAGATGAAAATGCAAGCAATAATCTTATGGATTCAATTCTTGTTATGAAATAGGGGTAATGCATTGTATCAAATGCAATAGAATAATAAAAATTTCCCAAGCCTAGAACATAAGCGAATCAAATAACTTATATAATAAAAGCAAAAGGTTAATTACTAACCTTTGAAGCTTTCTTGATGCAGCCTAGTTTGATTGTTTAGCAGGATGCTTGGAATTCCTTCTCGATTCGTCAAAAGCAATATTCCTAATCAAACATACAAAATTCGATTAATGATTTGTAGCTATTCAGGTGTATAGCCTTAAATGTTAAAGTCCACAAAATTGACCAAATTAAAACCTAAAGAAAAGTTTACCTTTTCAATCGGTTGAAGAAATTAATTCCATCCTTAGGATACATGCTAGCTCTAACTTGGTAGAATCTTCAATGAAGGAGGCTAAACATCAAGCAAGAACTCATTTGCTTCAAGCTTAAGGTACTGATATGGATTTTACCTATGCGAGCAAACGTATCACCCTCAAGTAATATAGAGTAAGTAAAGTATCATTCCTACGAGGAGTTTTCAAATATTATACCAAGGATTAAAATTATCAATTCCAAATTTATTCAAACAACTGAAATTTGGGTAGATTATGAACTAATGATAAAGTAAAAGCAAATTAACACAGGAATAAACTAGAACGTGAACTTAGAACTACAACTTTCCTCAACACTTCACTTGAATTATTATTATCTTGTCTTGCTTAGTTCTGGCAAATAATTATTAACCTAAGGTTCTTGATCAATTATAAGCACATTCCTATGTCTTATAATAATATCTCACTTAACCAATTCACTATATTCCTATGTGAATTAAATTAAACAAAACTCATTAAGATCATACCTAAATTGGCTACACAAGGCATATAGGTATATTCCTATCCTATAGACAAATCAAACTCAACAACATATGTTGAATTTAAACAAGTACTAATTTATTCAAGGCTTAACCTAAATTCTCCCTTCCCAAGTTTCTTTAGTTTTCCTAATTCAATGTAAGAGATGGCCAATCAATTAGAAGCATTAAGCATAAAATGAATTAGATAAATCATATACCAAAACCTAATCAATCCATAGATAAAATATTATCAAACTACATGTTAAGATCTATTTGTAATTCTAGAAAGGAAACTATTTCATGCTACTTAGTGTAAACATTGTTTCAATAAAAATAAACATCAAAGGAATACAATAAAAGTAAAGAAGGAGTAGAAATAGAGAAAGCTATGAAGGTTATTGGTTTTCAAGATCCTACGATCCTTACCTCTCTTACTTCCTTGCACCTTTGACAAGCTCTAATACTCCAGAAAAAAAACATTGCTAACTTGTGTTTTTAATTGTGTCTTTAAGTCTTTAAGGTAGTCCCTCTTTTATAGGCTTTAAAACTCTCAATTTCATAATAATTAGGATTAGGAATCACGTCGGCGCCGCAATTGTAGCTTCCCTACATCGGGGCTAAAATTGAATAAATAGGGCCTTGGCAATAGCTTGGGCACTGCAGCGCCTATGTCCTGGTGCCTAAGTGCCCACCTGGGTTCATCCTGGCGCTAGCCTCTAGGTAGCTTCCCTTGTCCTACACGTTTTGAATGGTTTTGACTTCCAATTGACCTCCTAATGGGACTCCTTCTTATAGTATACCTTCAAAACACAAATACTAAGCTAACACAAGTTAGAACTCCTATAAAATACCTAAATCCTAATCCTAAAAGAACTAGGAATCAACATTCTATTATGATACGAACTCAACTAGGAAGTTAACTCAAACTAAGCAAAAACCAACTAAAACTCTAGAACATAGCTAAATTAATATGAGTAAAAGAATATAAAATAACTCTATTTTCAAGAGTTATTAGGTACTTGGCTATAGAGAAAGGAATTGACAATAACTTTTCTTGCTCTAAACTCCTTGTTGGTCGAATTGTACTCACACTTGTGAATGAATGATGCGTAGGCTAGAATCCTCTTAAGTAATACATATATATGGGTGGTCTTAGGCTTATGTAGGCTAAAATCCTCTAAAACCCAAAACTCATTTAGTAATTCATAAACATATTAGGATTGCTAATGGGCCCTATAGATTCCTAGAGGCCCAAATCTAATTAGGATTCACTAGCTTCTTTTTTTGACTTTCAAGAAAACTAATCTTGCAATATATATTTAACAAATTACTGTTATACTCTCATTTACTTCGAACTTAACAATTACCCCCAAGTATCCACTAATCCTTCTAGGTTCATAACCTAAATCAATTAAAGTGTATAACCTATTAGGTTCTTTCATACATTGGCAATAAATATAATTAGATACTTCCTAAGAAGTACAGTTAAATTAAAACTCTTTTAATTAAATCTTGGTTTTCTCTAACCAACCAATCTTACATTTATAGATCAAGATTGACATCTAACAATATATCATGACCACCCAAGTATAAGAGAAGTTAAGATCATTAATCAAACCTTTCAGTGCTTGGTTACCGTATTCAATCCTTTCACCATACAAATCCCGAGTTAAACATAGGGCATGGATTCTATTATTAGCCTCTAAATTTGTCTAAATCTATTAGTACTTGAAACTAAGTCTATGTTTTGTTCCTCAAAGATATTCAAGTAAAAACATACTTGGTATCAAGAAGTCAGGGAATATTTGTCTTGGCTGAGAATGAAGAATTCTTTGTCTAAAATTCATCTACCTTTATATGCTTCACTACATATCAAACTTTCACCCATGTATCATCCTTTTTACAGGGTAAGTGAAGTGACATTAAAATATGTAGATTCACATACAAGATAATAAGATGACCTCAAATCAAAAAATCACTTACATCACCAACACTTTGAAAATTTCATTGACACATGAGTAAAGACTCCAAATAGTTTCTTAGTCTGGGTTTATTCAGTGTACTTATTCAATTGACAAGCACTCATATGTTTGTCTAAGCAACATCATGCTTGTAGTTATGAGATTACTACTCTCTTCATAAGATAATGACGGAACATATGCTAGTCTCGAAGAATAATCAATATCTTTATTCTTGATAATTCATTTACTATGAATGATTTAAAATAATATTATATGTATGACACATCTCACAATTATAATCAACATTATAATCATGGATATACAGTTATTATTTTAGAAACTTTAAATATGGTTATAATAAATCTCATTTAAACTCATAATTAAAGAATGCCTAAATAACATAATGTCATGCATTAAATATAAATTAATGTGTCATTATAACTAACTAATGATTGACTCTTAGACATCAATACTAACAATTATAGTAACAAGAGTAAATGTTTCATTATAGTCAATACATTCTTCTTGATTATAGCCTTGAGCTACTAGCCTTACCTTATTTATGATCACAGTTCCAAATACATCCATCTTGTTCCTGAAAATCTATTTTGTTCGAGTCACTTGCTGATTCTTTGATCTTGGAACTAGTTCTTGTACTTCACTTCTTTCAAATTATATGAGCTCTTCTTACATTACATGAATCCAAGACTCATCATGTTCAACATCCTTAAAGTTTTTTTTAACTCCAATTGTGAAAGAAATGCTTCAAAAGCATATTGAGAATTAAGTCTTGATCTAGTTAACACACTCGTTAAGATGGATTTCCAATGACTTAGTTCTAATGGATGGTTCCTTACATACTTCCAGCTTCTTGGACAATTGTGACCTTTAGCTAGAGATCAGTTGTCTGTCTATTTGGAGCAAGCAACTAGAGTATCAGCTAGAGTTGTTTCTAATTTAGTCCCATCTACATCTACATGATCATTTTTCAACTGTGTGCTATTTTGTTCAACTAGAGTGTATTTTTCTAACTTAAATATATATATGTCACACTTAGGTTCTTTTATAGAAAAAGTGTTTAATTAATCAAAAGTAATATGAGTAGATTTTTCAATGATTAATCTTCTTTTGTTAAACACTCTATAATTTACTTGAGATAGAGTAACCAAGAAATATACCTTCATCAGCTCTTGCATCAAACTTACCCAAATTTTCTTTGTTGTTGTTATGGATAAGACACTTACATCCAAAGGTATGGAAGCATCCAATGTTTGGCTTTCTTCCTTTACATAATTCATATGGTGTTTTCTTCCAAAAGTGGTCTGACTAGAGCTCCATTTAGAATGTAACATGTTATCTTGATTTATTCTGCCTAAAAGTAATGTGGTAGTGAATTCTCAAAGTATTGTTCTGACCTTCTCTTACATGTTATGTTCTTTTTTTCTATAACTTCATTCTTTTGAGGAGTTCTTAGAATAAATAAGTTATGTTCAACACCATTATCTTCACAAAAATTAGAGAAGTCAGAATTTTCAAATTCCTTGCTATGACCACTTCTAATTTTTGAAATTGAATGAGATTTTTCATTTTGAACGTATTTGCAAAAACTTTTAAAAACAAGCGAACACATGGCTTTTACTAGAAATGAAGAAGACCAATGTAAATCTAGAATAATTATCAATGGTAACAAATGCATACTTACTACCTATGGTATATGTAGGGCCAAACAAATCCATGTGCAGTAGTTATGATATCAGTCCTCTGTTGGCTAATTTAGAGATGGTACTCATACTAGTATGTTCCAAGCTTATATGTCAAATATCATATGTGTTGTGCAAGGTAGTAAAACATAGATTATCAAATATTTTATTTAAAAACACAACATAAATGTTGTTTCGTTTGTGTCCTCATAAACTTGAGTTTGATATCAGAGATGTTTCTCACTAAACAATATGAAGAATAAAAATGCATCTATAACCTTTATCACACAATTGAATAATGCTAAGAAGATAGTATTTGAGACAATTGACAAAGAGCACCTGTTCCGCATAATAACTTTCATGATTTTATTTTAAATACTTAATAATCATGTACAACCATGTTGAAATTAGATTTCTTTACTTGAGTTGTGTCCTTATGTGTGACATGAATTTTTTTTTTCATATTTCAAAAGCAGATTCACACATAGAGCATCTATTGAATTCATCATTGTTTAAAGCACAATTTACAAATTCATGGCTTTCGCATTTTCCTTTGCTCTAGCATTGTCAATGTCATCCCATTTGCTCATTTGCTCATTTCCTTATGAATGGTGATTCAAGTGGTTCTGCGTATATGATTTTCTTCATAAGTATCCCAAATAGCCAAAGTTTTGACCACTAAACAGGAAAGGTTTAGTTAAAGACTGCCCCTTCACCAAGGAATCTTGTTGTTTGCCATTTGAAAAGATCTTTACATTGAAAGGAATCTTGTTGTTTGTCATTTGAAAAGATCTTTACATTGAAATTTGTAAACACTTTGCAAATTGAGTTAGTGACCTGCTTTGATTCCAACTATTTATGTAATTATGTAAGAAATTTGTACTATTCATGCAAAAATATAAAAGTCCAGGGACTGAATAGAAATTGTACAAACTTATTGAATCCTGGGCTAGGCTGTTGGACTTGGGCCGACAAGATGGGTCTATATATGGATATAGAAATTAATATGGATGGCCTTATGCTACCGACAAGATGGGTCTATATATGGATATAGAAATTAATATGGCCTTATGCCCATACACCCTTTACCATAGCAAATTAAAGCAAAAGACGAGAAATATTCCTCTGTTCCAATTCTAATTGTCGGTGTAGTTAGTAGTTAGTAGTTAGTAGTTAGTAGTTAGTAGTTAGAACAGCCCGCAGTGATACTTTCACCGTGAGAAGCACAAAAAAGATATGTGGAATACCGAAACCAATCTGAAAATTCGAAGAACAGACCTGCATTGTTTTTGGAATTCTCCAGCAACGGCAAAAACTGGATATTAGCATATGGCGGATCTAGGAAATTTAAGTTAGCGAGGTTAAAATAATATTTTAATTATTTATATAAAATTAAGTTAAAATATTAATTCAAAATTAATTTAAATTTTATCAATAAATATTTTTATTTATTAGTTTTGTTCATAAAAAAAAATTGTTGAATTTGAGATTATATAATAAACATCTTACACAATTTTAATAATCATCTCATAAATTAGATATGATGATTTTATTATAGAGTCATATCTAAGAAATTTTTTTTTTTTTTTTTTAAGACCAAGGTTCTAGAACTAAATATGTCATTAATTGTGATATAAATATAAGACAAAAGTTAAGTGTACCGGTAAAAAATCTCTCTTACACTAATAACTTTGCTTTTAAAATAATTTTTTTATGTTTCTATATATATATGTAATCTTGTACAATGATTTGAGTAAAATTATGACAAAATACATAATAAATATGAATTTTTTTTTTTTATCCATCAATTTATATTGTTATATTATGTTTAAAAACTTGTGGTGATGTGATAAATTATTGATCAAATTCCATTAATTACTATTGATAAACTTTTAAAAGAAAATAAATTATATTTGTAGACAATAAATATAAATGTAAATGAAATTTCAATTAGATAATTATATATTTTTTTGTAATTTTTATCTAAATTTGTGGGTGTAAATTATTTTACTCAAATTTCAGTGAGGGCAAAAATAAAAATTAACACCTTGGTGGGGTCAAATTTAATATTAATGGAATATATTGAGGTATTTTTGAAAAGTGAGTGGGATCATCTTACACCACTCACTTCTATATGGATCCGTCCTTGCTCATATGACTAAAGTCACTATATAATTAGATTGAAAAGCTACAAAGAGTTTGAGTTATAAGGAATAACTTACTTTACTTTTAGGTTTGATCCCTTTTATCATTCTAGTTTAGTTAAGTTGTGCGTAAAAATACTGTTCAAGTAAAACTGTTTAAAAAGTAATATATAAAAGTATTAGGGTTAGTTAACATAAAAGCACTGTCAAAAATAAAATAAATTATTTTATTTTATTTTTGTAAAGATTGAGTATTAAAATTACTACAAATACCAATTTGACAAATATTATTATTATACTTACTAAAATAATTATTACAATTCATTTGAGGTTACATTGAAAAATATTTGAAAAAGTCCCAAAAGTTGTTTTCAAAGCAAAACCAAACATGAGCTATATATAACATAGAGGTCAATCAAATTGTACACGTGCACCGTATTTAAGAGCTAGTTATAGAGTCCGTAATAGTTTATAACGGACGTGATGACTTTTGTTATAATATTAATTTACATATGTCATAATATTAATAAGATATTAATTATAGCAGTCACGTTTAATAATATTATTATATTAGTACTATATGATATTATCATCTATCCCTTATAAGATTTAAATTCATTTTAAATCATATTTTTATAATAATTTTTTTATTTAGTTCTTATAAAATTGATATGATTTGTATAAAATTAAGTTCAATTTAATTAAAAAGACACATATATCATTTATTTTACCTCTTCTTCCCACATTCTCATCTCAAAAACCACACCCCTTCTTCTTCTCCCTACCCCATTTCTCACGTCTTCCGTCCTTATCATGTCTCATATCAGTATCAATCTTTATCTCTCTTTACTGCCATAGTTTGTGTTGATGAGTTTCTATTCTTGTACTAGTCCCTATGCACCTACCCCATTTCACATCTCTTCCCTCCTTATCATGTCTTAAACCTGTGACAATTTTTCTCCCTCTTTACTGCCACAGTTTGCGTTGATGAGTTTTTATTCTTCTACTAGTCCCCATGCGTCTAATGATAAAAAAATTGCCAAATCATTTTAGGCCTAACTTTTTATTTAGGCTCGTTCAAAATAATTTAAGTTGCTTTTGGATTTCTTCCAAACAATGAAAATAAGTTAAAATGAACTCTCCTTTGAGCTTGTTTACCAAGCAAATTTTTCCCCAATCGCAATCTAATTATATTTACTCACCAAAATAATCTTATTAGAAAACTTCATTCTTAAAATCTTTTTTTTTTTTAATTACCCACAAAGAATAAATTAATTAAAAAACTATAAAAAGGAAATTTGAGTCAAAACACCCAACAATATGTCAATCAACTCAGCTGTACTCCTAATCTATCTAAAAGATATATGAAATAGTGTAAAACTATTTAATCAAATTTCAATTTGTATATTATAATTAACTCTGTCTTGTCTACCAAATATATATTCTTGTGACCTTTCTATTATTTGCATTCTTCTTTCATTATTCTCTAGGATTGTTTCTTTTTATGATTAGAGGGATTCAACTTTAGACTTTTTATTGATGTGATGCATTGTTGCCTAAGCATTTTTCTTCTTCTTTTCCCCTGCCAAGATTGCATGCATTGGATTCAGTATATAGTGAAATAGGTAAAATAATAGGTTTCTACAACTTGATACTTCAAGAACATATATTATTCATATACTCCTAAATGATGCAGATGTGAGGCAGCCACCTTGGAAGATCAACTCTCCAATGAGGTCAATACAACATCCTGGATAGCTACAAGCTTTGATCGTCCGCCATACTCTTCCGGCAGAGTCTCTTCACCAACCTCCTTTATAAATTCCCGTCGTTCATCGTCATTGCTCACAATCACAATCTGCACCCATCATTTTAAACTCTTCAACTTTGAAATATAGAAATGATTTTGATACATTTAATATTTGTGATAACACTTTCATGCTCCCAGGAGCAGAAAAGAAACAGTTACCAAAGCATAATTTCACAGGAAACTGGGGGCAACAAATTATAACAAGCTTGACACATTAACACTTTTCATAGAATGAAACAAAAACAGCGTCCTGAAATTAGATAATTTGTATTGAATAGGACCTAAGCAACTATGCTCGAAAAGTGTCATATAACTGATTCTACATTAAGCTTAAGCTGATTGTAAAAATAATAATAATAATAATAATAATAATAATAATAATAATAAATAAATAAATAAAACCTCGATACTTAAATCAAGCTTTGATGCACTTGACATTTTGGCCAAAAACAACAGTGACAATCCCCAGCAGTGGCACCTGCACAGCCACAGGAGCCACTGATGACTGAGCTAAACTATACATTAACCACTAACAAGTAACAACCAATGCAATCTTACATGTTGAGTAACCAATTGCCTCAAAAAGCTCGAGCTACCAAGAAATGGGGGGCAGCAAACAACCATTGCAATCTTACACTGACACTTGTCAGATACTGTTTAGAAGATAGAATCTAAACCCTGATCTGATTATATGGTGAGTCCAAATCAACTGAGCTTTAATAAGTACAGCAACATTTGGAATTCAGATAAATCAGATTTAGACACCAAATTGATTTAAAGTTTAACATTCTGCATTATACATATTTCAATAAAACTGTTATAAGTATAATAGATAAATGGAGACTTGGACTCTGCATCAGAACAAGCAAGAGTTAAACGGGCAATCCTTTCTTGGTTTGGCAAGGTAAACATTCTCAATGTCCCCCTCCACCAGCCCCCCACCACCAATCCAATAATTTTAAAAAAGGAAAAAAGAAAAAAGAATTCTTCAGGGATTATTGGACTTGCATAACACCTACTTTAAAACATTAAGGGAAGAAAAGGAAAGAGAAAAATGATAAAACTTGAAAATTTATTGTAATGGCCCTCAATGTATTTCTAACATGCATGCATTATAAGCTTGAAACTAAACTAGGAAAAAGAACAATTACCCAGAAACCAGGAAAGAACCTACCAACTTTGCTGCTACACACACTAAAGAAACTTACTGAACTCCTTTTGACTCTTTTCTAAATCTCCTCCTCGCGTGCCCTACACAGAGTACACAGGCCACTATACTGCTATTCTCTTGATATTCAACAAGGGCTCGGAAACTTTGAACAGTATTCAAGTTATGCATTTAAAAGGGAATATTGGATGAAAAAGAAGACATACAAATTTACTTGTTTCAACAACAATTTTCGGGGGGTGGGTGGGTGGGGGAAGAGACAGTTGGATTTTAAACCCATACATATGACTGCATATGCACAAATTTATGAAACTTTCCTACCAGAGAAAGTTAGATGTTTCTATTTCTTTGGGATTAAGAATTGACCTCATGCCCTAAACTGAACATTCACATCATAAGCTCAAGCATAAAATACCTTTTCTAGTGTAGCCTTCTCTAGGAAGTAAGAAACCATTCTCCAGACACTCACAAAGAACCGTGGCATGTTCAAAATATAGCACCTCGCTAGCCGCTCAGGATAGTAAGCCTGCAATAAAAGAAATTCAGTAACGGAGATATCAATAAAAGAAGAAAAGGAATTCAAATCACACAAGTTAATTTATATTCGATGGATTCGCAAGTGCAGCCGTGCAATAACCCAGGCACTTGAGGCTATTAATTAAACATTTTGCCTCCTTATGCAGAAGCACCTTGAACTTGAGATGGTGACAGAGAGACCAAATCTGATCTTCATTAGGCTTATCTCTCCACTATCCAATTCAGATGATTTCCACAAGAACTTGTGTGAGCAGCAAAGAGGAAAGAGAAGACAAAGAACAGCCTCTGTGCCACTTCTCTAAAAGAGAAGTAGGACGGGAAGGGGGAAGAGACATTTTATTAAGAAACTCATTCAGAGGAGAGAACTCATTACTGAAAAACTTTGGACTAATGCATGCTTTTGGTTATCAAAGCCCTTCTAAAAGATAGCAACAAAAAGATCACTGTAAGGTCAAGATGTTGTAAACGATAGCTCTTATTGATAATAATTATATCCACATAATTTGTGTCATGCCTATGATTTATTGGTGAATACCAAATAGCACATTAACCCTCTGGGAGAACAAACTTGTAAAAGAAACAGGCTTCTTCAAAAATCATTTTTGTATTGTGTGCCAGCTATTTGTGAATAACCTAGTGGCTTTATCAAGATATGACAAAGTATGCTAACTTTCAATCTCGGCAAGTGGTAAGTAAAAGTATCTATATCTCATAATCACTTTCAGATAATTAACTTCATCAAAATGGACATCAGCACCAGAGCATGCCACTTTAGAAGGAGTCGTGGTGGGGTTGCACTTGCAACAACTATAATTGATTAACTGCTCCTTTCTTATTCAGAATGAAGGATCTTCCATTGATATACATCTGATCAAATTGAAGTTTGATGGTAGTTTCTAGTTTTCAAACATTAATCAAGAACTTAACTGACAAGGAAGTCATTGATTAAAATGTAAAGAAGGTCACCAGCTCCTCTTGCTCTCTGAAGCTTTCTATTTCAAGAAATTCAGCCAAGGTACTTCGCGTTTTGGTTTATCTTAATTATTATAACCTAGTGTTCTAAGATATTGTCCATTTAATTTCTATATTGTAGGAGAATGTAAGTTGGCCATACAAATGACTTTGTGTACTATAAATAGTTGTCTGTAGCAATGCTGGATGCCAAACGAGTGGAAAATGTCTCTAGCATGAGTGGAAGAGTATGACTGTAGTTGTCAGAGTTAAAGTGCCAGTCCACGTTGTATATGTGTATGGAGTTAATTCATGTGAGTGTTGAACTGATTGGTGAGTGAGTTATGCGTATGTGCTCACAACGTTGTTATACTTAAGTGGTCTAAAACTTCCAAAAAGAAATTTAAGAATCTTTTTAGAGCAAAAGGCTTAATCTATCAGAAGCTGCAGCTAGGTTCAAAAGGTCAAACTACACATGACTTAAAAATGTGGGATACATGACAAAAACTGAAGTCAGTTCTATCAAGTATGACCTACATTGAACTTACATCTTGAAGGAAAGAACCAAAATAGGGGAATAAAATTTAGATCAGTAAAAGGAAAGTTCTCTGGAAACTATGAATGAGGAATTTCAAAGCATGTTTTATAGATCCTTGTAAGTTTTCAATAAAAGGCCATCCAACAGAAGTCTATTTTAAAGTAGCTGATTATGTTTCTTTCTTGTTTTTTATTTTTTTACTTAAAAGAACAATCATGAAAAGATAAGAGAGACACCTGTAGAAATTGAAATCCAGTGATTAACCCACGGGCAGTCAATGTTCTTATATGTAATATGCTGCAAATCAAGAATGCCAATCAACTTTTCATTTCCAATTTCCCTTCCTTTGAAAGAACTGAAAGAGGACAGCAAAATAAAACACTAACAATGAGTTTCTAATTCCCAAAGGAATAAATCACAAAAAGAACAAGCTGATGGAAGTTAGTTCAACATATGAAAAAACGAAGCCATTTAAACACATGATCATTAAATATAAATATCATATGGCTCCAAGAAAGGGGAAATAGTTAAATTGAACTGCTTAGCTATCTCAAAGTAGGGATAAATTTGCCATAGAAAAATTGAACATTCACGAAGGAGATTTGTTTCTGCATGGATTGGAAGTAGGAATTTCTAGTTCTTGATCAGCAGCAAAGAAATCTTAGCAAGTGTAAGGATGAGGGGAGAGAGAGAGCGAGAAATTTACATAAAACTAATATCTGAAATCAGCAATTTGCTCTCTTTCAACAGAGGAAAACTTTCCATTATTTTAAAATGTTATTAAGGTTATAAAGTTTTTAGTAGCAACTAGAAAAATGCCTACAGAAATTAAAAAAAACAGTCAGTTATTGCTCTCCCCACCTCATCTGACTCTGTTTATGGTGCATGCACGTCCATTTCTTATGAGGCTAATTCTCAATTCTGGAATTAGACAAAGAAGTAATATTTTTCACTAGGAAGAATTAGCTTATTCTGTCCTCTTTAATGCTTTATCAGCCTCGTGTATTCTAGACCTACCATACCAGACACAAGTTAAAAATCTGTTCATGCACATCCATTGTGTATCTCTCTCTTTCCCCTCCTCACCACTTAATACAAGAACGCACACTCTAGAGAAATGCTTAATTTCTCAACTGTCCTACAATGTTAATTTGGGGTTTACAGCCTCATGCTTGAAACTAAAATTTTCTAGCTTCTATTTTGTGCAGACAATCCATGCCATGCCCAGCATACTCTCAGGACTCCTTTTCTCTAGAGGTGTGTAATACTTGCATCAGAAGTGGACCTCCCCAAACAAAAATAGCTACCACTATAAAACATTTATTTACAACCAAGATGCCTGCATCTTTATCATCGATAATAGCTACTACACCAGCTTTAGTTACTATATATTTGATCTTCATATTCCTTTCCTGTGGAAAGTTACCAAAAGTAGTGACCCAAACTGTCATCTTGCTACATTAAATTGTTATGCCATGTTTACAATAGATTATTTCCCTACCCTCAGCAACGTTTAACTTTTTGGATGAAAAACAAATTCATTGAAATTTTACTGAAATTGAATGGTACCTTGCAATTGTTTTGTCTAGCAGATGAACCACGAATTCTGCACAAAAAGATGAGAAAAAGTAAACCAAGTATCAGCTAGCTGGTTGTTATCATCGATAAGAAAGTTGGGAAATACAATTGCTTCCACTACTTATATTTGTGGTTGCCCTTCTCTTATCAAAGCATATTAAACAATAACACACAGTACCCATGTCATAACTATATGAAGTGATTGTTAGAAAGTAATGCAATTCTATAATTCAATCAATCAAATTCCCCCGTTCAGTTGGTAATCTATCACTGAAGAGGAAAAAAAATGGGTAGGAGCTGAAGAAAATTTAAATCAATATTAAGCAATGAAAGAATTTGTCTTCTGAGCTTACTGACTATGTGTACCATCCTTTGTTTGACTTTCTCATCTTACTTTGTTTTTCAGGAGGGAAAGAGGAAAAATTCACGCCTTCATTAGTGGTCCCTCCATTATGATTTGGCTTGTAAGTTCAAAGTTGTAACAATTACATCATTTATGATTAATTTCTACTTCCCCTTTGGATGACAAGCCTGGGTGCAGGTTCTCCTATGCAAGTGGCCACCTGGATGTTTCAATATCGAAAGAACCTGTAAGCTAGCAGGATTAAGACTGCATAGATATGATCCTCCCCAGACCTCACATAGGCAAGAACCTTACACACTTTAAAACTTTTTTTTTTTCAATTCCCTTTTCAATCAGTTTCACACTTGAAGGAACAGTAAAAGTGACCTTATTATGTGCCTTAAATTTCCAGTCCTTCTTCAATGTCATTTACTATTCCCAAAGAGAACTGAACAGAAGTACGAAGAATTAGCCTATATACAGGGGGAATGTGTTCCCAGGAAAAGAGGACCAGAGAAGAAAAAGAATAAACAATATGCTCTCAGCTTCCAAAATAAAGAAAAATCTAAGGCAGTTCAACCAACACATGAAAGATCAGGAATCAAAGTCTCAAAGCAAAGGAAGCTTTTGAAACATTTCTTGCAAGACCTTTCCTTCTCATTGAAAATCCTATTGTTCCTGTCTAACAAAACGCCACACAGTAAGCCAGTAGAAGCACTAGTCTCCTATAAACTGAACTCTTTTCTAAACCATGTTTTCTGACCAAGTGGACTGATAACTAAAATACTGTGCAGGTAATGTTGGAAAAAGGGGATTAATGAGGGAAATAAGGGGGAAAATGATAAATTCCTGAAAATAATAATCCCATTCCCCATCAGCAGGATTACCCACACCAAAAGGATGGAAAAAGTATATCCAAGAGAGACTAAAAGCGTGAAACAAAGTCCTGCAGTGAAGCAACAAGACCAGAAGATAATAAGTGATGACCTAGCTTATATACATATATAAACAGATTCCAATTTTATCAACGTGTCAACAGTAAAAATATGAATAAGTAATATTTGAAATGCATATTTGTCTAAGTAATGTAGCAGTAAACATGGATGATGACTATGTTGTAATCTTGATTATTCTAAGTATGTAAAATTTGCTATTCCGTTATTTTAGATTTTTGGAGTTGTTATCTTAAACAGGCCTCCATAGGTTAAAACCTATTTTTTTTTTGGTTTTAATACAGTGTCTTCGAAAGTTATTAACAGGTTGGACATGAAACATACTTTCTTTACTTTTTCTGTCTTACATTACTTGAGGAAACAACATAACCAATATCACATATCAGGGATGATTAATTTGATATGGAAATTAATAGTCGTTATTAGTACAATATTATACTTTTTTATAGATTTAAAAGATATTTATAAAATTGCTTACTTGAAAAGTGACCAGGTGAATTGATAAGAAATGACTAAGGTGCATTATAGGGACAAACAAACACGAGAACTTTCATGCAAAATGGCTTGTCAAATAGCAAATAGTGAAACTCGTTTATATATATGATTGCTTACTTGAAAGGATATAAGGTAAATCAAGTGAGTAAAGAAGAACCATTATAGAGACAACAAACTCAAGAAAGACATCATAGAAACATGATTTCTCATTAAAACACAGCCAGAACAGCTTACACTCATGCAGCATGAAATCAAGATGTCAAATGAGGTCCTAGGTAAATTAAATGCTTAGATCAGACTGCCAAAAACTATGAGAAAAAAATTAAGCATAAAAAAGTTTCCTATGCTTGATTGCTTTTATAATAACAAATTCTGACAGGTTGTCTACTAATCCCACATAACAACCGGGTATTATCACTTATTAGTAGTGATTGCTTCAGATGGAAACTTTTAGTTGCCAGTGGCTCAAGCACCTAATTTTATATTAATGGATTCCCCGTTACTAACCCTCCACGTAACAACAAAAACCATAGGAAGACTTATATTTGGTACATATCAACAGTGGCACTACTTGTCCTAACCATATAAATATATTAGCTTTTCCTGGCCGTATTTCCCTGAAACTCATGAACACCAAAGAAATTCAGGGATAAAATTATTTATTAATGAAAGGAAACACGAGTAAAACTATTGCTTCATGGCCCCATATGTCAAGGAAACCAATCCAAGTGAATACAGTCCCCATAGTCAAGCTCATAGTAGACTTTTTCATGTTGGAAGCTTTCTCCTGGAGCCCATTCATCCAGTAGCACACTGATAGACAAATACATGAAGAAAGGCATCCTTGCACTCACTAGACAAGAATCAAACTTTACAAAACCAAAAGCATTCGATCATAAACTTTTAAATTAAAAGTATAAGTATATATTTAAAGAAAGAAGCTAATTACTCTTGAATTGAAGTTGATCTTTGGAAGGAAAATGCTTGCTTGCTTTCACGATCAACACCGGGCATTTATCCTTGGACAAACCCTGTAAATAAATCTTCCTCGTTTCCAATTCATCTGGTACTTCAGATTCAGAAATGAACCCATTGGGCACCATAGCCGCTCTCCATTTTTTCCACTCAACAAACATCTTCGCTGCTTTCTCAGGGTTCATTGATCTTGCAATCAAGAACCTCATGAGGGTTCGCTCCCCAAACATCTGCAAAATTAAAAGTAATGAAATTGAGAATTGAACTGAAATATATAGATGATGCATTTTGCAAGAATTGAGTGGGTTTCTTACCTCCGTGGAATACCCAAGTTTTTCAACTGATTTCCTCATCTGGGTCAGTGAAAATTCCTCTTCTTTCTTCTCCATTTGCAACTTCCAAGATAATCTGAGTTTTATGAAAACAAATGGAGCTAAACTTAGACTGAAATCATATGCAGAAGAGAAGAAGAAGAGGGTTTTGATCCAGTTTGAAAAGTATGGGTGTCTGATGTAATCAAGACATGAGCTTTGGAAAAGTGAGAGCTAGACATGGTTTGTGGCTTTGAAAGACATAGAGGATTTGGAAGGGAACTTGAAGTCAAGGAGTTGCGTTGACAAAACGGAACAGTGGACAAATTGGCAGGTATCGCAAGGAAAATTATACTAATTAATGATTTATTTAAAAAAAATTATATCTTAAAATTATATTTTGACCACTGCTAATTAAGATATTCGTTAAAGTTATTATTTTAAGCCACATTATTAACTAAAAAATACTAGTAATGTTTGATAGAAGACATTACAAATATTTTAAAATTTATGAGGTAAAATTAATAAAAAATAATATATACTTTAAAAAGAAATTGATAAATATGTAATAATTTAGTAATAATAAATGCCTTTTTGCATTTTCTTTTCTTACAAAACAGTCATCTCTTGAGACTTTCAAATTTTAAGTTTAAATTTGATACCCCCAAGACTTTATATTATATTTTTTATAATAAGTGACAGTGATTTTATAATTGTGTAATATTAACAATAAATAAAAAATTGTGTAATCTTGTGACCAAATTTATAAATAAGCTTTTTCAAATATTATCATTGACTTGGTAAACATTTATAATTGTGTAAAGTGTGCAAGCAACTTTATTAGAAAGAAGTTCAAATTTAGTTGGAAGTATTTTTATTAGAAAATAATATTAGAAAAATCTCATAGATTCAATTATTAAGGTGAGAGAGATTTGGAAGCATTTTTATTAAGGTTCCAATTTAGTTGCCCATTTAGTTTAATATATAGTATATGAGTACCCATAAAGTAAGTACAGTTGTGAATAGTGACTTTTTTAAATAATTTAATAATTATAACTGGAGGTAAGAATATCTATTTCAAGATATGACAGTGAATATAGAATTAGAAAATACATAGAGGAATTAAAAGTTAAAATTAAAAATAAGAGAAATCATATGATTAGACTAATAAACAAATTTTTCAACCACTTGATATTTTGTTGGGGAAATAATGGAATCAGAATATTCCTCCTCTCTTATTTTCTTCGGATGCTAGTTATTTTTTTTCATGAGTGTGTTCACTGTTTATTATATTATCTTGTGATGCTATAAATGATAATTTCAATTCTTATTTATGATAAAATGCAAGTGCCATAGTAGATAAGGGGTAAAGTTATAAGATTTCTATCTAATTAATAATAAAGTGTTGAATAAGATAAAGGTATAATTTTTTTATCTAATTAGGCTGTGTTTGAGCGCACAGATAATATAAGATAAGATAACATATCTTATAAGAAAAATGATAAAGGAATCAAGGGTCAAAATTAAAAATAAGTGAAATCATATGACTAAGGCTTAAATTGATAATACTATGACTTTTTGATAGATATTATGCTTTTCTAGCTTTCTTATAATTGTTTTTAAAAAATTACAGTCACAACAATAGTATTTAGTAAAATAATATTAAAACTACTCGTTATAAGTAGAAGCATAAATTAATGTTTTGTAAATTTATTGTAAAACTGCTCTGAAAATCTAAATTGACTATATATAATAAACATTGATAATTAAAAGGCTTAGATTAATTAAAAACCTTAATTAATCAAAGACTAAATACAGATTTTCATTAAAAGTTAAGGTCATATTGGTTTTATAAATTTTTTAGTGCGGAAACAAATTTGTAAGAGCATTACCGGCTTTTAAAAACCCAAAACAAAAGCATTTTAACTTCTTTCTTTTTTTTTTTGAAAATTTTTATCAAAAAATTATAAAATTTGACCTATACTTCTCACAAGCATAAACAATTTTTGAAAAAGCATTACCAAACTAAGCTTAAGATTAACAAACAAATTTCTTAGATTACATCATATATGATTGAATAAAATTAATAAATAATTATCTTTCTGTTTGATGCAATATTAGATTACATCAAATATGACAAAGTTTAATATTATTTTGACAAAATTATCCCTAAACTAGAAAAATCATATATAAAATAAATGTATAATTTTTTAATACTTTTCTTCATATAAATTTTTATATTTTAAATTTTATTCTAATGTTTTATATTTTTTGTTGAATATATATATAATCATAATTATTTTAAAAAATTATAGTAATTATCAAGACATGAATTATTTTTAAAATTATTTATTTATTTATTTTGCACAATGTTGACTTTATTTATTTATTTTTATTTAAAAATATATATATATTACATTTTAGTGACAAGTGAGGAAAGTACATATTTTATTTGATTTTCTTATAAAAGAAAAACAAACATGTGTTTCAGTATAATTTTGTATTTTAATTTTCTTTTGTACCTGACAAAAAAATGATTGTTGTCCATTGATGAGAAAGAATTGACAGAAAAAAGAGGAAGGGATTGGAGTAGTTTGAGAATTGTTTATGTTATTTATTTTATCTTATCTCTCATAATATCTATTCTTATTTATAATTTTATTTTAACATAAATAAAATTTCATTTCAAATTTTATTTTATTTGTTGTCTTATTTAATAAGATATAAAAAACAGTTAATTAGACTAAATAAAATAAAAATATCTTATTAAATTGTATTTATTTAATCCGCAAACACAGCCTAAAAGATCGAAAGGTATGGGTGCCATAGCCTAAATCCTACCTGGATAAAAGATAGAAGAGGACAGGTAGGTTTGGTCAAACCCTCCTTATTATTGCCATCCCTACCCTATGCAAGGCTGTCATTAGCTGGGTCACCCTAATAATATGACTTTAATGATATTTTATTGATTTGTGTCTCAACAAACTCTTGCTCGGAGACATGGTTGTGTCAACTCTTGGAAAATATAGACTCACCTCTCTTAAAGGAAACCATTCATACAACTCTAGAAAATAGAATATTAAAATAAATTTATGATAATTTTATTTTTGTCGCCATTCTATAAAAGAGATTCAAATACAAAATTTAAAAAACATACACTTGCATGATCGCTCTACTAATATTTAAATTATTAAATTTTTTATCAATTAAATATCTATTGATATTATTACAAATACTATAAAAAATAAGAGTTATCAATGCTTGCCGCTACTCTTTTTAATATAAATCTCAAATACATGCTTAAATAAACAGTTGACATGCATATGAGACGAATTATTATTTTGACCATTAAAAAGTTCTATTAATTCTCATCTCATAAAATAAGTAACAAATAAATCATTTATTCTTTTAAGATTTGAATCTTTTTAAAGAAAACAAATTTAATAACTGCTCTAGTTCAACCCATTTTTGAAGTTTCATCTAAAAGATAAATTGTTAAATAATTTTGACATGGGAAGAGTTAAATAATTTAATAACACAACAAAAATTAATGTAACAAAACCATACACCATTTCCTTGGGAAGAGCTGTAACATGCACTAGTAATTGGAAGAGGAGGGAGATCACTTAGGATATAAATCCAATAACCCTTTTTGATTAAATTGTGTGTCAGAATACTCTATAAATAAAATTGTTCAAGAAAATATTATATAGTAAATTAAAAAAATATTTAAATCAGTTAATGTAAAAGTATTATAAAATATAAAAAAATTATTTGATTTTATTTTATAAAAGAATTGAATATTAAAATTACTAAAAAGACTAGTTTAACAAATATTATTATTATATTTGTTTAAATAAAATTATTATTAAAATATATTTCAGTTTTTCTTTTTTTTATTTGAAAAGTTTTTTTTTTTTTTTTTTCATCAGCTTTTAAGCTTTTAGGACTATAAAAACCCAAAAATATTTTCAGTAAAACTTAAAAAACAAAACTTTTATTACCATACAAACTTGTAAAAAACCTTAAACCCAAAACCGATTTTACAAGCTAAACTAAACAGAGACATTAGACATTAGACATTAGACATTCCCATTGTTTTGTCGGCTTTTCCGAGTATGTCCCCTTCGGCATTGCCTTTGATTTCTTAGATTGGACTCAAAGTGAAAAGTTAGGTATAAAGGATTGATTTCTAGCTATCTTAAAATTTGTTAATAATTTGATCACCGTTGGTATATCAACTAGGAAACACCTTAGTGCGGACATCGTTCCCTTGTTAGAAGCTTCTCTCGAAGAGGAATGCCTGGTCTGGCAATGACATAAACTAAAATTAAGTCACATAAGGATTTTAATAAGGACACGTGATAGAATTGTATTCATAGGATGAAAATTGGGAATTTTGGACACAAGAGTCTAATTTTTAATATTTTATATGATAGATTTTGTATTTTAATAACCAAAATGAGATAATGTTAGAATTGGATTTTAAATTTTAGCTCAACATCACTACTCACAGACCCACCACCCACACATTCACAAGCTCACCTCTGCAAAAAACTGAAATCTGATGTTGAAAATCCAGTGGCAGGCCAGACATGTTAAAGTAAAAAAATGATGGAGATATATAGTAAAAAGTACTACACGGGGAAAGGGAAAAAAAAAGAGCAGAAAGGGCAAAAGGGAACAGTAGCAAGACGAGAAGAAGAAGAAAAGAAGAGAGAGAGAGAGAGCAAACACGAGAAAGGGGAAAAAGAGCAGGAACGCGAAGAGAAAAAAGAGCAGACACGAGAAAGGGGAAAACGAGGAGAAACGCGAAAGAGAAAAAAGAGCAGCCACGCGAAAAGGAAAAAGGAGGAGACACTATAAATTTAAAATTATTATACACTTTAAATTAAAAATTTATTTATACATTTTAAATTTAAATCTATCATACACTATAATAAAAAAAATATCATACATTATAAATTTAAAAATTATTATATATTTAAAAATTTTAAATATCATGCACTATAATTTAAAAATATCATTTTTAAAATTATCATACATTTAAAATTTTAAAATTTATTATACACTTTAAATTTAAAATTTATCATACATTTTAAAATTTAAATAATCATACACTATAGTAAAAAAATAATATACATTTTAATATTTCAAAATTTTAAAATTCATGATTTTTTTAAAAAAATTTAAAGTGTATGATATTTTAAAATTTTAGTGTATGATAAATTTTAAATGTATAATAATTTTTAAATTTATAGTGTTTGATATGTTAAATTTTAAAATTTAAAAATGTAGATAAATTTTAAATCTATACGATATTTTTTAATTAAAAATGTATGGCCTAAAACTGAATTTTTAAAATCCAGTTTCAGTTATTTGTAGAAATGGGCCAATGGACGTGTGGTTATAGACCCGTGAGCTGGTGACGTGAAACTAGAAATGGAATTTTTAAAATTCAATTTTTAAAGTTATCATATTTTGGCTATTTAAGTACAAACATATCAACCAGAAACATTGAAGGTTAGACCTTCATAATTTTTAGACAGGAGACTCACATCCATTAAATACAAGTCGGTGATATCTCGTTTGTGTTAAATTTCAATGCACCATTTCTACGTGGCCAGAGACAACTCAAACATTCCTAACAATATTTTCAGTCGCTTCCATAAATTTCAGTGCACCATTTCTACGTCGACAGAGGCATAACAACTCAACCATCCCTAACAATATTTTCAGTCGCTTCTATAAATGTCACCTAAATGAATCCCTAGTTTTGTCCTACACAGAGCCATCCCAAATGAACTTATTTCGACAACGACCTAAACCATCCATTTCATCTCACGTTTTCTGCTCAAATGGAGTAATGCACCATAATCTCTCATCATTCCGAAAAAGAAAATAATGCCCTCTTCACCACACATGAAGAGAAAGCCCTAATGACCATAACCCTCAAAGAAAACCCTATCTAGACAAATCATTTTAGCTTATTTAAAGGGAGGGGAATGGAATGAAAGAAAAAGAGAGTTTTTTTTTTTATTTACTTTTTTTAAATGATCCACCAAATCTATGTTTTTTAATTTTTCTGAATTAAGAAAATTTAAAAAGATAAGATAAGATACAATATAATTTTTGTCCATAATAAAATATCCTTATTATTTTTATCAAATATCTACTAATATCGAAATAAAAATATTTTAGAAACATAATCTTAAAATTATATAATAATATATCATTTCTTCTTATTTTCTCTCAACTCTCAAACAAAAAAATATATCTTATCATCTCCTTTCAAAAGTAACAACTCTTCAAATGCAAAAGCGAAAAAATTATAATCTCATTTTCAAATAAAAGACAGATACTTTTCTATCCCGAAAGCAAATATCTCCGATTTTCTGAATCTTTTATAGAGAAAAAGAAATAAAATTGAAATAAATAGAAATGAGAAAAATCCTAACTCCATATGGTACATGAATGAAGCACAGCTGCCAGTGTCATACGTAAAACTTCTTAGGACCTGCAACAAATTGCTAGCCTCCAAATGATAAAAGTACCCTGAATAACAAAATAACTAATCCAATTCTTGCCACAGTACAAGTCTATTATCTATATAATGGTGTCCAACATGCATTTCCACACCAGAGTCGTGAACAAGGTCGTTATTGGACAAATAACAACCTATCTATCATACATTTTCAATTTTTCAACCAACCAAGGTCATGCCGACGGACCAGTCAACACACTTGAACTAGTATTATTGTTAAAACAAGTCCACGATTCAATGGGGAACGAAACCCGACCATTCAGCAACATAAACCCAAAGGCAAGATGCCACTGAGTTGGATACCAAATTTTTAGTTGCAATCTGACACAAATTTTTCCTACAAAGTTCAAACTAATTAGAAGATAATAACTTCCTAAATGCATGTGAAGCTACCAAGCTTTGCCAAAATGCCACACGAATCAGTGATGAGCTCCACAAGTGCGCCTTAGTCTGGTGCAGCTGAGTGATAAATCTAAACTAAAAATAGTACAGTTCAACTGATTCCTTTCTAAGCAATTGAAGAGACAAAACAATATATACCTCAAGGAGACTTTATCCTCATGCACTCATAGCACATCCTACCCTGTTACAAACAAGACTTAGGATGAGAAATTAACAACTAATATAGTCAATAAATATGCACATATAACAGAAGATCAGACCCTCAACCTTCAAACTTGAGCAAAATTTTATGAAATAAGTAATGTAAAAAAAAAAAAGTCTAACTGCCTAAGTATGAAAAAGAATATAGACAAAACAAGCACATTAGTAGATTGAAATAAACCAGCTGATATCTGTGGCAATTTTAGTAAAGTCAACAAGTTTATTTTCTATCTCTTGATGTTAATAAGTAAAGACTCCACCCCATCCCAACAAAAAGCTAGAAAAACAAAATTCAAGAGAAAATCAATATGGGTATCATTCATCAAAACAGACACGATTTAATTTTTAGCATAGGGCAATATACCAAACAGGACATGACCACACATGTTGACTATGTGCCACCCGTATGTATATGGCTCGGTTTTAGAAATCGTCAAGGCTCCTGAATTGTAAGCAGCAATTCTACCTCCCAGATATTTTTAATTAATATACTCAAGTCTTTTGAAAATTTAAAGTGGTGGTCCAGATAAGGACTGGCACCAAGATACAGACAATGTTTGTTGTTACCAAAACATCAGGTTAAACTCCTAGGAGTTAAACTTCGGGTAACTTTGCCCATTCTATGAGATCAACTAAAGAGTAGGAGTCAGTGATATTTATAGAAATTTTTTTATCCCACAACCATCATACGAAACATTCCAATACACTGTTCTCCACCACCATCTGCAGCTTAACTTAAAAAATGAAGCAAAATTATTGATAGTTTTTTGGTTTCTTTCTTCCCTTTTTCCTAACTGTCAATTGGTAGATTGGCAGGACTTATTCAACCATTTCTTTACAGTATGGGAAAGATAAATAACTATGGAAAAAAAATTAATTTAGATGTCCAAATTATCTTATGTAGATGGCACTTAGGATTCATTTGGAGGGTGGGGAATGGATGAGGGGAATGAAAGGAGAGGAAAGGAGGTGAGATGATAGTGTACCTTTTCCTTGGGGGTTTTGAAGTTTCTTTAAAAAGAGGGAGAGGAAATGGAGGGGTAATGTACCCATCCAAATCTTATTTTTTTAATACTTCCAAATTGGAAGAATTTGGAAGGAGAGGATAAAATACATTAATTTTTGTTTGTTATGACAAATATACTGCAGTCCTTTTTACTAAATACTTACTAATACTCAAATAAACATTTAAGTACAAAATTATAAAATTATATAATTATATATCCTCTCTCTCCTTTCCACTCATCTCCCAAACAAAAAATGTACCTTATCATATCCTTTCCTCTCACTTTATTTTTTTTAACTTCCAAACAAGAGGAAGAATAAGTGTGATTTTTCCCATACTCTCATCTCCTTTCCTCTCCTCACCCTCCAAATCCCAAATAGACCCTTAGTTGGACAACACTTACCAAAAAAGACCTTATCGTTGTCAGCCATCAGCGATCAAATTAGATAAAGGTAAGAAAAAAACATAGGTAATCATATTAGACAACTAAATTATGTCATATAATGTTATAAAAATAAATAGGAAACTTACCGCTAGCTGACCAAATGGCATATCTTATTATGCACAACATGTAAAGCAAAGTGAAAGGACAAAAAGTCCAGATACATCAAATTACCTATTTTGTGAAAACCCTTGTGATGTCACTTGATGAAAATCTTTGTAATATTGGAATGCCCACTTTTTGATTATCCATATAATCCATATAAGGCTCCTGCTTCACCGTTTTACCATTGTTATCTACACAGATATTTCCATGTCTCATGTTGCTCAATGGTGAATCAATTTCGTCCACAGCAAACCTGCTTGGAATGCAGGTTCCTTTACCGACAAATCCAAAGTTCCTTAAAGAGTCCTTGTTCAAGGATTTCACCAGATTTAGCACCATGGGAAACTGGGATATTGCACGTATTTGGAACAAGCACTGGACAATTTCTACCAGCACCAAATGTAGTAGTTGAGTTCTGGACTTGCTGGCTACTGCTATGTTCAGCATTTACTGAACTAGAAGATGCAGGAGAAATGGAAGCTAGAGCTGTATAACCACTGAGAACACCTTGGGATCTGGAATCCCCATCAGGAAATTGTCCAATATTCAGTGGGGAGATTTTAGATTGTGGTGAGACAAGACTATAATCAATAAGAGGGCTCCTATTAAACCTGCAATTCTGATTGACAGAAGCAGGACTATTTCCAGCATGAAAACTACTAGAAGATTGAGAGGGGACTACCAGGCAAGATGGCTGTACATTTATTAAACGATTATGCTCAGATATTATTGCCTGTTGCTGCATCTGATGCTGTTGTTGTGGCTGCTGTTGTTTCTGGTGCTGCTTGCTGCAATATATCCATCAACATGTTACAATTCTGAGGGCTCGCATTTCCAAGATTGTTATTGGGTCCTACAGAACCAATTCTATTAGATGGCCATGCTCCATATCCTGAAGGTACATCCTCAACTGATAAGATGGACTGTGGGAAATGCTTGGTAATATCAGAAGCACATTTTACTAAAGGCTGACCAAAGGCCACACCATTTTGAATAGGGGTGTGCTTGGGCCCCTGCAGGGATGCTTGCAGAAGAGCAGGCTGATCCACAGCAGGTGCTAGGTTATCCGCCGGATGACCTAAAAGCTCCGCATGCAGGGCTGCTAGTGTTTCTGGAGGAATTTGGCCAGATGCAGCTAAAGCTTGAATGTTAAATCTTCCAAGTGCACCCAGCTTGACATTTGATTCCACGGACCCAGAGAGGGTGTTTGAAATCCCATTATGTTGTTGAGCTACTCCACTTATTCTCTTCAAATAAAGCCTAAATTTCTGCAGATCAATACCATTCCAGTTCAAATTACAAACTTTTTATCATACACAGTACATCTCAACTACACAAAGTAAGATTTATCCATTGACTTAATCCTCTTTTCAGACACTTAATATGTAAATCATCCAGTATGCATCAAATGATATTTCTTCCATTATTCAAGTGGAGCATTAGCAAATTAACATTTCTCGTCCAGAAATTTTTCAAGCTTCATTGCTTCTGATATTCAAAGGGACAATACTGTCTCCAAGAAATAAAGGAAAGAAAAAGAAAGACAGATATTCAAAGAGAGATATTCAAGGAGAGAAAAGGACAAAAGGAAACCAGTAGTTGAAGAGTAGTAATGTCCTCCTCCCCACCAACCCTCAAAAAGAGAAAAACAATATTATTAATATTCATAAAATGCTAGATTTACTCACAATCAGATTTAGCACATACTAATAGAGATCTAGTTCATACATGCAGTTTGCAGCAATTGATAATTCTTGAGCTACTCGAGTAGAGCATTAGCATATACATGTTTGCATGTCACCATTAAAGATTACTAAGTAGACACGATAAAGATGAGCTATAAATGGAAATAAGTAAATAGACTACTACCAGAGAGTTGTAGCTCCAACTATCTGTTTCTTGTCACAGAACAGTTTAATCCAAATTAATCAACAGTGCTACCACAAAACACTTATGGAACAATTCAAGAAGCTTCAGGTTCCATAACTAACAAGACATTTGATTAGTCATGATTGACAAGCAGTGCCACATGTCCCACAGGTGCAACAGTGCTCTCCACACAGAAGAGGGCTTCATTTTCTATGCTAGAAAATGCAATTTTGAGTTCTTTCCTTTTAAGAATAGTTATTAATAGCAGTAATCAAAGAATCTGACCTCCTACTGTTGCAGCCTTCCTCTACTATGGATGTTACTTATTTTGTTCTCAAAACAACTGTTATAAAGGAATTAAAAAAGAAATAATATAGGCAAGAATTCAAACAAGTAAAAAGTAAAAACCACAAAAATCTGGCTAAAGGCAAGAGGTCCAGCAAGTAAAAACGAAAAAATTTGTGTTTCTGCTTTCTAAATTCCTAACGAGTCAGGCAAATAACCCCACTAAAAGGGTAGGCGCGTGATTTAGGGGCCTAGGTGGTGCCTCAATGAAGTAGCCTCGCCTAAGGGATGCAGAGGCAAGAGAGCTGTCACCTCTCGCATTTGTGCTGGGGGCACGCCTTTAACAATGTTTTGAATCATTGACCCAATCTCTTGCCCGTGAATGACAAATAAACCCTCAATTGTTCTTCCACTTTGCTATATACTCAAACTTAACATGAGCTGTTTACATAAAGAAATACCAAACAATGGTGAGAGATGATGATGCTCTTGGCTTTATATTGAATAAATGATGGACACTCAATAATTGTTTTAAAATGTGACATTACATCTACTTAAGAGTTACGTTTCCTTTAATACTTTAACGTGGTAGTGTCAAAGTTAAAGTATACAAATATTTTGCTAATCCCTATCAGATTCGATTATTCAAATTCAGATCTCGGCTTTATATATTTGCACAGGTGATGGAAACTGAATAATTGTTTTAACAAGGCTTTTAGTCATACAATGTGACATCCATTGTTGTCAAGATCGCGAGTTAACTTGTAAGATCACACGATCTTTATGATCTCATATACCCCAAACGATTCAAAACATGTCAAAAATCGTAGTTTAGCAAGATCGGAGTAAGATTGGTAGGATCGCATATAAGATCATAAGATCGGTAGGATCGGTCCAATCTTACCGATCTTTAAAAAAATCATTATGGGCTGTTTTTTTGGGGTTGGATTGGCTTTTTCTCATCATTGGGCTTCTATAGACCATCCTAGGAACTCAATCCAAGACCATTACCATACCTTCTCTACCTATCTTTCTTAGAAAACTAAACCCTAGCGTCCATACCTGACCTCCATCTTCCTCGCACTTTATTTTTTTGGCTGTCTTATAATCTGCTTCACATTTTTTATAAATATTATTTATATATATTATCACATAACCAGGTTTATGATAGCTAATTACCTATCCTAGAAAAATAAACCAATTACTACATTAATCTATGCTTGGTAGTTTACAATCTATATAATAATTTATTGTTCATAAATTTTTTGGTCATGATGTGGTAAATATGTAGGTATTGATTATTTATTTTGCTCTTATGTATAACATTATAACTTATTACAAGTATATTTATATATTTTTAAGGGGTATATTACAAATTTTGTAAGATCTTATGATTTGATCTTGTAGACCCTCTACAATCCTAGTTAAGATCTCGATCTTGACAACCTTGGTGACATCCACGTAAAAGTTAAGTTTCCTTCAATGTAGTATTATCAAACAGCTTAAGCACACAAATATTTAGCTAATCCACATCACATTTGAATTCAGATCATTGGTCAGATTCTAGTCAAGTCCAAGCAGAATTAAATGCCCATACAAAATACAGTAATGCTTAAATAGCAATAAAACCAACAGTTCAAAGACTACATCAACATACATCAAATTATAAGCCTTCTGGGGAAAGCTTACCCCCACTGATCGAACAAACTAAAGGAATAATAGGACAACTGATGAAATATTTGCATGAAGGGAAGGAAGAATCATAAAGGGTTCTCCTTGTGGAAGATAAGGGTGAAGAAGAAGAAAAAAAAGGATGCAATTTTTCTTAGGGTTCATATTTAAGATGATTTACTATAACAACTGAAACTTCCAAGGAAAGGGGAATTCCTAATCAACAAGGCATAGAAGTGCCTAGTTGATAAAATAAAACACATACACAAAAAGTGGCTATCCTGTTATCCAGAGAAATTGAGGACCATCAAGAGGTAGGTTTAGAATCACTGCACTAGAACTAAACCCTGTATCAAAATCAAATTTCCAAATAATTTTTTTATATTTTTATAATTAACGATTTATTTATTAAATATTTTTTTGTACACATGATGGGTACAAACTACCCCGCGTAAGGCAACAAACCAACAACTACAAATTACATCTCAAACTCTCTAAGAAATCCACAAGTAAACTATTTTGCATTGACACAACAAAATTATTGCTTTGAAAGGATTAAGGATGTAATATCATACTAGTACTAGATTATTAAAAATCAACATTATTATGATATGTCAATTCAGCTAAATGGAGTTTGACAATTCATTTTATCAATCACAATAACATCCAGATACTGTAAAAGGACATGTAACTATGGAATAGTAGAACGTATGCAAAATCAAACCTGCAAATGACTTGCAACATTTTCTCTAGTCAGACCAGGAACATTCATCAGTTCAAGTATTCTTTTTGGCACGGCCTCTGAAATATAAAGCAAAAATAATAATAATAAGCTATAACACAAAATGTACAGACAATAAGAAAAAATGTATCATTGCAATTTACAACAATATGCTTCAAACAAATTCAAGTTAACCATCCAAAGATCATATAAATATAGATAAAAGAAGACAAAACAGTTAAAGATTCATACTGTCAAGCCCAAGTTGGTTCACTGCACTGACAAATTGTTGGTGGAGTTCCACTGACCAGACTACACGGGGTTTCTTTGATGTAGATGGATCCTCATTTTCCATTTCACCATCATCTTCTTCTTTTGAATTGCTTCTCTTTTTTGGGGTTCTAAGTATTCCCTCTGTTGCATCATTAACATGATGAAGCATACTCACAATCATCGTTTCCTCTTTTGTGCTGATCATAATCTTCCAAGCTGCCTGAATTTTCATGCTCTTTATTCTCATTACACTTCTTCCTAACAACATGCTGCCATATATTCCTCAGCTCTTCCTCACGTACCGGCTTAATCAAATAATCACAAGCACCATGTCTAATCCCCTCTCATAACAGCACTTGTTCTACCATCAGCAGACATCACTGCATAATATTACCAATTAATGATGTAAAATATTAGAAGTAATTTAAATAGTATTATAGCAGAAGAAATAATGCTCACTAATAACAGGAAGATCCATTTCCAGCCCGACATGCTCAAGAAGATTATACCCATCCATGTCTGGCATATGAACATCACTGAGTACCACATCGAAACAGCCTTTTCTCTCGCGTAGAAGATTCAAAGCAACCGTAGCCTCAGAACAAGTGGTGACTGCAACCATAGAAAGAGTATTTAATTAAATATTGTATGGCAAAGCCATGGGTCATATCACATTCACAAATGAGCTAAATCTACCACATTAGTTCATCCACAGATACAGATGGCAACTAACAATATTGTAAAATAATGATTCCAAATCAGAACCAAGGAAAATTTGACATTAAGCACTTCAAACAGCATTACTAGACACTTTTCATTCAAAGAAATCAACAATCAAACTCATAAAACTGTTTTCTAGGATACACCCTAGAAAGGTCAAACAAGCTACTCGAATCGGGCCCAATGTACTTGAAAGGGAAAGTTACTCTGTAGCCAAAAAGACCACAGGAGGCACCGATGCTGGTACAGGCATACAATGTGTATTGAACATGCTACACAAAAATCCTTGAAGAATCAACAATGCTGGTATGGGGCGGGATGGATTGAAGAATAATTGCAAGATATACATTCATGTAAATATAAAATGTTAACACATAATTTAAATTAAAGAAACAGCACAAATAAAGGTTAAAAGTCATATGTTTCTAGCAAAACGTCAATTTTACCAACAAAGAACATTCACCCCATATCATAATCAAGAAATCCAGATATGGTGCACAAAATGGTTGACTAAGTCATAGTAATAAACGCAAATTCCAATTTTCTACAGCTTATTTCCACACTCATATAACAAGTTCCTTGAGTCCAAATCCCATGCCAAAGTAGGACAAAGCAAGACTCACAAACATGCACATGAGACAATAGATATTGTGCTCAAAAAGTTGATATCTTTTTACCACAAACTCAGAAAGATGAGCATGAATTCAAAGTAGTTGAGGAACAAAATTACAAGTTTACTACAACATTCACAAAAAGATACCATTCATTCTACATCAGTATTTTATATGGTTAATCATGTGCCTCTCAAATACATGAATATGACCCGATTGCACCAACTACACGGGAAAAAAAAAAAGCCCTTCATTCAGAATAACAATATAACCTATCCAATAACATTAGACAAGTACCTTCACAAGTTATTCACACAAACCAACAGAAAATACTTCACCAGAAATGTGTCAATTAATTAGTAAATAATCAAAGTTGAAGTATAATGGGGTAAAACCAAGCAGTGACTAACCATCATAGTGACATTTGCGAGACATTTGCTCAAGAACTCTCAAGGTAGTAATATCATCGTCTACCACAAGAACCCTCAGACCAGCTGGAAACTGATCAGGAACAACCTTTTCAAAAGCAGAAGCAGAAGTAGAAGCAGCACCCTTACAAGAGTTGTAACTGGTTGCACCAGTACTCACGCTCGACTGCGTTATTGTCTGCAAAGCAGCCATTGTAACAAGTTTTCGGACACACACCAGGAAGACTACAGAATGATCAACCCCTATATTGCCTGAACCAACTTGGGGGCACTTCTTCAATCCTCAGCCCAAATTCAACATAGTTCTTGCTCCCCCATGGGAGAAAATTTTACCCAAAAATAAATCTCTGAAAATGGGAATCCAAGGGCTCTTGTCGAAACTATTAGGCATCAGATCCGTGAGAAAAATGAGAGAAATTCGGGCCACTTAAGGGTTTCTACGATTAAGTTAAGAGGAGAAACAAATGCACCCATGGAAATGAGCTGCTAGCCCTGCTACTACAACTGGCGCTGGGCAGATAACGCGAAGAAATAACAAAACCCGTTAAATATGTTATTATTGGTAAATAAAACTTTTAGATAATTCTACAAAAACCTAAAATATATTATACTTATATATTATAGTATTATAAAAAATTATAATAATTAGTCGAAGTCCAATTTTATTTTATTTTAAAAAAAGAAACATAAAAAGAAGATGAAAAAGAAAGAAAGAAGATGCTTATAGTCTCTTTCTCTCTCTTTTTTTTTTTACTCTTTTATTCTTCTTTAAATTACCTATAATACTCATCATCTATAAATACAAAATTATTAAAATAAATAAATAAACAAACTACCCACCATTTCTCTCCTTCTCTCTATATACTAAAGTAATTTTTATCTATCTTCTATATTTAGCTATGTATATATACATCTTCTTTATATTTATATTTATAAGGAGTGTTATTTTCCCATTCAACTTTTATATTTACATCTTAATAACTACTTATAATACTAATAGAAGAAATTGTTCTCAATTAAATTATTAAGTCAAATAAGCCAATTACTATGAATAAGCATAACTCTGAAATGGAATAATAATTTAAGACTTTTCCCTACCCCTAGTTCTGGATTTAACACTAGAATCTATTGTCTTTGGATAAAGAAGATGTTTGTTTCTCTTGACATGATTGATGGGGATTTAACACTAAAATCTATTGTCTTTAGCTAAAGAAGATGTTTGTTTCGCTCGACATAATTGACGGGTCTTCGTTAAAATGTCCTAATTACATGAATTTTTAGTGATAATAGAGAGGAGAGGAATTAAATAAATTAGTTTATTTAAACTCAAAACAAAACATATTGATTTAATCATATCACAGTTTAAATGAGCAGTAGGATGTGCAATTGAATCAGTTTTTTTATCTTTATTTTTTATTACTGGTTCATATTTGTGTACTCTACCATATCAATTAAAAATATCTCTAAGCAAAAAGTCAATAAAAATACAAGTTAAGAACTAATTTAGAGCTACTAATATATATATATATATATATTTTTTTTTTAAATTATACTACAATTATTGTTTCCCTCAAAACATTTAACACTCTAGTGAATATATCAACTAATTCAAATCAGTAAAGAATTGTCTAACTGACTCGGGTGAATATATTTCATTCTCATTGCTTTTTAATTAGAATTATAGAATACATGAAAATTTGAGGTCAAAACCCAATCATCGAATAATAAAAAAACGAAATTGAATTGTAATATACAATTTATCTTATTTAACAAAGCAAATTTAATAAATACCATGTTTATTATTTTTCTATATATAATTAATCTTGTTAATCAGCGTAAGTAGCAACATATTCTGAATCTGTCAACATCTTCACATTCACCTTCAACTGATCTACCTTTACAGGATCCTTAACCTCCATATCAATTTCTCCTCCATCATTTGTTTGTCCTAAAGCTTATGCTAGGACATACTTTAGCAAAACACGAAATCCTTCTACAAATAACATAAAAAGGAAATTCATAATTAGGAAAATATAATATCTTTTGTACAATGAAATAATTATTACAAAGACACTTGACATCCATATACTATAACTGGCATCTTCTAAGATTGGAGCCAATTTAAGAATTCATAAGGATCCATAAACAAAAGATCCAGAACTCAACAGCAACAATGACAGTAAAATAGTACTTTCAAGTTTCAACATAAACAACTTCATAAGAACTTCTAAATATTGCTGAAAATCAGCATTTCAAGTAAACAGAAATACAACAAATAATGTATCAAGAAAGCCACCTTTTAGCTAGGAAAAGAATCCAATCTATGGAAAATCAAATTTAAAAATGATATTTATGGAGTACAATTAATTGCAGGCCATGTAGGGTTTTATCCTAGCAAAGAACTTAAATTAGTTATCCCAACTTCACAACAAAACACCACAATCATTTATTTAAAAAAATAAAAATATGGAGTACAATTAATTGCAGGTAGAGTCTTTCGACTTACTTGGCAATATTCCCTACTTAATGGTGAGCAGCATGGTGATAGCAGAAATACATGACTCAAGCACAATAGTTGCATTGATAGTGCTATCCATTACTATTTCTATTTCCTGATTCTCTTAACCTCCTTTCATCCCCTACGGAAGCTAAAGAAGATGCCCTGAAACTAATCAGCTCCTTCTAAAGAGAATATAAGAAAAGAACATTTAATGTAGAAACAGGAAATGAAAAGAAAAAGGAAGGAACAAAATCAGTTATACAGTATGAACATGAAATTCAATTTGTTCAATATACATAGATTCTTTTAAAAGAAGAATCCTTATAAAAGAAACAATACCACTATATACATATGTATATGTAATATAACAAGTATAAAACCTTGATGTGTGAAACCTTGATGTCCCATAAATTCGTGTTAATTACAGATTTCAGCAAGCATAATGAATTCATTGTTAGTGTTTACTTAACTAATAGTAAAAGAGTGAAAAAAAAGATTCAACAAACTTTTCTTTTTTAGAAATGGATGTAACTTTAACATTTCTATATTGAGAAGAAAACATGAAACTGAATTTTTTTTTACTCTCAACTCCAAACAATATAATTTTTGTTCTTCTTTTCCTGTTTTTCAGAAACATAGTAGAACATCATGAAAGAAAAAAATAAAATAAAAGAGAGAACACAACCACCTCATTCCTTAGTAATTAGCAGATTCTCAATAAATAACTATTTGAGTCATCACACCTCAAGTCTTGGGATCCCCAGACATGTGTCCAAGAATCAGGCATTGAGTTTATAATGGTAATAACTACTTCAAGAACAATGATATGATAATTTAGACAGGCTCTTCCTGAGTTGATGTAAATAAATTTCAAGTAGAAATACCATATTTAAATGCAATGTTGCTTTTATTTTTCAGAAAAAGCCCGTTATGTCTCTTTCCAGCGGTGCTTTTATTTTTCTGACAAAAATATTATTCACAAGTACTATTCAAGGGTACCGTTGCTATAGCCTTTTTTTTCACATCGAATCGAGGCTGCATGAATGTACTAGTTGATGTTTGTCAAACGGATTGAAGATTGAACTATCGCTTCTCATGTTGTTGTAAGTGAGGGAGAGTTTTGAGATTGTCAAGTTGAGTTTTACTTGTAACAAGCTTGGAACATATTACCTATATACTCTAGCTTGAGGGGGAGTGTTGGAATAGTGAATAGTTTTTAGCATTAATTTCCTTGATTAGCTCATTGACTATTTTCTTAATTAGCTCTTTTTGACTATAAGCTTATTAGTTTCTTGATTAAAGCTTTGATTGGCTCCTAGATTGTAGCTTGTAATAGTTATGTTACACTATAAATATATGTTCATTGTATGAGGAATACTTACTCAATTCATCTACAATTCTCTTGAGTTTCTCTCTTCTCTCTAAAGTTTTACAAGCTAAATGATAGAAAACATATTACTTGTGTATCTACCAAAAAATTGATATATTATTCATCATTTTTCGATAATTCACAAAGATTATTCCATCTCCAAGAAGGAAAAATATTCTGCCTCTCCCACCTCAAACAGAAAAAGAAAAAAGAAATGACAAATAGTGAAGAACGTCTAGGCGGTTCAAAATATATAGACTGTACATGCATTTAAATGACCACACAAAAAACATATTACTAGTGTATCTACCCAAAAAGATTATATATTCTTCATCTTTTATTTGATAAGTCCCAAAGATGATTCCTTTCCAAAAAAAATAAAAATATTCTTCCTCTCCCACCTCCCTCTAAGGGCACTGAGCCAAACTACACAATTGGTTAATGACAACAACTAATCAAATTGAATTACATGTCAAACTTTTTCAATTCCCGTGGCAGCAATAAAATCAGGAAGCCGAAATGGTTGTTTTTCAATACCTATAATACAAATGTTCAATGAGATACAAGTATAAAGCCAAAGATAACACTAAAAAAATCTAAAGCCAAGTAATGCCAATTCTTAAAGTATCAAGAATGTAAAAAGGAAGTCAGCCCAAGCATTTAGCACAATGGAAAGGCATCTGAAAATTCAAAGCACATACAACAGCACCTTAAACTGTTAAAAATAAATAAAAATAAATAAAAAACCAAGTATTTATCATGCAAAAATGTCATATGCTCATAAACCCCCCCACACAGCATAATGGAATAAGAATACCCCAGCCAAACTAGCAAATATATTAAAGATAAATAATTCAAGGATGCCCTTTGGCAAACACCTAGAAGTAACAAGAATAATTAAGATACTGCTCAGGCCTTCCTTAAAGAACTCAATACCCCATTAGTTCAATTCTCGAGGACAGTAAGGCAATTAGAGGATTTCCAAATGAACCAACTATGGAAGCAATTATAGGATTTCCATTCATGTGAACAAGAAACATATGCAGCTGGAAATCTTGAACAAAATACTAGATAACATAGGTAGACTGTATTTGTACATGTATGCTCCTGCTCTAATAAAATACCACGAAATTACAAACTGCTATTCACTTTTAATTAGCAAATCAGCTCTATACCCAAACTTTATATAAATGGTTATAAATGCACACAGAGAAGCTATCTCTTTCGTATAATTTCATTACGGGTTTCTTCAATAACATGTTTTCAAACTTTCTAAAAGTTACTTCTTAAATGACTCGACATGGCAGGTTTGTGGCATGATAGAATAATAAAGTCACAATAAGCTGATTTGTATGGCTATCTAGTGACTGCAATGATGAACATTTCATCAAAGCTGCATATGTCTGATAGTTCCCTTGAAAACTAGTTCAAAGAACATGTAAAAGCAAAAACAAGAATTAGGAAAAACTGCATTTCAGGTTTTTCATTTCATGCTTTCTTGTGATACCAAACAGAGCATTCCCTTTAGACAACCAAACTTGCATTAAAGGAAGTTAATTTTCAGAAAGAAGGCAACAGAAAAACAAACTGTATAAGAAGATCAAATAATAAAACTATGTGTATTGTGTGCATGCGTGAGAGAGATTGATTCCACAACACAAATTGCCAAATGCCTAATATGAATTCAACAATCATATTCATAAAGCAAATAAAATAGAAACAATTATGGAAACATAGTAACAAAACACAACATACTTCCGTGAAGAGAAGCCAACGAAACTGAACTGTAAAACAGAGTTTATGTAAGGGGGTAGGGATAAGGAAAATTCACACTTTAACTGTGTATTTTGTGTTATCCTCAGTCAATTAATCTAACATTTAAGCAATTTGCATAACTTGGAATTGCATAGTCACCTGAACGATAGAAACTAATAAATTACAGAAACGTAAGGTCGCCATCGTAAGTGTCTAGAATAATGATTATAGTACAACATATATAATGTTTGGAGCTTTGACATGACAACTATTTTAATTTTAAAGGTATCACTCCTTATCATGAAGACAGTATCATATTATATAAGACCAAAATAACTTAGCTTGTTGGTTTGTATAATACATAAATGGTGAATGACATAACAAAAAGGTACATATGTGATGTTATGTTATACGAACAATTGATGCAGTGTAACATGATGACTCGAATAAAACTCGACAGACAATCTGAATGTATTGTACATGTAAAACTTATTGATGAAGTTAAAAAGGGATCATGCATTTGAATTCCTATATGACAAGTTAAGTCATTGATTTCCCTGATAATTTTTTATCCTCTGAAACCTATGATTATATGACAGTTTATTCTAGTCAAGCTTCACTCACCAAGTTGATTCAGATCACAAAGTCTGCAATTAGTGGCAGCCGTCCCAAAATAAGAGTCAGTCAATAATTTACTAAACAGGAAATGCAACTCTTCATATATTAAGTAAGATATACATTCCTCTGAAACTGCTCTGTATCAATGAACTTCAAGAAATAAGTAGAGAATATCTTCGGCACTTCAGAACCACTAACCAAAACGAAAGGACCAAACACATGAAAAAAGAATAGTTCGAGAATAAATTGGAAGGTGAAGCTCGAACGAATTCAGTTACAAATCATCATCTGTACAAAGCATGTAAAATCGAATTTCATACTAAGAATGAACTAAATCAAATTGCGAATATACAAATTCGGAATCTCATGTAGAAATTCAACTATTCGGTTGGAGGGAGAAGAAGAAGCAAAAAACACAAAATGGAACAAAACATTTGTAAATGAAAACGACAATATATAGTTGAATCTGAACATTTACCGGCGCTAGAAAAATATTTCCATGAACGTTATCGCGAACGTGCTTCAGCAGTGGCCGTTCGATTGAGACATCGTCGGTGAAAGAAGCTGCCATTGATGAACAAAATGGAAACAGAGCAATGTAGCTCCGGAAAGCAAAACGTAACAAATTCCTGACCGTCTGGCTAAGGTTTTCAGTTTTCACCATAGAGAAAAAGAACGAAGCAAGTCTATTGAGAAGAATGAGAAAGGAAAGAGGGAAAGACAAGTTATAAGGAACAAGCTAAGTGTGGAGTAATGGTGGTGCCTAGTGGTTGTGGTGGAGTTAAAGTGATACCGCCAAAAAGTCAGTTCTTTGCTCGGCGAACTCTCAGCGCGTGTAGATGTGATTCAAACGCATGGAGAGAAAGATTGAATTTTGAAATTTTTAAGTGAGGTGGGGTGCACTGTTTTCTTGCACTCAGTAGAGGAGATGATCAGATGGTTGCCTGTGGTCAGCTGAGTAAGCCTGGCACAGCTGAGCACTATTGCCCAAATTATGTGTTTCCTGTTTATTGTTGTCCCAGGTGGAAAATAAAAACATGTATGTTTTAAGATTAGTATAAGTAAGTTTTCTAGTCACTGCTTAAATAGAAAGAGTAGAGCCTTGTAATCCGATAATATATAAGTCCTCTTTTCGTTGTGAACTTATCTTATCATCAATTAAAAATTTAAATTTTATCTCTTTTGTTATTTAACACTAAGGTGCTAGAATTTTAGTTTTATTTGTCAAAGGCTTTTGTTATAATGAATTTAGAGACTCAACAATAGTTCAAAGTCTCGTTAATAATTTGAGATGGAGAATGTCGGCAGCAACAACAAAGACAAAAATTTGACTGTGATCATGGAATGTAAGCTCTTTGGGCAGTAATGAAGATGCAAAGAGCACCGACAAAGATGCAAAGAGTGGAGGCAAAGGCGCAAATATTAGTATAAATTATGTGTTTCCTATTTATTGTTCTCACTGCCTAAATGGAAAGAGTAGAGCCTTGGAATCCTATAAAAATAAGTTTTGTTTTGGTTGTGAATTTCTCTTATCATCAATAAAAAATTTAAATTTTATCTCTTTTGTTATTTAACACTAATGTGCTAGAATTTTAGTTCTATTTGTCAAAGGCATTTGTTATTAATGAATTTAGAGACTCAACTACAGTTCAAAGTCTTGTTAATAATTTGAGAGGGAGAACGTCGGCGACAATTAGGGGTGGCAATGAGCCGAGCTATCTTGTGAACAGCTCATGAGCTACTCGTTAAGGGCTCAGATCAAGCTTGGCTCATTTTTTAAATGAGCTGATCTTGAGCTTTATTTTAAGCTCGTTTAGTAAAACTGAGCCAAGCTCAATTTTTACAAAGCTCGGCTCGTGAGCTTGTTAGCTGGCTCGTTTAATATTATTTAATAATTTTTTTATTATTTATATATACATTTATAATAAATCTATTTATATATAAAAAACTAACATAAATTGTTGCTTGATTTAGTGGTAATTTACACAAATACTCACTAAGTGATATTGGGTTCAACTCTCCTTGCTTATAAAATATTTTTTGAATTTTTAAAAAATCTTCACGAGCCCTTAACGAGCCGAGCCGAGCTTGAATATTTGATCACGAGCCTGAAACGAGCTTAAGCTCGAGAGCTTGAAACGAGCTCAAGCCGAGCTCGAGCTTGCCTAAAATGAGACGAGCTGAGTCGAGCTTTGCCAAAGCTCGGCTCAAGCTCAGCTTATTGACAGCCCTAACGACACCAACAACGACAAGAATGGCTGCAACGTATCTATTAACAGTAATGAATGCAAGCTCTTTGGGCAGCGATGGAGATGCAAAGAGCGGCAGCAGAAGCACAAAGGGCTACGTTGGATAATCAAAGGGCAAGGATGACCCATGAACTTTAGGAAGATCCGCAGCATTCTAGCCAACTTAGGAGTCAATGCCAACATGGTTTGTGAAGATGGTAGGAACAACTGTGTCAAAGATAATGCTCGAGGCCAACCTATTAATCGACATGGTCCTAGAAATCATCATAGCCTACAACCCTATGATGATTTTGAAGTTCATGAAGATGGTAGGAACAATAGTGCCAAAGATTATGGCCATGGCCAACACATCAATCGACGAGGTCCTGTACAACATCTTAGGCTACAACCTTGTGACGATTTCAAAGATGAAGATGAAGAGATTGTGGATAACCATAGATTCAATAGAGTGCATATTGAAGATAGAGTTCAACCTCGGACGTACTAGCTTATAAGGAAGACTATGAAGATGAAGGATATGACAATTACCGACATATGCCTAGAAGAAATAGAGGAGTTGAAGACTACAAAATCAAAGTCGATCTTCCCACCTTTAGTGGCAACTTCAACATCGAAGTCTTCCTTGATTAGATTTATGAAGTAGAGAAATTTTTTGACATGATGGACATCACTAAGGACAAATTAGTAAAGCTAGTGGCATACAAACTAAAAGGAGGTGCATCTACTTAATATGATACTTTACAAAATAATCGGCAATGACAAGGGAAGACACAAATAAGATATTAGAGGACAATGAAGCAGCTACTCAAGGGAAAATTCCTTATTTTAGACTACAAGCAATGCTTATTCCAACAGTATCAGAATAGTATCCAAGAAAGTCGATCAATCACAGATTACACAAAAGAGTTCCTCTGACTTTCTGCACAATGCAACTTAACTGAAACGAAGGAACAACAAACATCATGCTACATCATCGGCTTAAAGCATACAATCAAAGATAAAATGCCATTAACCCATGCATGGTCAATAGATGAAGCTCAAAACTGGCTAGAAAGACAAAGACAATAATGGCACAACCTTTAACGTTCTCTAGTTCATTTTTCAATGCACCAACGCATAATACCTCAAACAAAGAGAAACCTAATATGGCTGAGCCAACTAAATTTACCATCAGTACAAGTTAAAACTCCAATATAAATAACAGTGGCATAACACGATAAACTGGTCCAAGTCATACTAATACAAATTCAAATAACCCATATGTTAAACCAAAAGGTGCAAAGTGTTTAAGTATGTTGAGCCTGGTTATCTATCCAATGAATGTTGTGTACACAAGGCAGTGAATTTGGTTGATCACCGAGAAGATGATGAAGAAGAAGGTGATGTAGCTCAAGGAGATGATGAACTAAAAGATGCAAAGATCTCTGATGAATAAGATGGACATGTATCTTGTTTGCTGGAAAGATTGCTATATGCTCTAAAGCAAGGAGAATATTCTCAATGCAACAAAATCTTTCACTCGTAGTGTTTAGTACAATAAAAAATTTTTAACTTGATCATCGACAGTGGTAATTGTGAACATTATGTCAAAGGCCTTAGTGAAGCATTTGAATTTACCAACAAGACCTCATCTATCTCCATATCAGATTAGATGGATTAACAAAGGGACAATTATTTTAGTCATGGAAGTTTGTCAAGTTCCAATTTTGATTAGAAAAACTTACAAGGATGAAGTTGTTTGTGATTTGGTTGATATGGATGTTGGACATATTTTACTCGGAAAGCCATGTCAACATGATGTAGATGCAACTCATCATGGTTAAGCCAACATCTATATTTTCGAGTGGAAAGAAAAGAAAATTGCTATCCTCCCAACAGTAAAAGGGAAAACATGCCCAAAACTTCTAAAGTGGAGGGAGACCCCTTTCTTTCTATTATGAGTTTTGAACTAGAGTTTGTCTTTGAATCCAAAGAGTTTTAGACAGTATATGCTTTAGTTGTAAAGGGTGATAGGGCATTTAAAGCTGAAATTCCCAAGAAAGTACAACCTTTGTTGATTGAATTTCAAGAAATTATTCCAGATGAACTACCTAATGGACCACCACCAATGAAAGACATATAACACCACATTGATTTAGTTCCTGGAGAAAGCCTACAAAATATACCTCATTACCATATGAAACTAAAAGAGAATGAGATTTTAAGAGATGAGGTAGAAAAGCTGATCTGTAGAGGACATATCCAAGAAAGTACGAGTCCTTATGCAATGCTCACACTATTAACACCCAAGAAAGATGGATTTTGGCAAATACACATCGACAGTCGGGCAATAAATAAGATAATAGTCCAATATCGCTTTCTAATGCCACTTTTAAATGAAATGTTAGATTAATTAGAAGGTTCCAAAATCTTCTCGAAGATTGACTTGCGAAGTGGCAATCATCAAATTTGCATTACACCTAGATACGAGTGGAAGACCACTTTCAAAACAAGAGAAGGTCTATTCAAGTGGATGGTGATGCCATTTAGATTGTCTAATGCACCTAGTACTTTCATGCGCCTTATGAGTCAAGTGCTTAGACCTTTCATTGGGAAGTGTGTAATTGTCTACTTTGATTATATTCTAATTTATACTCAAAGTAAGAGTGAACATATGAAGCATTTGTAATAATTCTCATCTTATCAAGTTATATGTCAACTTAAAGAAATGTGATTTCATGACTAATCAACTTATTTATGAGGATATGTTGTGAGCTCTAAAGGGATTCATGTTGATGATGAGAAAATACATGCTATTATAGAATGACTAACACCTAAAACTATTACTGAGGTTTGTAGTCTTCATGGATTAGCTACATTTTATGGAAAATTCATTTAGAATTTGAGTAGCATTACTACTTCTATCACTAATTGCTTGAAGAAAGGACAATTTCATTAGAGTAAGGAAGCAGGTAAGAGTTTTGCGGAGATCAAAGAAAAACTGATAAATGCACCAATTAAAGCATTGTTTAAGTTTGAAAAGGTGTTTTAAGTGGAATGTGATGCAAGTGGCGTTGGCATTGTAGCAATTTTATCACAAGAGGGTTATACCAACTGCCTTTTTCTTGAGAAGTTAAGTGAATCACATCAAAAGTGGTCTACATACAAACAAGAGTTATATGTTGTGGTTCAAGCTCTTTGATTTTGGGAATCTTACCTAACTCAATGGGAATTTGTAATATTTTCTGATCACGAAGCATTGAAACATTTCAAGAATTAAAAACACCTGAATAAGGTACATGCCAGATGGGCTTCGTATCTAGAGCGATTTCCTTATGTGATCAAGTACAAGTCTAGTGCTTCTAATAAAGTTGCACACACGTTAAGTAGGAAAGCTACTTTACTTGTCACATTGAGTAGTGAAGTTGTTAGTTTTGAGTGCCTAAAAGAATTGTATGAGAATGATGCAGATTTCAAAGGTATATGGGAAAAGCACTTAATAAAATAACCTACTAAAGATTTTCATGTCATGGATAGTTATTTATTCAAGAGCAATAAGTTATGTATTCCAATGGGGTCCCTTCTAGAAAAGATCATCCGAAACTTACATGGAGGAGGACTTGCTAATTTTGGTTGTGATAAAACTATAGCTAACTTAGGGGAAAGGTATTATTGGCCATAATTGAAGAGAGATGTAGGAAATCTTATTAGAAAGTGCCCAGTCTATCAAGTTACGAAATGACAATATCAGAATACATGGCTTTACACGCCATTACCTACTCTTGAAGATATTTGGAAAGATTTATATATAGATTTTGACTTCGGGTTACCAAGAATTCAAAGACGAGTAGAGTCCGTGTTTGTAAATATTAATAGGTTTTCTAAAATGGCTCATTTTAATCTTGTTGAAAGACTGCTGATGCAATGCACATCACAAGATTATTCTTCCAAGAGGTAGTCTGATTTCATGAGGTTCTTAAATTCATAACTTTTGATAGAGACTCCAAGTTTTTGTTACACTTTTGGATTACCCTATGGAAAAGTTATGCCAACTTAAAGTCCAATAGCACAACCCATCAACAAACTGATGACAAAATGAAGTCACAAACAGAACTTTGGGCAACCTTATATGCAACATTTATGGTGATAAACCAAAGCAATGAGATTTTGCACTTGTCAAGCCGAATTTGCCTATAACAATGCAGTTCATAGTTTGATTGAAGTGTCACTTTTCTATGTTGTTTACAGAAAGGTTCCAATACGTGCTCTTGGTTTAGCTCAATTTCCTAAACTCCTTAGGTTGAGCATTACTACAAGTAACATGACAAACCAAGTTCAGTCAATTCAAGTAGAAGTGAGGAAGAAACTGAAAATGTCAAATACAAAGTACAAGACAACCAATAAGCATGAAAGATAGAAGATATTCAAAGAAGGCGACATGGTTATAGCGTACTTACGAAAAAAGAGATTTCAAGTGGATGCCTATAGTTAGTTGAAGCCAAAAAATTATGGTTCGTACAAAAAAAAGAAGGAGATTAATGATAATGCTTACATGATCAACTTGCCAAGTGATTGAGGGATTTAAAAAACTTTTAATGTTGTTAATACGTACAAATTCTATCCTTCAAAAGGACTATCTTATCATAATTTTACTCGAAGGCAAGTTTTTCTCAAGTAGAGGGAATTGATACAAAGCATATTGTCCAAGAATTTTATGGAGAAGATTGATAAAGAAAAATCCAAGAGAAAGTAGTTTAGTTATGTGTTTTCTATTTAATTTTTTCTAAAAAGAGTAGTTATGTTTTAGGATTAGTATAATAAAAAGTTTATTTTTAGTCTCACATTGTTTAGATAGAAAAAGTAGGAGGCTTGGAACCTATATAAATATAGGCTCTCCTTTTGATTGTGAACTCATCTTATCATCAATCAAAATTTTAGTCTTTTAGCTATTTTGTTATTTAATTCTAGTGTGCTAAAATTTTAGTTCTCTTTGTCAATGGTGTTTGCTAGGAAAAATTGCTTCGTGTAAGGAGAAAGTGGCTATTGAAAGTTCTGTGATTCCTTAGATACCTACTGCAAATTGATTTGCCTGGTTTGGACAAATTGCACAAGATGTTGATGACTAAACTTGAGTTTTCATATATTGTAAATTGATTTGCGTGGTTTGGACAAATAGCACAGGATGCTGATGACTAAACTTGAGTTCTCGTATTTTGTTTCCATACGGGGATTGCAAAATGGTAGATAAGGTTAGGAAATCTGACTTATTTCTTAATTTCTATTAGGCAGTGGAGGTGATATATGAAATATTAAAATTGTATTATTCGTATAAGATCATCAAAATTTACATACATTGTACCTTAAGATAAGATAATCTTTCATTAGTTTTAGAGAAGTCCAAGGTAATCATTGAATTTTGTACTTCTGGACTTTGAAATTTGTTAAACATCCTAATGTAATCTTTTCCGGCTATTGAAGTACTTTGAATTTTGTAACACATTCAGACTTGTTTGGCACTATATAGATATAAATTAATTACAAAAATGACTATTTTTATATACCTCTATGAATTGATGAGACTTGAATTAACCACTTAATACATGTTAACAATTTTTTGTTTTTCTTATAATAGACTAGAATATTTTTATCTTCTTCTATATAATTAATAATAAGGTAAATTTCATCTTTTTATTTTATATATTAAAAAAGTTAAAAACATTTAAATAAGAAATATGTATTATATAAGTTTTCTTAAAATTAGATAAGTTTGATTAATTTTGACATCAATGTCTTAAAGAATTCAAGATGCCTTGTGTTAAAATTGAATTTAACCAGCTTGAGTTCTCCTCTACGTAGCTGATCTGCAAAGGGGCGATTCTTTGGACTTGTGAAAACTCCAACAATCAAGTCTGTATCTAATCAGAGTGTATAAACTGAAAAGCTGTAAAAATATGAGGTAGATGAACAACCTGTCTTATTTTAAGGTTTTTAGCCATATAGGAGTTGTATTGGAGTATTAATCATAATAATTATGAAGTCCGTTATAATAATAATAACATCTGTTATACAATAATGGGCATCCATTATAATATTAATGACGTCCATTATAATATTAATACAAATTAATGGTGGCAATTACAATTTGAATTAGTCCATTATACTTTAACCATATCATGTGTAATAATAATATTATTTGATTGGTACAATCTTGTATTATCACTAGTCTCCCAAAAATGAGTTTAAGGAGAGTAAGGACTTGACCTAGATATTCTGGACCATATACTTGGTCGTGTTCCTTATTTGCAAGGTACATTTTTTGTGCTAAATTTTTTAGTGCTATCACTAATATGATGCACTGTTAGTGTGGTATTTTTATCATTGATCTTGATGTTATGTTATATTGTACCTTATAACTTACCCCACAAACAACGCCAATGTTAAAATTGAATTTGACCAGGTTGAGTTGTCCTGCAAGTAGTTGATCTGTAAAGGGGTCCTTCAGATCTGTAAAAACTCCAACGATTAAGTCAAGTATCTAATCAGAGTATATAAGCTAAAAAATTGTAAAAATATGAGTTAAAGGAACAACCTGTCTTATTTTGAGGTTTTGGAGTATTAATCACATTAATTATGAAGCTGTTACAATAATAATGACATCCACCATATAATAATGGACTATAATGACTATCGTTATAATATTAATAAGAATTAATGGTGATAGTTACAATTCAGATTAGTCCGTTATACTTTAATCATGCCATATGTAATAATATCATTGGATTAGTACAATCTTGTATTATCACTAGTCTCCCCAAAAATGAGTTTAAAGGGCATATAAACTTGAATTAGATATTATGGACCATATACTTGGTCATGTTCCCTGTTTGCAGGGTGCACTTTTTGTGCTAAAATTTTTAATGCTACCACTACTGTGATGCACTGATGGTGTGATATTTTTATAACTGAACTTGATGCTATGTTGTATTCCACCTTATAACTTACTCTACTTCACTTCCACCTTATTACTTTCGCATTTTTCAACGTGAACTAAGAAGTTCAGACTTATTATGATAGTAGTTTATGCTTAATTTTTGCCCGTCGATAGGGACCAATATACAGTTGTATTAAACTATACTAAAATAAACAACATACCTTGCTTTGAGCAAGAGTGAAAACTCAAGACTGTTTGTTGATAGCATATAGCATTTTGGGTGAAAATCTAAGCTTTTTCATGATGTTGTAGCATTCTGGGTGAAAACCCAAGCTTGTTGGCTTTGCAGCCACTTAATTTGTTTGGGTACTTTGCCCAAGCGCCAACTTTTTAGCCTATGTTGCCAATATGTAGTTGAATTAAATGTATGTAACAAAATAAACAGCGTACCTTGCTTTAAGTAATATGGGTGAAAACTTGAGCTTGTTTTGCTTATGTTTTGGCTTTGTCGCCACTTTGATTTATTTGGTTGTTTTATCTAGGAGCCGATTTTTCAGCCTATTCTTTCCATCTCGAGTGTGATTATAGGGATTTTAGCAGTTTGTCATCTTCTTAGGCTTTCTCTAAGTAGGGTGAAAACACCTTTGGGGATTTAGTATCTAAGGGGCCTTTCTGAAAAACTGGGAGGGTTGAAAAGCTACTTATGTCTCTCATTGGAGTCGAGCTATTATGGTTGGACCTTTATAGTCCCAAAGGGGGACATATTGGATGCCACTGCTCCCAAGGACTGTCATTAGATAAAAGCTGTGTGTGGGCCTTTTTAAGCTGTTTATTACGACGGTGGGCAATAGCCCTTCTGTGTTGTAGGTGACGAGCTCATCTTGAATTTGGTGACTTCGTGCACAAAAATCTTGAAATAAATTTTTAATTGCGGCTGAAAAGCTTAACTTAACAAGAAACTCATTAAACCCACATATGTGAGAATATCTTGCCAGAGATAATAATCAATAATATTTTAAACAATTTATATAAACTATTAGTTTACTGCTTAGGGATTCTAACCATTAAGTTTTGAGATTTGTCCTCAAATTGTATGTGAGGAATAATTTCTTTTTGTGGTCATCACTTGATGTTTGGTATTTTTTGCTTTTTTGTGCTAAGCTGTAAGCTAAACTCTTGAAGACATTTATTAAGCACAAGTTCATAATGGACAATAAATTACAAGGCTTGGTTGAGAAATTTGAGAGTCCAAAAATGTGCTTTTGCTTAGGAGCTAACACATGTATACACTAGTGGCAGTGGATTATAATTTATCATAACAATATTTGCTACTTAGCCTTCTAGCATATCAAAAATTAACACAATCTGATAAAAATCGAGACATATAGTAGTTGCATTTAAAATGTTCATGTCACATTTTCAGGTATAAGAAATATAATGCAAATATAAGAGATAGTTTCTTCTATTTGGTGAGCATTTATCAAATAGACAACTAATTGAATATATATTTAAGAGACATTTGTTTTTCTTTTTGATGAAGCGATAAACAATTTAGACAAGTAGTTATACTTGAAATTTTATGCCTTGACTTTATCATGCAACCAAATTGCATTAAGGGCAAGCAATTAAAATGGATGGATTTAGAAAAACTCCATCCAATTCACATATAATTTGTAAAGTTATAGGCACTTTGTATGGAAGTATAAATGCTATATAAATTTATATGAAAAACACAAGGGCATGCTTGCAATAAAATATAATTATTTTGCAATTATATGGTCATAATAAATGTTGTAATGATAGAAATTTACTATTTTGCTAAGGATAATCGTACTATGCAATTCGATCAAAAAGCCTTAGTCATTTTAAAATATTGGGACTCTTATTTTTAAGTGGCCTTCATTAGACTTTATATTGTTTCAAGTCCATCCTGTAATGTAAGTTGCTACCAACCAATTTGTTGGTTTTTTCCTCTCTCAACATAAAGCAGTTAACATATAACAATAAAAGCATTAATATGAGCCTTTTGTAAGAATAATAAACTCCACAAGCCAGGAAAGTAAAAAGCGTTTGGACTTTTTATCTTTAACTCACCTGATCTTTATTGAATTAATATGGTCTGGTTATCTTTCGGCCAAAACGGACTGATGACTTACTGGAAAGTGTTGGAAATTGGATGAAAAGCTACTATGTGTGGTGTTGGGACTCCTCTGATGATGGACTACTAGGATTTTTTCCAGGATGCAGTGCCAATTGCTGCCACAGAAAAGTCCAATTTGGTTGTTAATTCGCCTAAAATTGGCAAAATTTTGGCTAGAGGATTGCAGCTCATGGAGAAGAATGTTGAAATGTTAAAGTCGCGTCCAACCTCCATTGGTGGTGTTATTATAGTATGATGACATAGATGATGTTGTCCTTGCAGCAGTGGTCTTGAAATGGTTGGTTGAGGGGCAAATCCATTTTTTTTATTTGTGCTGGTATGGAGATTGAAAACTCAAAATTATATGTTTCCTACGTACGACGTCAATGTTAAAATTGAATATGACTAGGCCGAGTTGTCCTCCACGTAGCTAATCTGTAAAGGGACAGTCATTTGGACTTGTGAAAACTTCGACTATCAAGTCAATATCTAATTAGAGTGTAGAAGCTGAAAAGCTATAAAAAATGAGTTAAAGGAACAATCTGTCTTATTTTGATCCTCTTTATATAGGAGTTATGTTAGAGTATTAATCACAATAATTATGAAATCCGTTACAACAATAATGGTGTTTGTTAAATAATAATGGACGATAATGGCTTCCGCTATAATATTAATAGGAATTAAATATGCCAGTTACAATTCGGATTAGTTCGTTATACTTTAACCATGTCATATGTAATAATATCATTGGTTTAGTACAATCCTGTATTATCATCTTGGATTTTTATTAAGAAAAAAAAAATTCTACCAACTTATTTATAAAATTGTCCTTTGTGTTATAGTTGTATGTAAGAAAGACTTAAATTTAGTTAGAGTTTATTTTCTTTATATATCTAATCCACTAAATAATAAGATGCCAACAAATTATTAATTTAATAATAATATTTCTTGTATCGACTTATTAAATAATAAACTTGCTAGTCTCAGCAAATTATTTGCTTATTTATAGTTTGTAATTTACATGTTCTTACAAAATCACTGTAATAAGGAATTATGCATATTTTTAGAAAAACAATTTCTTAAATTTCTTTTTGGCTCGCATACACACACGTTAAGTGAGAAACAAAATAACTTTTTGGTGGCATCGTTCTACTTACACCACCACCTCTACTCTATAATTAAGTCCCAATTGGCCCAATTACGAAAAAAAATTCATAATCCTACACTACATGGGTTTAAATGCTAATTTGAAGGTACTTGAAAATTAGGCTTACGGCATTACAAATGGTATCATAATATTTTATCCATTGTGATTTGTGGGCCATGCTGGGACAAACTTTGCATGATTTGTTCCATCCTTGATTCTATGGGGAAAGAGGGAAACTTGAAAAGGCAATGGTGGTGGCTCAGAGGGTAGTGGCAGCAGCGTGATGGGCTATGTCTATAATGGGTCTATGCTTCCACAAAACTCACATCATTTGGGGGAGGATCCTGGTATTGGGCCTTGATGGGGACATTAAGGATTAAGCAAGATAGATTGTAAAACCTAAAAATAGTGTCCCACTTTGATTGTGGGAGGTGTGATTGTATGGTTTATAACCCACAAAGACCAACTATCCAGCACCTTTTGACTAGCATTTTAACCCTTATGGTGTGGCTTGTGAACCATTTTCAAGGTACTTAAGCTTTTGACTTGAACAAAAATTGTCTCTATAAGGCCTGGTTAGTTTCAGTTTAATACTTTAGCAAAATTGTCTTTACGAGGTCTGGTGAGTTTTAGCTTAATACTTTTTTTAATTATTTGGATAAATGACTGCTCTGAATGTTTATCATAGGAACTGATTCGTGAGAAACTCTATTGAGCATTTATGACTGATTTCTGTTCTACCACTAACTTGTCCTCTTAATTCTTATAAAATTTTGGACTACATTTCTTGTTTTTAATTGCAGATTCACACAACAAATATCTGAAACTAGGAAAGCTTATCAATTAGTATCCTTCCACTTGGAGTTGGGTGAAATTAAACACAGTTGGCTGCTTTAGAAATGAAGGTTTTGTTACCCTTTCTGGCTAGGTGAAATATTTAACACTCATGTCTGCTATGCTATTTTTGCAAGATGTGGTAGCCTTATCAAAGGCGATTCTGGTAGCTAGCTAGGTGAGTTTGTTGCTAAATTGAATTTTGAAATAAACTATTTTAAGAAGGTTCAAGTTGAGGTTAGTTCTCCCACCATCTTGAATTTGATTAAGTTTAGGATGTAGCCACATTATATAAAGATCAGAAGCTGGAGAGATTTTCTTAGAGAAGATTGTCAAGTTAGTTTCAATTATGTTTCTAGAGAGGCTAATTTCAAAAGGGAGCACTTGGCCAAATTATGCTTGACCTGGCCTATTAGTGTTCACAAGTTGGAGGCAGAGCCTCTTGAGATTGGAAATTCCTCCTTAATGCTAGCCATCTCTTCCTTTATAGTGTTGTTAGCATGTCTTTGTGTTATTATTATTATTTTTTTTACTAGAGGTAGATGAGGAGCAACTCACACTTAGAGAAGAAAAGCAATTTAGAAAGACATAAGAAACATTCTGAAGTATTTTCTTGATTGAAAATGGGTAGTATATAGGGGTATTTATAGGTGTTAAAGACATGACTTTTAGCATATCTCTTTACTATGGACTTAATAACCACTCAAAACCAAATAATCATCACACTATTATCCACTCATTTCAACTATAGAATTTTCTAGGTGACCCTCACATGTGGAAATACAAAAATTTGTAAAAGACATAAATTAAGTTTATTTTTATTCTCAACACTCCCCTTAAACTTAATTTCTTGGAACAACTCCAAGTAATGTCCGCATGAACAAGTTGGAGATACAAGTTTAAATTGTTGATAGTTCCAAAAACAAAAAAAACTTAACACTTTTTGATACAAGTATAAATTATCAACAATTCTTTAAAAAAAAAAAAAAAAACACCAATACTTCTTGATATGAGTATGAATTGTCAACGATTTCCAAAACAAAAATAAAATAAATACCAATACTCCTTGATACGAATATAATAAACTATCACAAATTGAAGCTGGTCAAAACTTCAAAATTCCTCAGCATGAATTAAATTGCTTTAAAACTTCAAGATTCCTAGGGACTAACATAAATGTTCAAAATCTTCAAACTTCCTTAACACGAAATGAAATTGCTCCACTCAACACAAAATGAAACTGCTCTAAAACTTTAAGATTCCTCAGCATAAACAAAAATTGTTCCAAATCTTCAAAACTTCAAGATTTCTCAGCACAAATAGAAATCGGTCCAAATCTTTAAACTTTCTCAGCTAGAAATAAAACTGCTATAAAACTGCAAGATTTTTTAGCACAAATTGAAACTGCTCCAAATCTTCAAAACTTAAGGATTCCTCAATACAAATAGAAACTGTTCCAAATCTTCAAATATCTTCAACATGAATGAAACTGCTCCAAATCTTTAAACTTCCTTAGCATGAAAATGCTTGCAAACTTCAAGGTTCCTCAGCATGAATAGAAACTGCTCCAAATCTTCAAACTTCCTTAGCACGAAATGAAACTGCTCCAAAACTTCAAGATTCTTCACCATGAATAGAAACTGTTCCAAACTTCAAACTTCAAACTTCAAGATTCCTTAACAAAAAAAAAAAAAAAAAAAGCTCTAAATTTTTAAACTTACTTAGCACAAAATGAAACTACTGAAAGATATGAAATTGCCTAGAAGCTTCAAGATTAAAATTTTCTTGGAACGAATTAAATTGCCTTCATATTACTAATCTCTTTGGCACGAATAAAACTACATTTGTCACCAAGTCATGAAGATGGACTTCAAGTTTCACCTTTAGTGCACGGCAAACATACACACAGTTAAGTTTTGAAGTGGAGAGCATTTGTAGTCACAAAATTTTTATAAAATTATTAATTGCCTAATTTTGGCTTATTGATACTGAATATAAAATTTTATATTGATTAGTCAATCACAATTAGCCAAATAAATGGTGATTGGACTAAAATTACATTTTGGCTAAATCAAAGGTTGATTAGTCAATCATTTGTATAATTAAGTATTAATTGAAAAAAAGTACTTGAGTAATTATACATTAATTGAAGACAAATTTCCATTATCTTATTGATTAAATGTTGATTGAAGACAAATTGTAATTAAGTGGATAGTTAAATGTTGATTGGATCAAATTGAATTCAATCACCCTTTAATATTCTTAAATTAGTTTCAATCATGCTCTAATAATCCTCAAGCCAATGTCAATTATCTTCTATCACCAACAAATTAATTACAACCACTAATCAAACAATCAATTCAAATTACGTCCAATCAATCAAAGGTTGTTTACATCACCTTTCCTATAAACGGCCTCACATCGACTTTGGAAAGTAGGCAGAAAACTCAAGACACAAAAGTTATTGAAACTCCCTTGTTTTTTGTTATAACCCTCAAAGTTCGATAACGAAAAATCGAGTTTTTCGCACAATGTGAAAAGTTACGTATTAAAGTAAACAAATTAATTAGATAAGAGTGTAGTTAAATATGTTATAATTCGATACCTCAGTGTAACCTTAATACACGTTATATATATATATATATATATATATATATTGTGTATGTGTTGTTATAAAGTGTTATAACCTGATATATTAGGGTATATTTAAAATTTTGGTGTATCAATTTTGTTCTTGGGAAGTAAATAAAATTGTGAAGCAAGAAAAATAATAATAATAATAAAGTTAATAGATTAATTTGATAAATAAATGAAATTAGAGTCAATAAAATACAAGAATATACATATAAATACTAAGGATTTATATTAACCACAAAATTTCTTAATCAATTGTACTTTGACCACTTTAACTTTTAAATTCTTTTTCTCTCTTGATTGACCGGAGGCTGTTTTGTTTGCTATATTTTTGTTTTCTTTCTTTTTCTTGTTTTAGGACCCTTTTAGCTTTTTCTCCCTTTTTTGCTTTTGGGATTTCATCATGCAACTGATTTCCCTAACTTTTCTTTAGCAGTTGGTCCCTTTCCCTTTTATTCCTTGTTGTTCACGTTGCCGTTCAAATGGTTTCAAACAATAGAAATTGACCTTCTTCTTTCCTTGTTCTAAACCTTACTGTTTTTCTGTCTATCATTGTTCTCTGCCATTCGAATGTTACTTTGTGTGTTTAGTTCTTATTTTGCTCTTGACTCTACTTGTCCTGGCCATGCATCACTTTCTTGTGCTCTAATTTCATTCTCCACTTCCTTGTTCTTGCTTTGTTGTTGAATGACTTGAAGTGGGCAAGCAACCATCGGTCTACCGAATTTCTTTCTTCCTCTACTCTTGATGTTCACCAAAAAAAAAAAAAAAATCATTGACAGCAAGACAATTAGGAAGCTAGGTTCTTAGAATGTTTCCTTCCTTGCCGTGATACAATTTGTGGGTTTCCTTGAACTTTCAATTCTCCAACTCTAGTAGTGGCATCTTGGCTTGGAGCTTGGTTATAGTTTTTCCTCTAAGTTGTCGTGTGCCTTCTTGTGCTAACCCAGGGTGAGTTCTTATTTTTTTCTACCTTACTTTGTTATATTAACTTACAAGGGTTTTGTGGGTGTGATGCATGTTGTTACCACCAAGCAATCTTGGGTCGTTCTCCCTGTTTTGGGACAACATGTTTGGTGTGTGCAAAGTCTTTAGTTCAGCCTCCTCCCAGTAAAGCTAGTCACTTTAGTATTTTCCATTTTCCCCCAAAAATTCAAGGCAAGCTATAAAAGCTTCTTGCAGCTATGGAAGTGGGATGGCTGTCCTATTTTGGAAGAGCTGGCCATGTATGTGGTTTAGGGAGATAGTAATGCTTTTGGACTTAATTATCTTATTCTAATTATGTTAGTATCTTTGAGTAGTCTTTAAGTAGGGTAGTAGAATAAGAAATGTAATGAGGTAAATTATTTATTCAATTAACTAAGTTAGCCGTGTATAGTCCTTGGATTTTCCATGAAATTAATATTCTTAGATAAATTGTACAAATTTTAGGAAAGAGTGAGACAAACTAGTTATAAAATAATAAGTAACACTTGGTTGAATTGATATTAGAAAGTGTCAACTTTAGCTCTTGATTGATTCTAAATCACTAATACAACTTTGAATTTAATTGGATGAGGAGTAATGTTAGTGAATTAGTGTTGAAGTGAGGAATATGAAGTAGAGCTTGAAAGTGTGGAAAATAAGAGTTAAGTAGATTTTGAAGGGGTGCAGGAGAGAGATTTCGTGAGTAACAGAAACTCGGTATTTCGAGTGTGTTCAAGGGCAAAATTAAATTAAGAGTTCAAAAGATGAAATGTAGATTATAGTTTTGACATATTTTTTTGCAAAATTTCGTAGATTGGTTCCAAGTATGTTGTTAGTTATAGAAATTATACTCCGGCTAGGTCAAGCAGGATTCGTAGTGCCTTGTTTTTGGTTCACTTAAGGAATTGAGTCGGTTCAAGACTAATTTCAGAAAAAGTTTCTAAATAATAAAGATATATATACTTGTCTATTAATAAAACTGATAAACGGAATTAGATTTCTTTTTTCTTAGAGAAAGTTATGTTCAATTAACTAAGGTAAGGTCAGAGCTGTCAAAATCTTGAGTTTTGTAGAATTTAATACAATTTCAAAGAATAAACTGTATTGATATACAAATCTAAAAATTACAAATGATATACCATTATAAAGCTACATGTGTCTAGTATTTTATAAATTTTACAAAACTAGATTCGGAATTTCCTAGAGAATGATATAACCATTAAGGTGGACACTAGTCCAGCCTCAAGTTGGGATAGTTTCAACATTTCTAACTCACTAAGTGCTTTCTATCTTTTCTAATGGTTTCTCCTACCCTATGCTTTGTCAAGACATTTAAAATGTTTCTTCATTATTAACCCTATCACATAAAGTCCAATTCATATTAATTGGCATATAATAACTTAATGGAAAACTTTCATAAAGAAACCTATACAAGATGAGATATAAGCTTAGTAACTAAAAGTTTATAACAATAACTTTTATGAACTAAATATTATTTGGGTATATGAATTTCAGTTTTCGATTCTAATGTGGACCTGATAAGATGTGTGGACGCAGTGTGAGTGACGAATGGAATCGATTACGGGTAAGTGGTTAATTGCTACATTTAGGAGCTAGATTAATCTATGTAATTATATGTTTATTTGAATATACGTGATACATGGAAAATAAGCAAGTAGAGTATTTCAATAATTTATTCGAATTATGTTTGTTTGATATTGGTTGATTTGTTTGACATTGGTTGTGGTTGATAAGGGCCAACAAAGTGAAGTTTTTATGAAAAAAATTATTTTTATCTCCGAAAATTAAAAATCCAGGTGCACCTAAGATATTCTGATTTAAAATCATGAGAAATTTTGATTCTGATAAATATTTTTTTAAATTGAGTGCTCAGCCCCGATGGGAAGGACTGTGTATCGAGATCAATTTGTTGTGCGGGCATGAAAATGCCAGGTAGGGGGTGATAATGTTGTGCGTTAGCAGTTACTCGTTGGCCCTTTGATTGCTTTGCGTGATATTGTTACTATGATTAATTGTGATATTGTGTTTTATGTAAATTGTGAATTTATAATAATTAAAATGTATACGTGTAATATGAATTATCATGAGATTATCATATATGTTATATGTTTGTGTTGGGTGATGCTAGTAACATTTGGGTACAATTTTTCACTCACGGAGTCCATAGGACTCACCCCTTACTCGTGGATATTTTTTTTAGCGAGCTTAGGACTTTCCGAATGAGTGTGGCACGATATTTTTAGATCTCAGACTTGTAGTCAATGATGAAAGTTTTTCGTCACACTAGAACTATGAGGTGTCTAATTTTGGTATGATGTAAGAGTATGGTTATTTGTCTTGATTAGAATGTGGACGTAGTGAAGCTCCTTGTTGTCTTGATGTTATTGTTGTGGGAGATCATAAGCATAGGTGTTTTTGTTTTGAGGCACATTCCATATTGTTGAGACCTCTGCCAAAATTTTTCAGTAAATTGTTAACTAGTTCAAAAAATAAAATTTTATAATGAACTTTTGTTTTATAAAAGTTACTTTTATCATTTGGATGGGCTAAGAGTCATGTGTGTTATTTTGTTTGAAGTCAGGGTCATGGAGGTTTGGATCCTCCAATCCTCCAATCCTCCGGCCAGTCACACACCTCCGTGGTGGGTGTGACATTTTTCTCTCTCAAACAACCAAGATTTAAACAAAACACAAATCCATGGGATCAAGCCCATTGCCTGCAGAGATCATAAGAACTTTCCATCCATAATGTCATTTTGAAAGAGTTTCATCACTTCATCCGGGATCAAGTTACATAGCACTTGATCAAATAGAACTTCCAAGGAGATTGAATCAGAGGAACTTAGTCTTTTCTTGTAAAGAATATAAATTTAGAGGTTGTACCATCTATTTTACAAATATAATATAATTATTATTTTTGTACACACTTATTTGTTTATTTCTTTTAGGTACAAATTTATTGGTCAGAGTCTTTGCATATCATGAGAATGTTAAAAAAAAAAAAAATTCTTTTTTGTGTTTCGTAAATGTTTTTAGAAATTACTTTGTAGTTGATTTTAAGTTGAAGTACATTATTTTTAAAGAGTATATGTTGATGTGAGTTAACCTTCCTAATATTGTACAATTTACTTTCTTATTCTTTCTTGATCATCAGAGAATGTGAGCATAAGAGATTAGTCTATTTCAGCATAAAAAACATGTCATCATCACATATTTTTTATCTTCATTGAGTTATTGAGTTACATTTTTATTATTCATGACACATTAAATCATTTTACTTACTATTTCTACATCTGTTAAAATTGATTGATAACTTGAATTTGGTCATTAATTTATGTTTTGTTTGATGATTAAATGGTAGGTCATGTTCTGAATTCTATGGCTTTTTCATCTGGGTTGGATTCTATTGCAAATTGGTCTCTTTTTCCCAAATTATGACTTACCAGTTCTTGGGCAGCTACCATCTTACACTCAAAAAATTTCAATTCCACGAGATTTTAATTGCTTCATTCATTGTTATCGCTTTTCATCTTTAATTACAAACTTTGTTTCACCATTTTTGCGTCTCTCATATATTCTTTGCCTGCAATGATTTGTTTTATTGTATAATATATATATATATAGTAAAATTCAATTGGAGGGCAGTTTAGTCTATAATTTTATTTAATAAACTATATATAATCAGCTATTTTGACAGTGTAAATAAACATATCCAAAAATTATTATAATTAATAAATAAATTTATGCCTAAAGTAATTAATAAGTTTTATTTTATTAATTAATAATTAAAATATCTTATTACTACAATGATTTATATGAGAATATGTATGCCCTCTATTGTAATATAATACCTAAATTTGGAGTCATAAAATATGTCCAAATAATATTCAATTTATCAATATGATTTATCAATTTACATATCATATAGATATTTGACTTATAATCAATATAATTTTTGTAATTTGATTTTTTAATATGTGTAAAAAAAACTGTTATTTTAATTAATCCGATTCTATTTACAAACAAGTAGATAAGAAACATCCAATAAGAAAAAAATCAAGTTATAAAATAAAATCATCCCCACATGAATTTTTCCGTCGGAATGAATGAGAAAGTTGGATATATATAACCAATTCACTTGCACCCTTAATTTTCCATAATCTTCAATGTCCCTAATTTAAATATTTTTAGACAAAGACAAAAAGTGAGTGTAATTATATACACTAAAGTAATGGTTATTGAGATCAATGGCAGAATCAGAAAATTTAGTCAGTGAGGGCAGAATAATGTGATATTTTTTTCACCGATACTTTAGGCTTAATGTATATTATGAATATTGACAAACTAAATTATGTTTTTTATTGAAATTCAAACTCTTTTCATTTTTTGCTACACATTTATTATCTAACAAAAAAAAAAATTCTAATAATCTTAGTTTCAGTATTTTTTTGGTATTGTAATTTTTTTTTTTTTTTATTTAGCAAAATCACTCAAGGAACAATCACTTTAAGATAAATTTAATTTTAGCCAACTGCACTTTAGTTATTACATGCCTAATTAGAAAGTTTATGAGAGTTGTTGTAATACTGAGTGATACTTCATGAGGATAAAATACAATTATCCCTAATCTTTATTTTGTATAAATGACTTTTATTTGTGGTGAGTTCTTTGGATACGAATAAATAATTGTAATTGATGAAATTTAAAAATATCAAAGGGCGTAAATGTTTTTTTCGTAAATATCAGTGGGGCAAAATGATTTTTCATATAAATTAGTAGGGGCATAAATATTTTTCCAGATAAACTAGTAAGGTCAATTTTATATTTTATAAATACTTATTACAAATTTTAAAAAATAAGATTGAGACCCGACTTCCATAGTTTTAATTCCATCAATCATCACTATATATAAAATAAAATAAATAAATAATGACTTAAACGTGAGACCTTATATCTTCAGAATTCTCTCTGTATAGAGAGAGCCAAAACAGATAAAGATTGGTTCAATATCTTAGTCATTACTTAAATAACACAAATGTTGAAGCAATATTTAGGGAGCTGGACAATGCTGTCAACACAGTCACCACCATCCATGGTGCCAATTTCTATGAAGGAGGGCAGCAATTATTCTCACAATGCTAGCTTACGTTCTACCACCAACATGAAAGAGCCAATGAGTAAGAATTTGACTATTAATCTAATTTGCTCTGCAGTTAGGAGGCGAGTTAGATACGAAGATGAAGATGAAGACGAAGACGAAGAATACGGGCAAAATGAGGAAATTGGTAAGCTGGAATTGTATAGCGAATCTGCGAGAGGAGAAGCACTTCTAGTGCACGCAGTTGTGGATGAGGAGGAAGTAGAGGTGCTTATCTTCAAGGTCAGTCATTTCAATTTGTCGCCATATGCTTTTTTGTTTTTGAGTCACATACTAATTAAACAAAGTATAGCTCATGCAATCTAATTAATATTCCAATTGATATATCTATATCTTTATTTTTATCTTTGCTATATTAAAAACTTAAACAATCTTTATAGGTCTCCTTCTAAGTTTTAGCCAATTTTTTAACAAAAAATACTATATAATATTCATGTATTTAGTTATTTATCTTTTCTGATATTTTTTACAAGAAAATTCAATTTAAAAGAAAAAATAAAAATGAAAATAACTACTTACTGATGACGTAATTTTATTATTTAATAAATGTTAATTTTTCTCCTAAATTAGTTATCCAATCTTATTATCCATCTTTCTTATTTTCACTCCTTATTCATCTACATGTTAGATTGAATTAATTAATGAAATTGGATAAGAGATTGACCATATAATTCTAATAATTTTTCTATGATTTTTTATTTGATTAAATTTTTAGGATGATTTAAGTTCTCCTTTTAGGATGAAAAAAACTTTAAACATTTACCTTAAATAAATTAAAAAAAGAAGAAGAAAGATATGAGCACGCAACTATTAGTTCACACACACACACATATATATATACATATACAAAAAATACAATAAATGCAATTTTATTCTAAAAGAAGAACACAATTATTATCAGCCAATACTATTTATTATTTATTTTAAAAGTTAAAAAGTTATTATTAATTTGATTATTTGTCACTGTAGAAATCTATACAATAACACATATCAGTTTATTTGACTAAATCAGAGGCAAATTGGTGTAAGTGACATATATCACTCTCTTATAAATTGAAGATGTAAAAATTAAATATACTATATGTGTATTAAGTCAAGCTCAAACATGTAGAAAATATGTGCATTTAATCATCTTATAGTAAAAATCACATTTTTCTTTTTATTCTTGCTTTTATATATTTTTATAAATTTGTTGGATTATATATTTTTGGAAAAGGTTGTTAAATATCCTTCTTCTTTTCTTTTTTTTTTAAAAATTCTTAAAAATAAACAATAGATATATTAATTTCAGGGGTTCTCTTCTTGTTTAAACTATAAGACCTCCCCTGATCCAACAAGATGCATTCTTCCAGCCAGGGCTGTGTTGAAGTCCATAGACAGAATCAAAGGACCTTTTGACCCTTCCAACATAGAATACCTACAAAAAGGTTTAACATGGGAAGCATTCAACTCTAATTTTTTGGATGATAATTAAATTAAGAACATGTAGCTAGTTAGTATTTCTTAATTAGATATATAGTTTTTGAGAGATACATTTATTTTTTGTAATTTTCTTTTGGATTAATTAATTCTGACTCCATATTTCTTAATTACCAAAAGTTCAATTTTTGACCCTTGACGCTTTAACATAAGCATAGCAAAATACATGAGGTGACAAATCTAGGAGTTAATTAGAAAATGGAATTGGTATTAATTTGTAATTGATCACAATACTGAAAATCCTTTATTCGAACAATTTTACTTTAGTTTTTTTTTTTTTTAAATCTAATATAGTATCAGTAATTTCCGTCTAAAATTTAATGGTGTTAGGTTGAAGGAAGATTTTGCAAATGTTTCAAAATTTTGGGACGAAATTGATTAAAAAAAAACACTTTTAGTACAAAATTGACAAAAGAGTGATATTTTAGGGATGATAGGTGTGATTTTGCCATTTTTGTATTATTTAAAAACCTTAATTTGTGGGATGTGAATGATGTGACAACTATGACAAAAAATATAGTGTCTCGCGTAAATTATCACCTCATCTAAAAGTTTAAATTTGTAGTGAGAGAGAAAACTATTTAATCATTTGGGTATTTTAACACTCCTCCTACTTGTCAACTAGACACTTTTCTTTTTAGTGGATCGATCAGGGTTCGAACCTAGAACCTTATACGCTCAGATATCAGTAATGAATTAGCAAATTATTTGAAAGTTTAAGTTTTTAGTAAAGGAGTCTTTATAATTATTTGTATATTCTAACATTTACTATATGAGTTTCTTGGATTATCTACTCTTAATTAACAAAAGATATAAAGTGTTGATTAATTTTTTCCCCTTACGAGGATGATAATTGTGATGACTAACTTGAAAATGCAATGTCTTAATGGAATTTTTTTTATTTTTTGTATGCGTATATACAGTCTGTCTAGTTAAGCTGTAAATAAAATCACTATAAGTAAAATTATTTTTTTAATAAAACTGAAAAAGTGTTTGGATAAGTTAACATAAAACACTGTGAGATATAAAAAATTGTGATTTAGTTTTTTTTTTTTAAAATTTTAAATTACTAGAAAGACTATTTTGACAAATATTATGGTTATATTTATGTAAATAAAATATTACTAATTTTATGTGTACTTCCCATGTTTTATATTTGAAAAAGTTTTCTTTTTCTAATTTCAACTTTCTAGGACTCTAAAAACCTAAAAACTAGTTTTCTGTAATGCTTAAAAATTAAAACCCTTATTACTAAACAGTTTTATAAAAAAATTAAAACCTAAAATTTGATTTAAAAGCCAAATCAAACAGGGGTATAGTTTGAACTAGCTAGTTGTTAGTTTAACTAATATAATGATAATTAAATAAAGTTTAAGTTTAAGTTTGTAGTAAAGGATTCTTTATAATTATTTGTATGTTCTAACATTTACTATATGAGGTTCTTGGATTATCTACTCTTAATTAACAAAAGATATAAAGTGTTGATTAATTTTTTCCCCTTACGAGGATGGTAATTATGATGACTAACTTGAAAATGTATTAATTTTTGTATGTGTATATATGGTCTGTCTGGTTAAGTTATGTGTAAAATCACTGTAAGTGAAATTATTTTTCAAATAGAGTTGTTTAAAAAGTACAGTATAAAAAATTGAAACAGTGTTTGAATGAGTTAACGTAAAAATACTGTGAGATATATAAAATTGTGATTTAGTTTTTCAAAAAAAATAAAATTACTAAAAAGACTATTTTGACAAATATTAGTAGTTATATTTGTCTAAATAAAATAATTATTAATTTTATTTGTACTTCTCCTGTTTTATATTTGAAAATGTTTTTTTTTTCTAATTTCAACTTTCTAAGACTCTAAAAACCTAAAAATAGTTTTCTGTAACTGCTTAAAAATTAAAATCTTTATTGTCAAACAATTTTATAGAAAAATTGAAACCTAAAATTTGTTTTAAAAGTCAAACCAAACAAGGATATAGTTTGAAGTATACTAACTAGCTAGTTGTTAGTTTAACTAATATACTTATTACGATGATAACTGGCTTGAAACTTGAATTTGGTTGAAGGAGTCTCGAGATTTGATTTTTATCATCGCATTGTTTTGATTTCTTTTATATAATAGTGTCGTATATGTGATTTCAATTTTATGAATAATAATAATATATATGTGTAAGATTGTTAGTTGATGTTTAAACTATTACTTGTTGATTTAACAAAATTTTGAATTTAAAATATTTAATTAGATAATTTATTTTTATTATTATTATTATTTATAAATCAAGAATTATAATATTTTACTTGATCTTCCTAATCCCAGTTAAGAGTGGACGGGGCTGGAAAAATAGAGTAAGGATTTAAAAAATTTCATGAAAAAGATATAAGACTCCTTTATTTGCAGTGAGTAATAGTTGAATGTAGGTAAATAATAATATTAATAATTTATATGTTACTTTATTCTTTGAGAATTACATAATATTTTAGTTGATTGTTAAGAGGACTATTTTTTCGAATAAGTTTCTCTAGGATTCAATTATTTTTATTTTTGTCCTTTATGATTATAATTTATTTTAAGTAAGTACTTAATCAAGTTAAAATTATTAAATTGACATGGACGAAATTAGTTAACACATTTTCTTTGAAGATGACTAAAAAAAATATATATTAATATATAAAAAAAAAATACATGAATATTGACTTCATAATTTAATAAATTTTTTTCTTCTAACACCAAAGTTTTCATAAATCACAACATTATTTTCATGTATTCTTACCCATATCAAGTAACTAAGTTGTGTTTCATTTAAATTTAATAATTGTGAACTAACTACCAATTCGACTTAAGAAAATAAAAAGTTGGTTGACAAAAAAATTGATTAAATATTAAAAGATCTGGTTAAAAAAATATTTTATCGACCATAACAGACAATAAAATAATTCTTAAAGGCTAAAATAATAAATAATTAAAAGAATAAAAAATTGCATGCCTAAGCATGTTAGTTACCCGCCAAATCTGAACAGAACAAAATATCTTGTACAACATAGCATAAGGTGGCATTCGTTGAGTGGCTAATAGCTTTAGATATTTTCCCCAGAAAATATCGGAGGGACGGTGTTGCTCACCCAACCACGTGGATTCTTACATATCTTAGCCCTTAAAAGGCTCTTAAATTACCAAACAACCACTCTTACTTTCATCCCCCTTTCTATTTTTACCAATTTTCAGAGACTTTTCTTGCAAATAAATTATGCACAAACAAGAGTACAGACAAACACTTAAAATTTTTTACCTCAACCATTCAAATAATAATATTTTTGCATTTACATTATTATGTGAGATATTTTTTTTCTTTGAGAGAAATACCTAAATTCTTATATGTATAAAATAACTATCATAATTATAAATTTATCGACGTCAAAATTTTGAATTCTAGTTCATTTGTAATGTATCGTTTGTAGTTAATTTTTAATATTCTTATTTTTGGTATATTTTTATATGCTAAAACAATAATTAATAAAAGATAATAACAAAATATAGAGATATATAAATGTTTTGGATAATTAATATCAATGAGTGTAGTATAGATAAATATTCTATTCTTGCAAAAGTCTAATTTTATTAGCTCAATTTTTAACATAAAAAAAGTAAAGAATTAGTCATAAAATATAATCTAACTAGAAGTTTAAAGATGCTTGTGAATATATTTTATTGTTATAAATTCAATGAAATCTAAAGCACGACAAAAAAATATTCAATTTTGAAATGGTGATAAAATATCTAATTTATGTCAATATTTTATCAATAGTACGGCTTTAAATTTTTTTTTTTTTTTTCATTAGTTAACAAAAATTTAATTATGACATAATTTAGTAAAATTACAATATTAAAAAATTTAACTCAAAAAAAAATATTTTCCCGTATGAGTTGAAACTTGTAATTTTTTATTTTCATTACTTTCATTTTAGCCAATTAAATTATTGGATTCCTAATTAATATATAAAAAATCCTGAAAGGAAAATAGTTTAATTTGTGAATTCTTCTTAACAAAACATAGAACATATATATAAGTAAAGAAAGAAAGAAAAACTCGAATTACCATGCACAGGTATTTCCGTAATTTGGGCCCTCGAGCGGAGCATATTTGATAGACACCTTCAACCTACAAATATGTTCAGACAGAGAAGTGTCCAATCCAACAGAGAGAGAGAGAGAGGAGAGAGAAGAGAGAGAGGTACTTGGCTTATTGCAGAGTAGCTATGGCCGTGGCGAAGGAGCAAGGGAAAGAAGAGGTTCAAGGCTCTGGAAAGAGGCTAAAATGCTGGAAGAATGAAAGAGAGGAACTATACGAAGAAGAAGATGAAACAGAGGTTCCAGTACTGGAGGCAGGGTTCTTATTCTACCCAACAACTCCTACGTCCTTTGTTGTCTCCGATGCCCTGGAACCTGATTTTCCCATTATATATGTCAACAAAGTCTTTGAGATCTTCACCGGCTACCATGCTGACGAGGTTCTGGGTCGAAATTGGTAAGAATTTAATTCTTTCTTCGTTTATTCTTCAAGAAGTTGTGTTTATCTTCACTGGGTACCATCCTAATGTATTGTTATACAGAAAAAATCTAATTAAAAATATCTAGAAAAGTACTATATATTTGCTAAAGCTATTATTATATTTTCACAAATTAATTAGATAAACTGATTGCTGCTTGCAATTGCAAAACTTTTTCTTCCTCTCTGTTTGTGGCTTATGAACTTGATTTGGGTGTTCCTCTTTTTGATGAATCTAAGGTTGGGTTTTACTTTACTTTCTTAGTTGTTAATTGGTGAATTTGGGCAATAATTTTGTAGGCAGTATGTTTAAGTGATCACTGATCAGTTAAATGACTAGTTGAGGTACAAGGTTCTTGTGTCCTACTTCTGGAAATTTGATTAAAACACTTACACAAGAAATTAATTACAGGCATGCACATTTGTTCACTTATTGCAAAAAATAAAATAAAATTGTATAGACAGTAGTTTTATTGGGTAGGAATGTAAAGTTAATACTCAAAAATTGCATCAATTGGATGAGAATTTGACATATAATCCAATTAATGGATTGTCCTGGTAATCTCTTCATTCTTGTGAATTACCTTCTTTATTTTTCTGTTTCCTTATAAAAAAAATAAAATTTGGTGGTGCTGGTGGTGGGGGTTGGTAAAGGTTTCCATTTGCATGGTATTTAGCAATAAAATATTGAAATTCATACTTCTATGCTTTTATTTCTTTGTAATGACTTCATGTCACATAAAGCCCCTTCTAACTCATTAAAGAATCTTTTGTTTCAGTCGGTTCTTACAATATAGGGATCCTCGTGCTCAGAGGCGGCACCCTTTGGTTGATCCTGTTGTTGTTTCTGAGATTAGAAGATGTCTAGAGGAAGGTATTGAATTCCAGGGTGAGCTTCTGAATTTCAGGAAAGATGGCACTCCTTTAGTAAACAGAATAAGACTTGCACCTATACATGATGATGATGGCATTGTCACACACGTAATAGGTATTCAGGTATTTTCTGAAGCAAGAAAAGATCTGAACCATGTATCATATCCAGTTTTCAAGGAGACTTGTAATCAGAATTTTGATAGGACAGGTAAGTATTCTCCAATGATTGACCATTCATTATTCAGTCAGCATCAAGAAATATGTGGCATTCTTCAGCTCTCAGATGAAGTGTTGGCTCACAATATTTTATCACGCTTGACACCAAGGGATGTTGCATCCATTGGGTCTGTCTGCAGAAGGATCCGTCAATTGACAAAGAATGAGCATGTGAGGAAGATGGTATGTCAAAATGCATGGGGAAGAGAGGTCACGGGTACATTAGAAATGATGACCAAGAAGTTAGGATGGGGTCGTCTGAGTAGAGAACTGACCACTCTTGAGGCTGTTTGTTGGAAGAGAACTGACAGTTGGAGGTGCAGTCCTGCCATCACGTTGCAATTTCAGTGCTTGTGCAGCAGGAAATCGACTTGTCTTGTTTGGTGGAGAAGGAGTTGATATGCAACCTATGGATGACACATTCGTTCTCAATCTTGATACCACAAATCCTGAGTGGTGCAGGGTGAGTGTGAAATCATCCCCACCAGGAAGGTGGGGCCACACACTCTCGTGTTTAAATGGTTCTTGGTTGGTGGTGTTTGGAGGATGTGGTCGGCAAGGATTGCTGAATGATGTGTTTGTTCTTGACTTGGATGCTAAACAGCCCACATGGACAGAAGTCTCTGGTGGAACTCCACCTCTCCCTAGATCTTGGCACAGCTCTTGCACGATTGAAGGTTCTAAATTGGTTGTCTCAGGTGGGTGCACAGATGCTGGGGTGCTTCTTAGTGATACATACATATTGGATCTTACTACGGACAATCCAACTTGGCGAGAGATTCCAACTTCATGGGCTCCTCCTTCTCGGCTGGGACACTCGCTTTCTGTCTATAGTAGGACAAAAATTCTCATGTTTGGTGGACTTGCTAAAAGTGGACACTTGCAGTTGCGATCAGGTGAGGCTTACACCATTGATATAGAAGATGAAGAGCCCCTATGGAGGCAATTGGAATATAGTGCATTCACTGGAGTAGGCGGCCAAAGTGCTGCAGTTCCTCCTCCTAGACTTGATCATGTTGCTGTCAGCATGCCTTGTGGTAGGATTATCATTTTTGGTGGTTCCATTGCAGGGCTACACTCCCCATCCCAGCTTTTCCTTTTGGACCCTGCTGAAGAGAAACCATCATGGAGGATCCTCAATGTTCCTGGACAGCCACCAAAATTTGCTTGGGGTCATAGCACTTGTGTTGTTGGAGGGACTAGAGTCCTGGTATTGGGTGGGAATACAGGGGAGGAATGGTTTCTAAATGAATTGCACGAGTTGTGCTTAGCAAGCAGGCAGGACTCCGACCTGTGAATCTGTGATTAGCTGGTAAGCTGTCTATGCCATAGCTTATCAGTTGTCATATGCCTTTTGTACGTTGTGAGAGTTGATTGTGAATGTGTGTTTTGTTTTATATCTGAGATGAAGTTATTTTGACTTAGTAAATCTGGCCTTGTCAGTGGCATGTTTGGTAGGAACAGGTACACTTCAAGGGTTTTGAGCTTGTTATACTACCATTCCTCCTTTTTTTTCTTAACTTTTTTCGTTCATAATATTATTCCTTTTCTCTTAACTTTTTGCATCACAATATTATTTTCCAAACTCGAGAACACAACATTTTCTTGATAAATTACTCTTTAAGTTATCTTGAATTTTATTGTAGTTATGCATGTAATTCTTTTTTATACTAGTGTTTTGAAATCCAGTTGAAGGGTTGAACCCGCTCACTGGGTTATTTCGGGTCAACTCATACCTAAAAAAATAATTTTTTAGTACAAGTATATATATATATATTATGTACATATACTAAAAACAAGACATAAAAAATAATAAATAAGAAAAGTATAAATGAAAATTAAAAAAAATTGAAAGAAAAATAAAAATATTATATTACTAACTTGTTTTATATAATTTTTTTTTTATATTTTTAAATACGGGCTAGGTTGTGAAAATATGATTGGGTTATCTGGAACGTCTAGATTAAATCGAAACAATTGTTATTATGGGATAATAGTCCAATCTGACATGGGATAGTATTCAGATCACAGTTTTATGGGTTGGGCTAATTCGAGTTTTGAAACATTATTTATATTTCATTTAGTAAGAAGATAAATTATTATTTTATTTTTTTTACCAAATGAACAAATCTATATTTGGATAAATTATATTTAAAATGTGGTTATTTAGTTACAAAAATTTAGTTATTCTATAAATGGAAGAAATATACAGTAGTATATGAATCTTCCATTTAGCATGTTGCTGTCAATATCCTTAAAGTGGGAGTCTGGTGCCGGTCAGTTTATATATTAGGTTTTTCTTTACCCTACTTTCTAAAGTTCACCGTGTTTGCCTATTATTAAAGCTCAGAGGACGTGATCTTCACACGACAATCAAATTGCACTTCAATTAGAAACCAGCATGTTGTCCATTAAGAATTGTTGAGGGTTGGTCATTTCAATTTCCACCCTTGTTAATGGTGCATTGAGTACCAAGAACATGCCAAGCTCTGCCATTTATTAAGTTATAACTGAATTTCGTTTTTATTTTGAAAGGATTATTTATACTTGGAAAATAGAATTAGTTTCCCTACTTAAAAAAATTATGGTTCAAAAGAATAGTGAACGTTAAACAAATGATACAACAACCTTTAACAAAGAATAAATGAGTAGTTTCATATCATTAATGCATTTCTTGAATCTTGAAAGAATCTCCTACTTATTAATGCTCAATTGACAATGACACTAAAATTTCAACTTTATTTTCCAGTAGAAAATTATAACAATTGTTTCTTGAGAAAATAAAAATAAAAATTGAGAACCAGATTCGTGATGCCATTCTAGTAGTCATTGGCTATTAAAGAAAATAAGTTTCTCGGAGGAGAAAACTATTGTCATATACATAGGGCAAAAAATTTAGCATTCAATGTGGATTTTAAAGGTATGAAATCTCTTATCATTTCCAAGCCACTGAGTCAATCTCATCCCTAGCAGACTTGTATAAATCCAGTCTTTTAGCTATGGCTGTCCTCTTTTCCATAAGTGCTGGGTCTTCATCCAACATAGCACCCAATTGCTGCTTCTGCACAATACATTAAACAATATTACCGTGTTAGGAACATCTAAAAATGCTTAATCATTTCTTTGGCATTTACAGTCAAATGAAGTTCATATCTTTCTCAGGAAAATGCTATGTACAAGCAGCAGAGTGTGCACGCATCGTAAATGCACAATCTTAACAGTAACAATATCAACAGAAATCACAGTTTTCGGTATGTTATGTCTACATCTACATCCTCCCCTAAATAGTCTAGGAGATATAAAGGGTAAGAAAGCAAAGCAAGCTACTTTTTCTGTTGTCTAACTTACCTATCATTGATTGGATGTTCTTATAGGACTCTTGTACACTCCCTTGACAAGTAATGAGCAAGGGAGGAGTGATTTCATAAATAAAAAAATAAGTATATAACCCTTATTCCCATCCTCTATAAACAAGACCATTACCTATTATATGACAACGGAAAAATAAAAATGAAGTTTTGGACAGCTGATATTGGTTTTTTTTTAATTTCTAAATCTATGCAAGGTACCCATTGAACAGGATGGGGTTTCTCAGCATTTGATGTTATGGTTTGTCTGCTGTAGCACTGATTCTTACCTTCTTATACAGCCTAGCAAGTGCTTCTTATAAATTGAAAACTTGAAAATTATTTCAAAACAAAAAGTTTATTTCAAAGGAATGTGAAGTTCTTATTTATGATGACTTATGCTTAGAAATATAATATTAATGTATTGTGTAGTCCCATATTGCTTAGATATAAAAGTTTATGTTTTCCTTTTTACTATAAATAAAGTTTATGAGTGTAGGCTTTTATTAAATTAAAATATAGCCATTTTTCTCATTCTATTTTATTTAACATGGTCAGAAAAGGCTTTACAGCCAGCCATTATTCAAGCATAGTTATTTCATTTTGAAACCACTAGTTATTTCCTCTTTTCTCTATTCCTAGCTATCCATTTCGTCTAAGGAATGTCACTTTCCTGCATTGCCTCTTTCCAGTTATACTCTTTCTATTTTTTTGAAAAATCTAGAAATCCAGCTTGTGCCTGTCCTTTTTCTCATCGGACTGTTGCTTGATGTTTGTCAAACGGAATTGAAAGCTCTAGCTGTTTCTCATTCTATTTACTTCTTGACCTATTGTTCTTAGATTGCTGTAAGTGAGGGGAATGTTGAGATTGATAATTGGGTTTTACTTATACAAAATTTAGCATTATATGTTACATCTTGAGAGAGAGTGTTACAAATATAATACTAATGTATTAGTGTAGTCCTACATTGCATTAGATGATGAAGTCTATGTTTCACTGTTTTTGTATAAATAAAGCTTATTGGTATAAATTTTAATTAATTCAAGTTATAGTTCAGTCTATTTTATTTAACAACTTACAATTCCAGAATCATGATTCATTAAAAGTTTGAGGTTGATACATTTTTTTTTGGTCCTTTGTTCTTTTATTTGAATCATCCAGAACAGCAAGATAATATTGTAGGACAGATCAACCAACACAAACAACTTGCTCAATGCCATGTAAATCACGTTTCAGAGACACTTGCGACTGATGCACATATCTAATATTCAGACGTCACTAAATCCCACTTTATGCTTTTTCTATTCTAGCACTCAGTAAGCTTATAACAAATATCCCAAATATCCTGCTATGAAGCGACCAATCAATTGAAATTCCCCTAACACGACTAAGTGGAACTTGACCTCTTCTGTAGAAAAAGATTGGAAAGCACAGCTTCAAGAGGTTTTGACAAGCGTGCTTTTGCTCCTAACCTTCTTTAAAATTGTTAATGAAATAAGTAAAACTCAGCAATTTCCTACCTCAACCAACCTAACCAATTCATGACGACAGCTCATTCAAACTGTACAAATGTATATTTACTAAATGTAAAATAAACACCCAGCATAACACCTTTTGGCCCAACCCCTGGCCATGGCCATGCAAATCCAACTTTTCACATGCTACTGAAAAATATGGGAGGTAGTCAATATTCTTAATGGAAATAAGAGAAATGCATGAAACATACCTCTCTTTTCCCAACTTGAACGTAAAAGTGGTTTAGTAACGATCTCTTGGCCTCTCGAACTTGACAGTAAACCACAGCCTTTGGAATTGAATTTTTAAGTGTATCACAAACCATATTGATATAAGCACTAACATTTGATCCTGAAAACAAAGAAGATACATGTTATCAATGTAAAACAATGTAAGTTTTGAATTTAAGTCCAGATTAAATTGGACTATCAGATACCTAACTAGACAGCACGGTATTGGCTTTTCAGTGCATGCTGCACTTAAATTTTATATGGGAAAGAACTTAAGAAAGAAACATTAAGAGAACACAGAGGAGATTCCAAATCCTACAGTATTCAAGTGCTCAAATTTAGTCCTTTGGGCACTTTATTTGGTGACAAAGCTTATAAAATATTGCATACTGAAAGACAATCTGATGTGCATTTTCAAAGCATGGTGCACTTAATTTTATACCAGAAAGAACTTAAACAGAAAACATTAGGAAGGAAGAAAAGAAGATTTGAAATCCTGCAATACACAAATTCTCAAATCTAATCACTTGAACACTATATTTGGTGACAAGGCTTTTAAAATTTTGGATACCTATTCTCCTGAGGTGATTATCTGAGTAACGGTCCACATTGGGAGCTGTTGAGCTTGGATTTTTCTCTGGTTCAAGATGGAGCTTCCGGAAGAATTCCACTGTCAGATAGCTAGACTCCATTTCTACCAGCCTGTGAATTGTCCTCCGGCTTTCTTCCCGAAATCTCTCCAATGCATCATTTGCCTGCAGCAGCTATGTCAGACTGAAGTGTTGGAAATCTTTTAAGCTCCTGTAGTTTCATTAACCACTGAGTTAAATAGTTTACACTCAAGGGTGTCTGCCAGACTCATAATTATATGTTGTTAGGCCTCTGAGATACCCAATTAGACAGCACTTGCATCATACATATAGCATCATAGACAAAATCATTTTAAACTTTTCTGGAAAGCATCTCTAGCACTTGGTTCTCAACTAGTTGACTTGCACAAAATATTTCTACCCATTTAAGCATAAGTTCCTGCATCATTTGATGATGCAATGCCAAAGGGAAAACAGGGGTGAGAGAGAAGGGGAACTAGAGGGAAAGAAGGATACACTAGCTAGGGAAAACTCCTAGCAATATCGTAGTCTTAATAATCAACTATGAATAGAAAATTACATAATAGGCCTTTATATAGGAAACCAAGAATCCTAACTTAATTACCAATTAAACATAATTATAATAAAAACACCTAACATAAGAAAAATTGGTAGATAAAACACTGACCCTAAATGTAAAGTTAAATCTCAATTTCCAATTGCAATTAACATCATAAGAGTAAACTCTTCATGCACCATCAAAGGGTCTCCATTGGAAATGCAAATCCAAACTAAAATGACTTATGAATGCAATGGATCTGTCGATTACATACCACAAAAAGTTTGTTCAATAATTGTTCAACTAAAGTTTGTTGACATTCTTGTTAACCATGGTATTGGCTTTAATCTTGACAAACCAGTATCTATATTATCTGTATGGATACTTGTCAGATTTCCCCTTTTCTTGACCAAATAATAGAAGAAGGCACATTATCTATATGCATAAGCTTAGGAAGATATTAGTAACACAACTTATAGACATTCACATTAAAGACAAGTTATATCATTTGCACTACTATAAAAGAGAACTTAATTGGCCATAACAATGAGTTGGCTTTTGGTTGGCAGAGCTCGCAACAAAAGATTGTCAGATATTAATTTATATTAATTTAATGGGATAGGAATAAAGTTAGAGGGAAAAAAATAGAAGGAAAATTCAGGCATACTACATTAGATCCACCACTAAAGTTACAATGAATTTAAACTTGCTCATTCTTTGGCTACCTAGGAACATTTTCCTATATTCATACTAGAGCCCATTTCACTTGCCTCTTTATTCTGTAAGATGAAGGACTTATTTCAGATCAAAATTGACTTAAACACCAGTGATTGTTGTCTCTAATATAAAAGAAAAGTAGTAGTGACACTTGGTGAAACAAAACACCAGCACCTGTTTTCAATACTTTTACAGCTGGAGAGAAAATAACCTGATGATCCTACTCTCATAGGGCATCAAGTTGTATCAAGCATTTCTCAAGGTAAATATTACTTACCTCAGTTTCAGCCATTGACTTCCGTACAAGTTCTTTTAAAACAAAGTGTACCTGAGGAAGGGAACCAAGCATATAACTCTTAGATGGAGAGAGCTAGAGAGAGCTAGACAATATGATCTCAAGACCTTTGCAGCTTGCATGCAAAGAAATAAAAAACTAATACAAGTTAAAGAAAATGTAAACTAAGAAACAAAACCCCTCCAAAAATAACAAAAAAAGTCATTACTAGCTAGATACAGCCTCTATAAAAGGAGAAACAATCTCTGACAAAGCCAAGTACTGATGAATTTATAAAGGATAAGAAATTTAGATTTCTCTTTGCAAAATTTAATTTTTATATATATATATATATAGAAAAGAAGTCACCTTAATAGTAGAGAGAAGAAAGTTCAACGAGAATGAACCTTCCTGATTGTAATGAATTTTACACTGCTAAGAAAGAGAATAAGATACTAAGTGCGTACATATTACCATCACATATATACTTAATATACCAAAGTATCTATCTAGATTTAATAGATTTTTTTAGTTGTTTCTTGCACATGCATGTGGATCATTAAACATAATATTAGTATGAAGAACATTACAGCATCGACAGAGGCTTCAGCTGGGCCTTTGAAATAGCTGATAGATCCATCAATGAGTCTTCTGTAACCTTGCTCTGGAGCAATCAAATGTGGCTGATAACCATCAGCTTCTGTAACAACTTTCTGGACATTTTTTAGAGAAAGGTGGCGATCAAATGGGAGCTTTTTTAAAGCAGCTGGTAGTTGATGATCAAAAACTCCATATATGCGGTCTCCACCAGGTCGCCTGAAGTAGCAGCTTGTTACTTAATCATTTCAATAACTTCCCCGCCCCTCTCCCCCTCATGAAAAGCAATACAAAAAAAGAGAGTAAAGAAACTAAATTAAATGTTATGGCCAAAATAGAGTCCCACATTGCTGGTAAAAGCAATTACGTGGGGGTATATTAAGAAATTGAGCTCCCTCCTCTCACGAGCTAGCTTTTGGGGATGAGTTCTATTCTTATCCTTAACTCGTGGTATCAGACTTACCACAACCTAAAAAGAAATTAAGTGGGTTATGTTAAGGATTTGAGCTCCCTCCTCTCCTGAGCAGCCTAGAGAAGAGTTCCTCATAATTTAATTATTAAATCACAGTAGCAAAGCTGGCTTCCTTCCCCACAAGTTTATGTAAAGTTCATTAATTAAAAATGGGACATTAAGTGACTGTAAGCAGACTATTTCCATCACTTTCTTTTACTAATTTCCAACATGCTTTTCCAAATTTTTATTTTCTTTTGATAGGAAAGAAGTTGTATTAAGATAGAACTGAAGTACAATGGCGAGGATAGTCCTCCTAGACAGACAAAAGAAGAAAAAGGAGATAATGTGGCCTTAATACAAAAAAGCAGCCAATCACATTGCATGTCAACTAAAGAAACAGCCTGAATTACACCCAAAACAAAATACCACAAAGAAGCATGAAAAATAATCTTATCCCAAAGAAAAGACAATGGGAGATAATAATTACGAAAAATTCCGACATTGCGTTCCAACCAAACTCCCCAAATCACCGAAAAGAAAGCACAGCTCCACAAACACATCACATTCTTATTGCTCCGTGAGTGCTGGTAATGAGTTAGCAAAAGATCATACAAGGAGCACCGATAAACCCAAGAGATGCCGAGGATATTAAAAAGCCTGCACTACAACTTCTAACCCAAAGAAAGATGTAGAAAAAAAATGCTCATTGGTCTTTTTATGCCGGAAACATATAATACTAACATCACAGGATAATACTTTTCCAATTATATGGTACTTCTTATTTCTGAATAAATAGCCGTTTCTTTTCTTTCTGAAAATGTGCTTCATAGCCATTTCACTTAGTATAATAGTTTATAAAATATATATAAAAAAAATTCTCACTGATTATTGCTATATGTGTGGAGAACCCAAATAATATGAAACAATATCTATTCCCCTCTTTCCATGTTGCAACTTCGGATGGTATTCTCTTCCTATTGTTATTTTTTTTATTTTTTTTTTTTTTTTGTGGGAAACTCTCCCCCAGTCTAAAACTAAAACTTCACTCAAGTAATAGTAATAGTTCATCTTTCATCACAATTACAATAGTCTGTGTTGATGATTTTTATTTCTTCTATATTCCTTCATAAATATTTTACAATGTATCCATGCCTATATGGCTATACCTATTAAGAAATTAATAAAAGAACTTAACAAACGTTGTTGTCAAATATATAACCTGACAGGTTCTTTGGTGCACAGAATTATAACAGCATAATATAAAATGCTAAACCTTAAGAAGTAGTTCCATGACCTCAAACCAAATAACCAATTCTCTGTTAGATAAGTAGAGTACCAGGAACTAATTGCAACACCTATGAGAAGTCACAATACAATTCACATCTGCACATGAATCATTATCAAAGCCTACCTTATACGGCATCACTGTCTTTTACAGTTTTACATAATTCACATCTGTACAAGACCACTTTGAAAAGTGACTACATAATGTGGCATCTCCTGTCTCAAATTATCAAGCTATTTTACTTTTAAAGTGTTTTTTCTCTCTAGGGTTCTGCAAGGCAAGCTGACGTACTTATTTGTTGTATACAGTGAAATTATGAACGTATGAACTGAAATAGGATTGCTCGCTCAAATGCTTTGGTCCTGGGAAATGCATAACATCCAAGTCCATAAAAGGTAATACATGCAAAGAAACTACCAGATTAAAGCAATCAAGGCTTATAACATAAGAGCAGTACTTGTTCAGTTTTATTGAATATCTCCATGGTCCCATGACTAATTCTTAACTTTATCATAAGTCATGGCACTTACCCTCCATCAAGGTGTTCCCTAAATACTTTGTCAAATGCACGACACATTTCTAGAATAGTGTACAGCTGGGCCTATACAAAAAAACAAACACACTTAAAAAATATGCCAGATCAAATCCTTTTCAAACTAAGGCCTTTTTTTTTTTTTTGATAAAGAAATTTTATCAAGAGGGAAAGAAGAATAGGGGAGGACAAGAAGTCCTCCAAAGTAAAAGAAAAAAGCTTTCAAACTAAGTTGATTTACAGAAAGCTCTCAGTTGTTAGTTGTTACCCCTGAGTCTACTGCAATAGGCCTGCCAATACGGTCCAACTCTGCATTAAGCTCATCAATTGTCTTATTTATTAAAGCAATAATACTGGGTATGCGCTGCCTGATAACAGTCTCCAAATGCTGACAAGAAAAGAAAAAGAAGGAAACAGAATGTAATCATCATAAAATAGATTGCAAGGTTGGTGGAATTACGTTGTGAGCACAAATTCAAGGCATATAATTTGAAGTTAACATTGATGAGAATACCTTAGATAGAAGTTTTGCAAGATATTCTGATCCCATTTTATGAGCCAAGTGTCCATATTCAGGACTTGTCTCAAAATATTCTTGCTCCTTCTTACGAGCACGAAGCATGTCAACACTTTTGTTAATATCAGCTTGTGAACGGTTCACAACTCCTACCCAGGGATGTTGCAGCCTGTATGACCTTCCTTCAAGAACCTTCAACATTCATAAAAGAAAAGAACTGTCATGTTTAAACTGCTTGATAATTAGGAGAAAAACATAAAATACGGGTTTCTCCTCATTGTTTTATCCACTGTTCTGGTAAGAATTAACATGCTAAAAAGATATGCAATTAAAAGAGATAAACAGATATTACAGAAAACATATAAGAAAGATATGAATGAACGTTCTTGTTCAAATTTGAGTAAAATGCATGGTCTAAATATATTGTATCCTGTAGGAATAATTGAAAGCATACATCAAGAGCATTGGTTCCCTTATCCATGAGATCCAGTTTTGTTATCACTCCAAATGTCCTTTCACCTGAAAACAGAAAACAAAGTGAAGATACATAAAACTTTTCTATTTGGATATTGATCAAAACAAAAAGAACCATTGAGGAATGACATAGTATTTATCATTAAGCTTGTGGGAATTCATTCAGGATACCTGAAGGATCAACTTCTCTTGCGAGTTTTATAGCGTCCGAAGTAGCAATATCTTGATTAGCAGGTGAAATAGCCAATATAATGCAGTTAGGCTTCAAAATTCAGAGAATTGGATTAGATAACCTATCAAATAAAACCATGAAAGTAAACAATAGGTTGCATTTGGATGCAAGAATTGGACAAAAAGGGGATTCGTACCCGCGGATTGTTCTGTTTTGCTTAATTTGACATGTGAAAGCTATATACTGTTATTGTCAAGGAAATTGATTATTGTACTCAAGCCTCATATGTATACTCAAAGTAACTTTAAAAAAAGATCAATAGAAGCATACCATTCTCATCCAAATATCTGCCTTTTTTCCTGACAAATTAAGATCGTCATGGATCCAGTTCTCATCCATTCATGCCCATTGCAAATAATCTTCAAACCAAGACAGGGAATTGACAAAATGAAGAAAGGACTTTAAGGCGATGAGGTTTTTATCAGTCTAAGCAAGACCACGGTCCCACAAATTACATTTAGATGCAATACTAGCAGAATCACAGACTCTTCAGAGTCAATTTGAGGTATGCATTATGCATATCTATGGGCACACTACAAAAATGCCAAAGCTTTAGCATTATAGACAACTAGAAAGGATTGAAGTAAAGAGAAATCCCATGTCAAAGGAAACAAGAGCCAGGAACTAGCATGGAAGAATGGTATGGCAATTTGACCGGGGGGGGGGGGGGAATGAATGTGAGTGAACATACAAGAATCTATGCGAGACCTGATAACTGGACTTTTAACCTGAGTAAGCGTGTGACAGCCAAAATCCTTTCCCTCCCCTGGCCCCTTTTCAAGTTGAAAAATGAAACCGAGCTTGAACCTTCATACACTATTTCTTAACAGCTCCTACCAAATAGCTTATTGATATTTCAATGAATAGCACTACTGTGAGGCCTATAATTGTTTAGAAACACATAAGTTTCTAAATCTAGAAGATATGCCTTCTTTTTTCCTGTAATACATATTCCTTCCAAGAAAGGATCTGCAACTTAACCGAGGTAATGAAAAAACGTGTCTCAAGAAAAGACATACGCATACACACCAAGAGAAAAGAAGCCTCGGAATATATTTGAGGTTGGCCACAGGAATCCTTAATTAGAATTAATTAGGTATCCTTTCTTGCCATTTAATCCTATATTTTCTACTAAACCTTTCACAACCATATCCTTCTTTATCACTTGTTCCACCCATGTCACTCTTGATGTTCCTCTTATGCTTCTGGTCTCCTACTTGAAGTTTTTCTACTTTTCCACACCTGAGTATTTATGATGGAGAACAAAGTAATAGGATTTATGATTTATTCTATTTGAATTATGTAATATTGAAATTAGAGATAAATTATTAGTTTTTTAGTATTAGGAGTTATTAGTTTCCTTCTATATTAGAACTCTAGATTTATCTTTATGTTATTAGAGTTTCCTTTTTTTATTAGGACTTTAGATTTACCTTTTATGGCATTAGGGTTTTCCTGGAAGTCTATATAATGACTCCTAATGTTACATTGTTATCAAGCTTTTGATGAATTAATATTCTTGCCTTTCGATTAAGTTATTAGTCCTGCATCAATTTACCCCACTATGTTGTGCTTGTCTAACAATCTTAGAAATTTCTCCCTTATCCCCACATCAACCCTAACATGCTTAACTGATCATCTCTGTGATACTCATTTTCTGGACATACTTTTATTAACAGCCAACATGCTGTACCGTACAGCATATTAGAGGAATGGAAGACCCATAAAACTTTCCCTTAGTTTTTCAAGGTTTTTTTCTTGATCGTACAGAACTCACAATACACTTTCTCCATTTAGCTTAACCAACACTAATTCCATAAGTTACATCATCTCAAATCTCACTGTCATTTCTAATTAATTGACCCAAGAAACTGAATGACAATTTGTTTGTATATTTTTCCCTTAATATCAACTAAAATTTCATTCCTTCTCTTAGCCTTGCAAAGCTTATGCCAATGTATTCTATTTGGTCCAACTTAACCTAAATTCTATGAAAAAATTAAATTATATTATAAATACTTTCTATTCTAGCTAAAAAAACCCATGGTTTAGTCTTGTCAACTAGTAGAACATCCTAAGCAGAAATATTAACAATGGTGTATGAAATATCCTCACCTTCTCAACGTAAGAGCGGACCATGTTCTCAATAGTCTTCAACAATACTGTCAGGCTGCCCCTCTGCAAAAGTCAAAATTTCATCACCCCATATCAAATTGCCTAATAGTCACTGTTAAAAAAACCAAAGGCCTCATCTTAAAATAAAAAAGCAGGCAGAAACATTAGAAACATACCTACTGCAACCTTAGTTAGCCCAGGAAGATCTATGAGGGTTAAGTTTACAACTGCATATAAAGCCATACAAAACCATTAACCCAATCAAACCAACATAACCCTAAATGTGACATATATGAAAAGAAGTGGTAATGCATGACAAAGAATAAAAAAAATATAATCTCATTAGTGGAGCAAAAAACTTATCTAACATTTTCATGTCTCCACAAGGGAGAAGGTGGATTTCAAGAAGTAGTAACGGTGAAAATTAGGCAAAATTATATTTAGTCCTAAAGTGTTACCTTTTTGTAAATTTCTCTATTAATTTTTTTGATCAATTTCGTCATATATCTTTCAGAAAATTTACAATGTCTTCCCTCAGCCTAATACCATTAGCATTTTGGATACAAATTGTTAATGTGACTTAAGATATAATATTTTTTTCTCACCCCCTCTAATTTGCATCCTTTGATCCTCTCCCTTGTCCCTCTCTCACTCCTCATTCTCTCCCTATAAAAATCATGAAATTAGGGTTTATGGTGATTTTGGCATTTCCAAAAATTGATAAAATTTATCTAAGTCCTTCTATTTTTCTTGCAAATTTATGATGAGGAAAACGAAACTTGACTAGATTGATAATTTTTTTCAATATTTCTTTTAAGAGTATGAGAAAAGAGTGAAAGGAGTGAGACTGCAAAAAAAAAGAAAAAAAAAAAAGGACAAAATTCACAAAAAAGATGCTAAAAATAGATATTTATATCTTAAGCCATATCATCAATTTATGGAGAAAATTTTAACAATGTTAGGCTAAGAGAAGACATTGCAAACATTTTGTAAGATATGGGGCAAAGTTGACCCAAAAAAAATAATTTATGGACAAAATTAACAAAAATGTAATACTTTTTATTTTTATTTTTATCCTGTGGGAGAAGGGGTTATAAACCCCCAAGTAGACCTTAAAATCGACTCTTGAACCTCCAAGATAGGCAAGGATACTTGCTAGACCACTTAAGGTCCTGGCAAAAAATAGTGATACTTTAATGGCAATAGGTGTAACTTTTTCTCATAACTATATATACCAAATCTTACATGATGTAAATCCAACACATTAAAAAAGTATTTAGTCAAAGTGTCAAACTAATTTGTGATTGACATTAATCTAAATGCAAAGTGAAGAATTAGATTATTAAGGATATTGTAATTTTGATTATGCACCTAAATCATCATATATCTTGTGGAGACACTTTTTTTATTCAATAATATTTTAGTATTATATACTAACTTTGATTGTATAACCGTCTTAGAGAATAATAATTACAAATAAAATTACAAGGAGATTTTTACTCATAGTAATGACTAATGTTAATGATCGCAATGGAAACAAGTCTCTTAAAATCAAAAAATTTACAATAGAGATTTTAAAAGAAGGTGACTTGAGCCTTAGAAACAGAAAAAGAAACTTCTCCCTCATACAGTTTAATTACTATCCTCTTTGCAATAATTATGGAAATGGATAACTAATATTTTTGGTGACCAATAGGACTTCTGCCAACCAAAATCTATGTAGACTTCCATGTTATACAATTCTATATTAGAAAGGAAAAGTACTGGGTGAACTTCTGCCATTTTATAACCAAATTTCTTCTTATGAGAAGTCTCAATATCCTAACATACTTCCTCTTCTACATTTCAGTTACACTTAATACTAGAATGTATAATAATTTCATGTCAACTACCATGCTAGTTTTGTCCATCCTAACATGTATGATTCTTCTCTCTCTCTCTCTCTCTCTCTTATTATTTTTTTCTCTATTTCTTGAAAGATTGATTTCTGAATAGCATTTAAATAAGGTTCATAAGTTCAGACCAAAGACAAAGGACTTTACCATAAATGTAATTTCCCAGGAAGAGCAAATAAATCTGTCTCTACTGTAATTTCACTGACAAACAGAAGAGCTTTTGACTTCAATGGAAAAAGCAAAAAATAAAAGAATAAAACCAGAGGTTGGGTGCATTTTGTTGGAGTTAATGCTAGAATTGTTTTGCAACATTTTTTGATGCCCTTAATCTTTTGGATAAGCTATTTTTTTCTAGTTTCCCTTTGGTGTTATGTAATTGGTACTTTCAAAGGGATCCCTTTGATTTACACTCAGTGGGACTCGAGAGTTTTATTCTATTGTGAGTTTAGTATTTTATTTCTTTATTTTTTAATCTTGTCTATCTATATTTTTAATTTTCTTTTAGGGAGGACTTCATGAACTTGTTTTCTTCTCTTCCTTAAGATAGTTTCTTCTATTACAGAGAAAAAATTTAAAACAACCAGGGTTCAGAACAGAATTGATAATTACTAGAAACATATATAAAACTAAACTAATGAATCCTTTTTTAAAGAGGATAATGAATGGAAACAATAAAAGAATAGGCTGATTGGCTGAAAAGGAATATATTCTGGGTTATCGAAATACCACATCCACTCAAACATGAGCAGAAGCTTCTCCTTAGCTGCCAGAAATTAAACGAATGTTATAAATGGAACTAGCATTTTGTAGAAAAGAATGGATAATGGAAAAGTAATTCCCCAGACATGAGTATCTCAACTTAAACAGTTCAGTTTCTGCAAACTGCTTTTCGCCTGATATAAATGCCACTATAGAGTATGTTCATATTTCCAATAGAATTTTCTATTAACAAAAAAAATTCACATAAATGACTAATTGTTTGAGACTTTTCAACAGGTGAGCAATATATTCAACTAGAAGAAAGACGAGAACTTAACACATCTTCAATATCAAGAATTCACCTAGCCAGCCATTCAACACTGGTCTCTAAACTTCTTAGACAGAATTAAATATTTAACATGAGAGGAAATTGGTAAGAGAACTGCACCAAAGAACTATCTTTATAATTTCATATAATGTCTAAACTAAACAGCTTACAAGTAGCATGATATCAAGGTTAAATGAAAATACAAACCATTTGGAGAATATATGCTCAGGTGAATCGGAATATTAGAGATGTGCTTTGTCTTCCCGGTTATACGATCCGTTTCATCTTGAATCTCCTTTCTCACAGAAGCTGTGCACCACAATTTGTGATTAGAAGCTTTGATATGATTATAACTTCCAGAACAATCTGATTCTTTAGGTTACATTTAGACTTTGTAGGAGTAGTTCAGTGATGCAATATCATGGCTTAGGATTTCTATCTGAGGCAGGATAGGGACATTTCAAGAAAATTGGATATCGAAACATAAGACAATAAGAGGTGTCCAATCAGGTAATTACATGGAAGCAAGATTGGTCTCATTCCATTCTACAGCTTAGTTAAATCTGAATAGGTATTTAGATTTGCTATATGATAAATAGTAATATGAATTGATACTGAAACATGTAGAAAAATGTTGATGGTGTCCTTAATGTAGTTTCTTTCTATGAGAACAGCAAATAATGCATATTCTTTCCTGAGTGCGCCGTTTCCTAATTGACTTCAGCCAAATTACTTATGATAGGATCAAATGTACACACCATAAAGCACTCTCATCCTATAGTCCTTAAATGCAATTACAACCATAACACATGTAAATGATGGAGAAAAAGTTTCTAAAGATAAAAGCGCAGCTCAGCTAAGCCTTAGATCCCAAACTAGTTAAGGTTGGCTGTATGAATTATTTTCCTCCAAACCAACACAAACGGTTCTCTCTCATTTTCTCTTCAATAGGTGCAACTTCCACCTTCCTACATATCTCTTCCTTTCGTATTCTATATTTTTTTTATGTCATGTCATCCATCTCAACATTCGTATCTCAGCAACTCCCATCTTATGTGAGCGTTGTTTCTTAACTACCTAACTTTTGGAACCATACAATATAGTTAGTCTCACAACCGTTTTATAGAATTTTCCTTTTAACCTATTCGGGATTTTAGGATCACAAAAGGTTCCCTAGACATTTTGCCAGTTCATTCCAACATGCCTTAATCTCATGTCCAACATCATACTCAATTGCTCCATCTCTTTGTAAGAATTAACCTAGGTACCTAAGCACTTCCTTTGTCTGGATTTCATGACTGTCCAAAACCATTTCAATTGAGCCTCCTCTAGTTGGGCTAAAGTTACACTCCATACACTCAGTTTTCATCTGACTTAACCTAAAGCCTTAGATTCTACTATTACATCAATAATGTATTCAAAATTTCTGAGTTAAGAGAAATAACTTTTTTTCTTGTAGGATGACCAAAAAGTGTAATGTTCAGTTCTAACAGCTGGAGCTATAGCTTTACAGTATCTTTGAGTTAGTGATTCTCACAAGTCTCAGTCAGTAGACCAAGATGATAAGCAGTTAACATAGTTGCAGTAAGAATATTAATCAATTTCTTCATACACCATCTAAGATGGTAGTTTTTTTAATATTTTTCTTGCCACATTTGACTATAATAGACTAATGAATCCTACTTTGGCTTTTAGCTGCACTCAATCAACTTCGAATATGAACTAACATCAAACCCGTATGTTAGAAAAAGGGCCAGGAGACTTCACGTTTCATGTTCAATTAAGCCTTCCAACTCAGGAGAGAACCCAACCTCAGAATGTGCAGTAAGTAATAGCTGTTAATTTGAAAATCACAATGGATTGTGATTCTATGCATTATACACCAGATGCACCCCAAAAGAGATGAATTCTTTATTGTCGAATGACCACGGACTGTAGAAGCTTCTCCCTTTCATCAATTATCTATATAATCCAATAATAAAAACGACAGTCGATATGGGGACCTTTGTTTTCTCAATATTTTCCATCCTTCTCCTTCATTATTGTGTCTCTGCAATCTTGCATCCCCCTCCCCTAGATATTGACATATAAAATCTAGTAATGATTAAATATTATGCAGTGCAACATGATCTACGTGAAAGCCAAGATATTTTTCCAGGTACTGTTTCATAATTGTTAATGTGGAGTCTCTTTAGCTAAAATGTTCATAGTTGAATAAATTGAAATCAGAGTCTTCAGTGGTAAGATGCAGGTGGACATTTCTGAGATAATCAATGTTGCAAAATGGAAAAGAAGTAAGATATTGTTTACCCACATGCGTGTATGTGTAATCCTTTATTACTATAAAATTCTCAAATTGACAACAAAACTTACATAGTTAAGATAAGCAGAAGCAGGGCTCCAATGAGCTCAACTAAGTCTTATAGCAATAAATTTTGGTTAGCTGATAAACATGAAATGAACTAATATTTGTTAACTAAATAGTATGTGTGCATATGACATTAGTCCATCATTGTTGTATATCTTACTTGTACAGAAAAAAGTCGTTTAATTGGAAACTTGCCATACCGAAATCGGAAAATTTCTTTCTTGGTGCATGAAGGAACTCTGCATATTCAGACTGCCCCTTCAATCTTATGAAGTTGCAGTACAAGTGGCCTCCGGGTTACAATACCTTACAGAGAAAGGAATATAACAAAAAAAAAAAAAAAAAAGAAAGAAGAAAAGAAAAACGTTGTTAGAGAAAAGTAATATATCATTCTTCACTATGATCAGTTGGCAATCATGATATCCCCAAATGGAAATAGAAAGCTCATGATGAGAGGAAACAAAAAAAAATAAAATTACACTTCTTTTTAGAGGATCAGGGGATAACAAAGAGAATACAGAAAGAAGTATTATTTTATAACTTCTCAAAATTTTAACCCAATTCAGATCAAGCTGATTGTAATTGTGTAGCATGAGATGAGCTTTCGATTATTAGATTATGCTTAAATACTACTGTCAGCGAGACAGTCCAAACTGATAGCTGAAAGGAACCAATGGTAAGCAAATCAAAAGCAATTAATAGCATTACAAAGAACTAAGCATTACCAGATCCACGAGGCAGAAAGTCCCTTCCTACCACACTTTCCAACACAGAGGATTTCCCTGAACTCTGATATCCACAAACACAAGCAAAATACGAGACCAACAATTTTCAAATATCAAAATAAGCATCTTTCAACATTATAATGAAAACCCAGCGACTTTCAAATCAAAGAAGAACTTGAAGAAGTGGGAACCTGGCCTCCAACCACAGCGACCGTAGGAAGAGCTTCCCAAAGGGACATTCCTTCACCACCATGATCTCCTAAGACTGTACAGGCTCGTTGGATTCTATTGACGAGCCCAATCAAGCTCTCCATAGTCGCCATTGCAAAACAGATGAAGATCTACAAATTTTGTATATATAACCAAAAAAAAAATGCGAGATTTATACCCAAAAAAGAAATGGATCTAGCTAGAAAGGAAAAAGAAAATGGTAGCAAAGGATGAAGCTCTTAGAAGACAATGTGGACCAACAAGAACGTTTAGATCATAAGATTCAAGATTGTAATGGGTTTAGATGCCTAATCCCGAGAAACAAACAGAGTGGAGGGAGATCAAACGTAAAAAACGGTTAGAGGGGGTCGCGTCGCATTTGTTCGTCGTTAGTTTTTTTATTTATTTTGAAGTTCTTTTTCCAATTTGGAGTACAAATTAAGTAATTATATACAAGCATCAAAATATCTTTATTTTTAATTTTTTTATATAGTATCAGTTAGTTTATAAATAAAAATATATCAGATATATATTAAAAATATTATAGAAACAGTTTATAATCCTAGAAACATATAAATATATATAAAAAATATTATATAATAATGAGTGTTTTATAATATATGTAATGATTAATTGTGTCATGTTTGAAAATTTGATTTGTCTTTACATATAATTTATATTTGTTTTTTGTACATGTTTAGTCTCAATCATTTATTAAATTATATATAATGTAACCAATATTTATTAACTAAATCAAATGATAAAGTTTAAAAATAATACTTACACTTAACTATATTTTCTTATCATGTTTGACTAGCTTCTATACAATAATTTTATTTTTTTTTAAATTATAACTTATAATATTTATACTTATAAAATCAATTGTATAATTTAGTTTATATAACTTAATTAGTCATAATTAAGTATTAATATGTAAGAAAAAAAATAAAAAAAATTTATTAGTTATAATTTTTAATTGAAAAATATGAACTCTTAGTAATTATTAAAAACAAACATTTATAAAGAAAAATAGTTAAAATAAAATTTATTTCTTTTATGAATTAAAAACTACATATCACTAAATATCTCTTTGTTAATTCTTGACATTATTTTCTATTATTTTTTTCATTATTGATGTTAAGAAAATATTAAAAAAATAAATTTGTAGGTCACGATATCTAAAAATATCAAAAGAATCTGATTGTATCCTCGGATACATTTGGATATCAACAAGTATCCATGGATGCATTTGAATATCTGTAGAAAAAATAGTTTCATATCCATAATTCAAGATACAGATAAGTTTCGCCCATATTGTAAGAAAAGATAAGACATTTAGTTACTTGATTTTATGCCAATGACATGCATTGCCTATCTTGTTATTAAATAGGTGAAAATATTAAGTGGTTGGCACAACCATTTTTTTTGGACCACAGCTTATTAATTGACATTTCTCTTTTCTTAAGATATTCTTATTTATTTTATTTTACTTATCTTGTCAAATATTTATTATTTCTCTTTCCTATGTATAATTCTTATTAGACTTTTTAATTTATTTTATTGAACTATTTTTCCTAACCTTTTCAACTTTTTTCATTTATACGTATTTTTCTGCCATACCTCTCAGAAATCTTCTTTCTATAAAACTATTCAATTAGGTATTTCAGTTTTTTATTATTCTCTTTCCTAGCTGATTTTTATTAAGCTTTTTAATTTTTTTACTAGGACTACTTTTCCTAAACTATTCAACTTTTTTTATATTTTTTTTCAATTCACCTTAAAAGTTTAGTTATATATATTTCAATTATTTTCTTTTTTTCTATACAATTTTTTCTTTCTACATTTTCTCATAAATTATATATTTAAATTACATTATTAAAACAAAAACTGGGTGTTCTTAGTAACTAATGTATATTAATTTTAAATTTTTATTGTATATTCTAATAATAAAATAAAATTTGCCAAAATTTTTTTTCAAAGAATATTAGTGAAAAAAAGAGAAGGAAGAGATCTTCAAATCTAATTCTTGAAATTTCTAACATAATTGTGAAAAACTATTTAGCAATAGTTATAATTATTTTCTAAATTGTAACTCAAATCCATTCAATAGATTTCATTAATTCTTGAAGTGCATAAACCAACCTCAATAGATAATTAATTTTTTTTTTAAAAGATACAATCTGTTTCTTACCACAATTAAATAATTAAAAAATAAAAGCTTTTATTAGCCGATAAAAATCTAATTAGTATTTAGATAATTAAAAAAATAAAAATTATTTAATCAATAGATACAATTCATTTAAATATTTGACAGATTCAAATATTATATGATACAAGGTATGTTAACAACTCATTTAAATAATATATATATTAAAAGGAGTTGAGAAAAATATATGATTGAAAGTTTTATAGGAAGACGATTTTTGAGAGGTAAGGTAGAAGGATAAATACAAATGAAAAAAGTTGAAAAGTTTAAGGAAAAATAATTCAGTAAAAAAAATTAAAAAGCCTAATAAGAATTATGCAGAGAAAAGAAAAATAATAAATACTAAGACAAGTTAAATAGAATAAATAGAGTATCAGTAATGTCGTGAAGGGTATTGTGAGCCGCTTTATGGACTACCCTATTACAGGAACGAAATACAAATTGAAAACTACAATCAAGATCTTTGGCCAGATGATAACTATCATCGATAATGATGTTTGAACCGTCAAGTCCAATATGTTTGTTAACCACTGCTTCAATGACTTGCTTTGCATCCCCTTCACACATTATCCTCTGCCATGACTCCTATTTTGCCATCAATAAAGCTTCCCGTAAGGCAAGTGCTTTCAAATTAAAAGGGGAAATGATATCTCTTTATTTCTTGCCAATAGCCTTTAGTATGACACCTGAATTATTCCTTGCGACAACTCCTGTACTCCCCAAGTTTAAAGACTTGCTAACTCCTGTACTCCCCAAGTTTAAAGACTTGCTAGCTCCTGAGTTAAAATTCAACTTTATAACTCCAGGTGGAGGCACCTGCCAATTATTATTGAATGAGTTTGAGGAACCGGAATGATAAGGAGCTTGAACCTGCGGTAACTCGTTCGCCTTCATGAAGTCCTCATAGTCTTGACTATGGATGGTTTTATTAGCCACCTAAAACTCAGACCATGTCAAATTGATGAAAACTTTATCATTCCTTGCTTTCCAAATACACCAGATGCCACTGACATATAAGGTTTAAGGAGATTTATCCAGGACCATGATAAAGTTGTTGCCATCACTGACCGAATGATTCACTGGGAGATGAAGGAAGGACATGCTCAAGATAGATGGTTCCACACTTGTAGAGCATACTAGCATTTCGTAAAAAGATGTACTTCTGTTTCTGACTCTAACCCACAAAGACAACATGAATCCTCCACCTTCAATTCTTGAGTGAAGATTATTCCTTGCAGCCACACTGTCATGCACCAACCGCCACATAAAAACATTCAATTTTTGCGGTATTTTCCTATTCCAAATTGTTTTCCAATCCAAGGTAGGCAACCTGTAATTGGATGTGTGATTAGTTAGGACCTGGTATTCGGAAGACATAGTATAAATACAACTAGGAGTGAAATGCCAAATCAACTTGTCATCTCTTCCTGTAAATGATAGAGGAATGTTAGAAATATTGGTAGCTGTTAAATCATCAAAAACCTCAGATAATAAAGACGTCTTCCACTTCATGGAATTAGTATCAATTAACTGATTAACCCATCCTAGGTAGTTGAAGCTATTCTCCTTAAACTAGATTATACTAAGTTGCTGCTGTGGTTCCAGACATCATCAATAATTTTTACTGCTTTACCATTACCTATCTGCCAACGAGCTCCCAACTTTATAACATCCCTCCCAGCAAGCATGCTTTTCCATCCCCAGGAAGTATTCAACCCATTTTGAGCTTTAAGAAAAGAAGTCTAAGGAAAATATCTTCCTTTCAAAATCTTGACTAAAGGGCAATTCTCTTGCTTTGCTAGTTTCCAACTTTGTTTCCCTAGCGTGGCAAGGTTGGATTTTTCCAAATCATTAAAGCCTAATCCTCTTTTTTGTTTTGGTTTGCACAAAGTGTTCCAGCCAATCCAATGAATTTTCTGCTCCCCATCTCGTTGCCCCTACCAAAAATTAGAGATTAACTGATTGATTCCATTACAAAGTGAAATTGGTAGTTTAAAACATGACATGGTGTAGATGGGCGTTGTTGTAGCAACAGCTTTAATAAGGACTTCCTTACTCGCAGGTGATAAGCATTTGGCTTTCCAACCTTGAAGCTGTTTGGCGACCTTTTCTTTGACATTCCTGAAAGTTTCAGTTTTTGATTTGTTCACCAGAGAAGGTAGGCCTAGATATTTATCTTGACCTCCAATGTTAGTAATCCCAAGAGACGAGGCAAGAGATTCTCTAATATGAGTTGGAGTGTTACTACTGAAAAACACTGAGGATTTCTGCATATTGATAAATTGACCACTGACTGCTTCATATAGAGAAAGAATGTTGAGAATTTCAGTACATTCAGATTGATTTGCTTTACAAAAAAAGATGGAGTCATCTGCAAACAATAAATGATTTAGTACAGGCATCATCTTGTCACCTGTAATCCATGGATTCGATTGGAAGCTTCTGAGACATTGAGTAAGGTTGAAAGGCCTTTTGCACAAAGTAGGAACAAATTTGGGGAAGGAGGGCCTCCTTGTCTGAGCCCTCTAGATGGTTTTATATAACCATTTGTTTCTCATGAGAAAGAGATGGAGTATGAAACAGTTAATACCAGTTCCATAATCAATTTAATCCATCCAGCATGGAAAGCCCAGTTTTCTTAACATGCCTTCAAGAAATTCCCACTCCACCCGATCATAAGCCTTACTCATATCAACTTTAATTGCCATGTCATACTGGTTATCCTCGTTTCCAAGATTTTAAGCAATGCATCAATTCATGGGATATCAAAATATTTTCAGCAATGACTTTTCCCTGCAAAAAAGCACTCTGATTTTGGCTAACAATAGAGTTCATTATTGGTTTCATACGGAGTACCATGAGCTTCGAGATTATCTTATAAAAAACTGAACATAGACTAATTGGGCGAATTTGTGACATGTCTTGTGGAGGATTAATTTTTGGCAGAAGAGTTATTAAAGTATGATTGAAATTCTTAAGCATGCGACCAGACTGGGAAAAAACTCTTCACAGCCAGGCAAACTTCATCGCCCACTAAGTCCCGATATGCCTGAAAAAACTTGCCCGTCATTCCATCCTCTCCCAGTGCACCTGTTGGATTAATTGAAAAGGAAGCTTTTTTTTTAATTTTCAAGTGGGAAATTGGCCTGAGAAGTCGTCTGTTCATTGCAGCAGAAACCCTTTTGGGTACATGTTGTAATACTTTCTCCTTGCGAATCGAACCATGAGCCTTGAAAAGGTTTAAAAAATAATCTAAAGCCACGCCAGCTATATCATTTCTATCAGAGAGCATATTATCTTGGCTATCACCCAAGAAAGTAATGTTGTTGATATGCTGCCTTTGAACAACTTTCGTATGAAAAAAATCTTGTATTACGGTCACCCAATCTTAGCCAGTTTACCATTGATTTTTGTTTCCAATATTCTTCCTTTTTAGCCCACTGCTCCGCTAGTTCCTTCTTTGGGTTGACAACTGTATCTCCTTCAAACCACTCCTAATTGTTTTTGAGTTCTACAATTTGACTTTGAAGCCTCAAAATCTATCATTTAGAATTGGATGTCCCTGATTTGCTCCATGAAACCAGAGCATGCTTTATCTTTGTTAAACAAGTCAGAGCCGTGAACTTCAGATAGCCAAGATGCAGTGATGATATTGCGTGCCTCCTCCAAATTAGTCCACCATGCATCAAACTTGAATTTCCTCTTTGGATTAGGATAGGGCCTCAATGAGTTAAGAGAAATTGGTCTATGATCTGAACCAAGCTCATCAAGGTGAGTCACCTGAGCATGATCATATTTGAGGAACCAATCTACAGTTACCAGGAACCGGTCAAGCCTTTCTTGAATATTATGAGTCCCATGGCACCTATTATTCCATGTAAATGGATACCTTTTAAGTGATTATTCCAATAAGTTGCCACTATTGATAAAGCTCTGAAAACAATGGCGAGGCTGTTGAAGCTGAGGATGTCCACCCTTTTCTCTGCATCCTTGAGAAGCATATTGAAATCACTAAAGACCAGCAACTTGGACCATGAAGATTGAACTATTTGCAAGAGCCTCAGGAATTGGCCTGTCCTGATGTTGTTGTCATCGCAACTTAAATAAACAGAAATAGCATCCCACTTTTCCGCAGTATTATGAACAGCCACCTTTGCATGTATTAAAAACTGATCATAATGCTCAATATTAACGTCAATGCTTTGTGACCAAGCCCAGAGTATTCCACACGAGAGACCTTCTGATTCTACTACAAACTGATAATTGAGAACACACTTTGTTGCCAACTTTATTGCTTTCTCCTCATTTGCTTTTGTTTCTGCTAGACAAACCAAGGAGGGGGAATAAGAATTCATAATTCCTTTGAGGTGTTGAAATGTGAGGGGGTTCCCAAGCCCTGCACATTCCAAAACAAGATGTCCATTAATCACCCTTAGGATGAGGCTAGCCTTCCCCTGTATTGATACATCATTAGAATTTGTGTTGGAACAAATTTTTTTGGCAACATCTTTATTGTCGTTTAATATATTTCTCTTCTTTGAAACTCCTGCAGTAATAGAATCATGCTGAGGCACGATAAACCTAGCTGTTCAAGTTTGGGTTTCTTTTTCCAAGTAGACCCCCTGAACCCAAATTGAAACTAGGTGGGCTACAAAACGTATTTTGGGCTTCCAGCGTAGAGTTGGGCTCCTTTTGATAGAAAGAATAACCATCAACAGCGGAGTCACCAAAACCCATATTAGTATTAGCTTGATCAGTAATTGCCAGGTCAGCATTATCTATAATTCTTCTCTACCCAGTGGGCCCATCTCCATTACTCACAACAATGCCCTTGTCATTTGGTTCCTGAGGTTTCTCCTTATCAGATCCAGTTATAATAGGTCCGTCAGATACGTTATTTGGAGTCATGGATTTGAAATCCATTGCCTTAGGAGCGTTGATAAGATTATGTAACTGATGATTTGATTTACTGTCCCCAAATTTTTTAGGGTAATCATTGATTTTGGAATGTGCCAAATACTTCTCCTTTCCTTCATTGATTGATATGTCACCAATAGATGGTCGTCATATGTCATCTTCATTACTCTGGACTGTTAGAGAGGCTAAATGGATGGACAATGTCTTTGGTCGCCTGAGACTGGTACCGGAACCACTGTCACTGGTCAAGGATAGCTTCCAGCCAAATTGAGAGGCTTTTAATTGAATTGTCATAATGAAGTTTACATTTTGTACTAGCAATTTCTTGCCGAATCTTAGATTGACAATTTCGCTCATCATGCCCAATGAGCCCATAGAAAAAGCAAATAGCGGCAAGTTTCTCGTACTGTAAATTGACTTTGTACTTTCTCTCAAAAACACTCTGAATTGCCATGCTTTTGTTTACCTTTGGTGATAACTTCTAGTTAATCAGGCACTTAATGATACGGCTTTGTTCTCCTCTAACTCAGAAAATGTCCATTTCAAGTAACTCAATGACAAGGTCAAGAGTATTACTGATAACTGAATTAGATTGATCCATAGAGTAGTTTGATGAATACCAAGAGCAACAGATCAAGAAAAAATATCAGAAATTAAGTAGTCAAAGCCTCATAGAAGAGGAAAAGCGAGTCTCATATATTCATTAATAATAACAATTTAGAGACTCTCATACTTTGAAATTTTTATTAATAATAATTCCATTGTTTTTTTTTAATAATCATTTAAACAACATAATTTGAAAGTAATTATTGACGAGTTTATTATTGCTTCATTTTTCAGCACACGATTTTTTTATTGGTGGGATAAAAAAAAAAAAAAAAAAACTCCAAACAAGTAATTGCTCGTACATTACGAATTTATTTATGATACACTATAAAAGTTCAAGATCGTAGACTAGCAAAAAAACCTCTTTAATTTTGAATTTCTCACCAACTGTGCGTTTCCCTATTCCTTCCATTACAAATATTTCTCTTTTGCAAAAAAGAAAGAAATTGGAATTTCATTAACTTACCAAGAAATAGGAATTACAGATGAATTAATTACTTAGTAGTTGTTGTAAGTAATCTCTACTTAAATCTTCCAAAACCACCACATTCTCTATTCTAACATCTCTCTATTTCTCTTCTTACTTATCCTTTTCTTTCTCATGAAGTACTTTCATTTCAGAGCCATAATATGGGAAAACCCATATTCTGCATGCACTGTCAAATATAATGTTCCTTAAACATACATTGAGTTTATTTTGTTTGTCTTCAAACTCAAATTCTAAAACATTATTTTAAACTTAACTATCTATTTCAGCTGTCATTTGGGGTATTGGCTTGAAAAAAATAGATTTGTCTAATAAAATTGGAAAGATAATTATTGTTTGTTTATCTTTCTACTTGGGTTTTCTTTCTTTCTTTTTTTCCTTTTGAAACAACAAGTTTTATTTAAAGAGATATCTAACAAGTCTATACCATGAATTGATGATGATGAGACAGTTTTTTTAAATAATAGACTTTAGTATGTTCTTTGTAGCTAATCTTTTACATAGGTATTGTTAGAAATTTCATGTGTGGTCTATCATTAATTGTATGGTTTTGGTTTTAATAAAATAGATTAAGGTTTGGTCATATTGAGACAATCTTATTAGAGCCAATTGGTTTATGATGAGGACTTTGTTTTTTAAATAATAGACTTATGTATGTTCTTTTGTAGCTAATCTTGTACGTAATCATTGTTATTTACTTGATGAATTGCTACAAACTTTGTTTCAAGCATTATCTTGTATTGACTTGACTTTTTTGTGTATCCTTGCCCGTGGATCTAGCCCTTTACGACTCTATTCCTTTAGAGTCTAGGATTATCATTAGCTTGAGACTCTAATTGTAGGTTAGAAAGTGCCCTTTTATTTTATTGTGTTTTGTACCCTTTCATTTTCATCAATTATTGGTAGGTTTCTTAGTACACCGTCTCTGTGTATGCTGATTATGTGGGCGCGGTGGCACAATATAATGAGTCCGAGGCAAATATGGAGATCATCCATGTTGAGGTTGATGCCCTAAGCTTAAAGGCAAAAGAGATGGAGAATAAGAAGGTGATAGCTCAGAGGTTGTGGGACTACGAGCGGCAGTTGATGGCTTGTTTAGAAGACAAGTGTGAGGAATGCTGATAAAAGTGCCTGGCATTGGCTTAGGATTTTTAGAGGCAATCAACCATAGAGAAAAGGAAGTTGTCCAAGTTCGATGAGGCCTTAAGCAAAGCTCTAAGGGAGAAGGATACTGCTTTGGAGGACTTCAAAGAATCTAACTAGTTCAAATCCACTAGTTGAGCAGGAATGTGTTAAGGAGTTTGTGAGGGGTTGGATTCATATCTGGGACATAATCAAATCTGACCACAAGGACGTGGACTTCAATGGATATAGAGCCTTTAGCGAATAAGGCTTGTTGCATGTTATTTATGATGTAAAAGTATGTGATTGTTGCAAATTGTACCGGGACATTTTTCCTTATAGCAGGGGGCCTTAGTTAGTATTTTATAAAATTCGAGCTTTGATCCAACTCTTATTTGAATGACTGTGTTTATAGTCCGAACTCTTGATTTGGCTCTTTTATAATTGTTAATGACTATATATGCTACCCAGGCATTTGATCTAGATCTTAATTTTAATCCATGTTGGTGATTAACTCTTATTTATGTATGAGTAAAACAAAATTGCAGGTGTATCTTGGCATGGGGATGTTACCTCGCACGACTTTGATTAGACCGCAACTGTGTCCCAGGATAGGAATGTTACCTCGTACGCTTTAATTACCTTGAGTGAGTCCTAACTAGGGATGTTACCTCGTATGACTTTGATGGTACGTGGGTGTATCCCGACATGGGGATATTATATCCCACGACATGTTTTGGACCGTGAATGCATCCTGACATGGGGATGTTACCTTGCATGGTTTTGATTGGACCACAAGTGTATCCAGACATGAGAATGTTACCTCGCATAGCTTTGATTGAACCATAGGTGTATCCTGGATGCGGGGATGTTACCTTGCACAGTAGTAGAACCATGGATGAATCCCATTGAATGGGGTGTAGCCTCAAACGATAGTAAAATTATAGGTGTATCTCGGCATAAGGATATTACCTAGCATGGAGGTAGAGCCATGAGTGTAACCACTTGTAGGGGGATGTTGCCTTGCACGAGAGTATGTTACAACCTTTTTGAGAAAAATATCATACTAATATGATTACGGCTAAATAGTCGATTTCTACAACGAACTTGTTAAGTTTATACGTGTGTAGTAAATATGCATTTTTATTGAAGCAAATAAAAAAATAAATATAACTTTTATAAAATCTTTTACTTTTATTTGAGTTTACTGTTCACTGTGTATTGAGTAGTCAAGTTGATGACTTGACCCGAGCTTGCCTTCGTCGTTCAGGCCCGTATCTTTCATCCTAATGTCTGGGTGGTGTTCTCGCTTGCAAATGTTCCATAAGATACCCTTTCCTGATCAAATTCTCAATTTCATTCTTCAAGTGAAAACAATCTTTAGTGTTATGCCTTGGGCTTCTGTGAAATGCACAATACTTGTTTTGGTCCTCAGTAACTTTCTTGCCATTGCCCGTGGGGGAGAATGATCAGATCTTGTCTTTGTATGGCCATTAACACTACTGATGGTGATTTATTCAAGGCACGATAAGTATCATCACTGCAAGCTCCCCTTGCTAGTTTATCTCGCCCGGTATCTTGTTGACAATGGTGAGGGACCCGAGTATTAGGTGAACAGCCCTTTTCGAGACATAATATAACGATTCCTATAGGTCTCTTTCAACCTCCTTTGCATTGATATACTCTTCTACTTTATTCATTAATTCTTCAAATGTCTTTGGTGTTCTCATGTTCAAATCATTTTGAAACTTTCCAAACTTAAGTTCTGCTTAGAATATAGTAATGATGACTAGTAAACTGGCATCTCCCACTTCAAATACAGATTTAATGAATCTAGCAGTATAGTCCTTTAGAGATTCATTTTCCCATTGTCTAATGGATAAGAAGTTCGTAGGGCCTATCTTCTACTTTTTATTTGTCATGAAATTCCTCTTGAAGCCAGCTGCCAGTTGATTAAAACTTGAGATGTAGTTTATGGGTAGTTGGCTAAACCACTGGCGAGTAGTCACCTGTAAAGTTGAGGCAAATGCCAGGCACATTAGATGATCCTATATCTAGTGTAATAGTATTAAATATTCAAAATCTGTGACAAAATCATTTAGGTCTGACTTCCCATCTTTCTACTCTAGAGAGGGCATCTTTAAACTTGTTAGCATAGGAAATTTCACTACGTCATCTGTAAAAGGGTGCCGCTAGGAGTTTGCATCATGAATGGTCAATGTGATAAGGGTCGAAGTGTTCTCTATTTCTCAGGTTTTAATTAGAATGTTGTGAGGTGAACTAACCATCTCTTCATTTTTCTGTCAATCATCAATCCTCCTAGAGCATTCCAACGGGTTTTTGCTTATTCATCCCAAGACAACTTTCTGTTAGTGACAGTAGTATTAGTAGTATGCCCTAAAGCCAATGACATGTGATGTTGTGGCATATTATTTTATGTACAATCTTATTCATATTATTAATAAATATAAATGGCAAACATTATCATGTATAAGAGTTATTAATTAACCATCATAAGCTTAAAGAATTAAAATAATGAAAATAAGTATCATGATGAGATCATACTAATGAGATGTATTTCCTTTAAGCTTAATTCTTAAATGTTCCTAATCATAGGATCACTAAGTAGGGCATTAGTGAATCCAGATAGATTAGTACATATCTAGTTGGCTCAAAGAGTTGAGGGTGGCTGATCTCATAGTTACTTATGTATGAGACATTAAGATAGATATGTAGGTGCTCATTAGAGAATGAGTTCACTGAACTGACTCAACAGAGAACACCTATATGAGGTTTCTCTACATGTCAATAGGTGGTTCTTATGTTACAGTTGTGCAAATAGTCATTTGACTTAAGACATCATAGTTATCGTGCATGTACGTCATTATACTTTGATACTATTTTTGATTCTATTAATGAGTCACCTAAGAAGTAGTAATTGGGTATAATCACTTGTATATGGAGGTATATAATTGTGCAATAAAGGATCTATCACTCTTAGTAGAAAAGAGAGAATTTTCCTATGTGGTTTATGAAAGATTTAACTTAAAGTCTATGACCATAGCAGGATAGATATTAGAATATGAGTTTCTAATTTTTTCAATGAAGTTATAATCTTAAGATTAGACACATATGATTAAATTTAGGGTTTGACATTATTTCCATACCCAAATAGATTTAATGAGGACATTGCGTGATAGAATGATAAAATTGCATGGTAACTATTAACAGAAAAGTTCAAAAGGTTCACAGCCATATTCATACTATTATGGTTAGTTATCATGTGCTGCTAGGCACCAATCTTGACTTGTAGGAAATCTTGAAAAGTAATTAATCATCTATAAAATTAATCTTAAGTAATGTGTGAATTAAAAAGAGTTTTAATTTAAATAATTAGAATAAGTTCTAATTTAATTGGACAGGGTACAGTAATAAATATTCATACTATTATATAATTATTATAGTTTGTTAGGTATTAGATTTAATTATGTTTAAATCCTAATGTTAGCATAATCTCTAATGTGTTAGGATTGTCCAATACATAAGGAGGTGGCTAGTCCTTATAAATATAATACTTAATAAACTAAAAAGAAAAAAAGAAAAAAATAATTATAAGTATTGTATAGAGAGCCTAAGATGGATTTTAGGCCAATGAGAGTTTCTAAATTACAAGAGAGATTCGGTAACTTGTGTTGGCATACAAGAAATCTCTTGGTAACCCCTTTCATCTTCAAGCATGAAGATCCTTGGTTGGATTCGTTCATGTGGATACACTTAGAGATGGGACAGCTGTGTCATTGATGTGCTCTTGATGAATCAATACATGAGTGAAAGCCAAATTAAAAATATGATGAAAGAATTAAAAGCCTCGGAGGTATACAGTTCTCTACTTATTTAATTATTAAACTATAATTAAGATCTTTCATATAATCATAAGGTGATTTCGGGCTAAAGGAATCAAAAAAAATTTTAAAATTTTGTTACGCATATGATTGCCATATTTTACATTGATTCCTAACAAGTGGCTCTCAGGGCTAAATTCCTTCAGAGTTGGGAAGGCGGTGTTAATCCGATTAGGTCAAATAAATCTTGAATCGCTAACAATAAAGCTTGGAACTGTTGCTGTGTAACCAATGCATCAAGGAAATGGAGGGGTTTGTCAGGTCATCATTTAGGGCCCTTTCCTATAAGCTCTCTCTACTTACTGACCTCATCGTCGATAGCCATAATTGACAGGGGCATTTTTGGGTGGTAAGTGTTTAGGAAATGGTTTGGTTAGGGTAATTTAGTTGTGGATTTCCCAGAGGCGATGACAATATTAGAGTTGAATTTGTCTGCCTTATGTACTTATTGTTGATTTGTCCACATGTACCCTTCACCAATCAAACTTCAAGGGTGCCTGTATGGTGTAGAAAACAAAGATCTAGAGCTATGTCCCCCGAGGTGACCCGATGCTGAAGTTCGAGAGCTAGAAAGAGAAAATACTGATCTATTAAAATAATATGGATCAAATGGTTGTACTTGTTTAAGAAAATTATGCTTCCTTATATAGATAATGAAACCTAATAGGAGAGTGACATGTGTTACTAAATTAAGGTCAGCATTTTCAGTCAAATATAACTCATTTATTGTCACGTATCGCAACTGGATCGATTGAGCGAATTACAATATATCAGGTGGTAAGTTGAAAGCCTTTATAAAAAACAAAACTCCTTTACATTTTGCTTACATAAAAAAATAAATATAACATTCTATACGCAATCTCTAAGATAATGTCACACTTAAATAAGTGAATGCCACATATAGGAAGTAGATGTTTATTTTTCCTTTTTTTAAAATCCAGTCAAGATTTGCGAATCTTAAATTTTAGTGTTGTTGGGACTTAATATAACCATTAGATGTCATTGTCCCAGATGTATGTGTTTATTTATGTCCTTGTAATTATTCAATCGATGCCTTTTCGCTTTTGTATTATTTGACAATGATAGGTCTCTCTCCACGGGTTTGGTATAGAGAAAGGGGGAAAAAAACAAATCGCACTGATGGAGGCCAACCCAAACTGCTACACGCAAATAATAAATAATGAAATATCTTACATTTCAATTTTCTAAGATCTTATTAAATTAATAGATGAGAGTCATTTTATTTTTTTTATTCAGAAGAATGGTATAAAATTCTACAAATTTTTTCTTTTTTAAATTTCTAATGTTCACATTAAGATGAAAAGAAAAAAAAAGTAATATACAATAGACTTTCTAGGAGAGTTATTCTTAGACTTCAAAAATATATGGGAATATCAAATACCGCTAGATCACTAAAGATCCTTGTTAACTTTGTTGCCATTGTTATGTACGTACATTGAGTTTTATGAAATGTTAAATATATCATAAGGAACCAAGGAAACCATAAAACTGAAACTTAGAAAAGATAGGAATGGAACACCAACGTTGAAATTTCATGAATTTGGGTGCAGTAGACACACCACTAAATTTTCAATACCTAGCTGTTAACTTAACTTCTTGCCTAGTTCTGATTTCTGTAAAGCCATGTCATTATTTTGAAGCCTAAGTTTCTTAAATTTCTCCAAATCATGTATATATACAGTAAATATAACATAAATATTGAAGATGGTGTGATTTTCTTAGCCAAAAAAAATAAAAAAATAAAAAAATAATTGGTGTGATTTGATTCTTAAAAGTATTCCAAATGAATTAAACTCTTCTGGAATTGGCTTCTGAATATTTCAAGGAAGTTTTTTGATCAATTCAAATTCAAAGAAACTGTTCATATTTTTTTGCAGATAATTTTGTAATTCGTTTAACTTTTTGTAGTTGAGTTGTAGGAATACTTAAGTTTAGATATAAAAATTTGAAGTAAACTATACCATTTATGCTTAAAAAATTAACGTGTTTTTTTTTTTTCCTTTCGAATGAGAAATAATAGTTTAAACTATTTTAGGCTGTGCAACTTGTAAATTTTGAGCATGTTAAATCAACCAACGATTTAAAAATAAACAATTACTTTTTTTGTGTGAAATCATATATAGATGGGAAGTCTGCAGTTGCCAAGGTGGTGATTGAAGCCATATACCGAGACAAAAACATAATCACATTCAAAGTCATAGAAAATAATGTCATTTTTAAGAACTTAAACAGTAAAGAAGTCTTTTAATTATTATTTTGTGATAAATAAATAATATATGTAGCAACACGTGTAGCACGTTAGTACTTTCTGTTTACTAAAATATTTGTAGGAATTATATTTGTTTCTTTGTTGGTATATAAATGTACATTATCAACAACAAAATTATAGCATTAATTCACTTGTTAAATTTATATGAGTAGTGGTTGGTGTAAATATTAGTGACACATGCCACTTTATTATGTGTTAGACTCACATTTTATAAACTAACATAGATCAAGTATTAATTTTAAAAGATTTGTCTTATAAATTAGTCTTCATTTTTTTAATTTTTTAATGTAATCTCAACATCACACAGTTGCACAAAATAATTGAGTTGCACAAAATAATTGAGTAGTAGATTGATATACTCAACCTACCCCTACTCATAAATTTACTTTAGAAAAACAAAAACCTCCATGTCATGACTATGCGTAATACTTAAATTACTAAGAGTGAAATCACAATGATCACATTTTAATAAAATACAAATAAAAAAAGAATGGGAAAAAAAATTCTTATATAGCCTATTTTCTATTTGCTTGTGCAGCAATACCAATCTACCCAAAAGAAGAAAATGTCTGAGTTTGAGAAGGTGGAGACTGATGTACATATCAAGGCTTCCCCTGAGAAATTCCATGAAATTTGGTGCAGTAGGACACACCACATTCCCAATGTTTCCCCTAGAAACATACAGGGTGCTGTTCTACATGAAGGTGAATGGGGCACAGTGGGCTCTGTCATCTTCTGGAATTACTCAGTTGGTAAAGCAACTAATCTTTCAAAATCTAGCTATTGACTTAACTTCTTTTATATAATAATCTGCCTAGTTCTGATTTCTGTAAAGTCATGTCTTTATTTTGAAGCTAATTTGCTTAATTTTCTCCAAATCATGTATAAATAGAGTAAGTATAACATAAATATTGAAGATGCTGTAATTTGATTTATAAAAGTATTCCAAATGATTTAAACTCATCTGGAATCGACTTCTTAATATTTCAAGGAGGTTTTTAGAATTTAAATTCAAGTATTTGGATCCTCTCATGTTCACTTCGATCCAATAGTTCTCAATTTTTCTTCCAAAAAATATAGCATTGTAAAAAAATTTAGCTTTTGGATGTAGAACAGATTTTTCTCATATTTTAGAAAAACAGGAGAGACTCTGGATCCCAAATTCAAAGAAACTGTTCATATTCTTTGTAGTGATTTTTTGTGGTTCCTTTACCTTTTTGTAGTTGAAATGAAGGAATATTTAAGCTCAAATATAAAAATTTGAAGTAGATTATATCATTTATGCTTAAAGAATTAACGTGTTTTTTAATTTTTAATTTTTATCTTTCGAATAGAATTAATAGTTGAAAATTTTCTAGCTGGTTCACTTATAAAAACTTTTGAGCCTGATTTTATGTTCAACCAACCAATTTAAAATTTATCTTTGTTGTGTGGAATCATGTATAGATGGGAAGCCTGCAGTTGCTAAGGAGGTGATTGAAGCCATAGACCAAGAAAAAAACTTAATCACATTCAAAGTTATAGAGGGAGATCTCCTAGATCACTACAAAAGCTTCAAAGCTACTATTCAAGTAACTGGAAAGGATGAAGGTGGAGGTAGTGTGGTTCATTGGACAGTGGAATATGAGAAGCTCCATAATCAAATTCCTGACCCTCACTCATTGTTGCAAATGGTAATTGATCTGAGCAAAGATATTGATGCTCATCTTACAGATGGGTAGACAGCAATACAGAAAAGGCCATGTTCCATCTATGTCTACAGTAGTCATATGTGACATGTTAAATAAAAGTTGGTGCATGGCTTGTCTGTCATATGTGACCTGATAAATAATGGTTTGTCTGTGTAATTAGGCCCGTATGTATAAGAGTGATATATGGCTTTCAGTATGTTTTCCATCTTGTTGTGTACAATAAGAGGTCCAATTTATTTTGTCTGTCTTGCATTGTTGAAAGTGAAAATAGATTGAAATGAAGTTATATATAGAATAATGTTTAATTCATCAAAATAAGAAATAAGTTTAGACTTCAGATCCACCCAGATTAGGTAGGGCATAGGCAGCTTGACCAACAAACTATACAAGCCTTAATAGAACTATTCTTTCATTACAATAGGATCTACATCCATTCCAAACACTCATTCCTATACATTCTCTGCCGAAAACACTTGTAATAAGTCTCCAGAGTCTACCAAGCAAATACACAAAATTCTTCTTCAAAAGCCTGGCCACATTAAGACCCCTAAGCAAATTAGAAGGGACCAGGAGAATAAGAAACTCAATTATGAGATAACAATAGACTCAGTCCAAGACAGTAACAGACCATTAAGGGATTCATACTCAACAAATTCTCTGTCCATGAAAACATAAAGATGCCAGAGCACTTTCTTCACTCTAATTTTTCTTGCCATACTTTCTTCTCTCTAATAGAGTACTTTGTTAAAGCCACAAATGCTTGCTACAAAACTGATCGCTATCAAGAAAGTTGCAAGGTGAGCTTGGGGAGCCACCTGCTTCAAAAGCCTACTCAGCATACTTCTATCTAAAATAGAGAGCAGGTACGCATTTTCTAGTACAACCAAACTAATTATCGAAGAAGATAGATAGATAGATAGAGAGAGAGAGAGAGAGAGTTAAGCCTGGAAGAGGATATTCTGCAGGAACCAAGGATTGAGCTTGATGCTATTATGATGGAGCACCAAGGTAGGAGGCAAGCCGCAAAATGTCACTGAATATTCCACCAGCTGTAACTTTTGCTCCAGCACCTGGACCACGGACTATCAGAGGCTGATTCTCATACCTTCTTGTTGTAAACACAATGATATTATCTGACCCAGAGAGTTGTGCAAATGGATGGTCTTTTTTTTTTTATTTACATAGCGCCACCATCCCTTTCTGATTAATCACATCCACAACCCCAACGTATCTCAACACCTTCAGAATCAAAAGCTCATTAGAGTATATTTCTGCTTACAATTTAAATAATAAAAAACATGAAGATACATATCATCATGGAGTAACCGATTAATAATCAATTTCAACAAAATTTCTACAGCAAATAGCAGATCCAGGCATCCAGCTGTACCGCTGGATATCCTCTCCCAGTAAAACCCAACCTATTGGTTTTGCCATCTGTACATTGGGGGTAGGAATTTTGCATCACCATTTGGGCATGGACCACTTTGGAATACTCAAATAGATCATTCTGGTATGTTATGTTTACACAGATAAGGGAAAAGTTTCTTACCCTAATGTGTAGCATGAAAAGTATTATTCCCTGTTTCAATCACTACAACTAAAATATACCAACGAGGAACATTAGTATTAACCTATATATGCATGTCTAAACATTCAGCAACATATATTTATTTGCATACAAGCTACTCATTTCCTTATGAGTTTTCATTTTCGGGGATCCAAAGATCCTGCTAATTATAGAGCCTATTAGATCTGAAAATCATTTCAGCAATTGTTCGCTTAGATTCTAGGACTAACTTAATAAAATATAGTTTTTTAAGAGATTCAATGTTCAAATAACATCTTAGAATTACTCACTTCCCCAGAATCCTCAGCATTCTGTTGTCGCTTTGGTAAGTCTTGGTCAAATTTTGGCAGTTGTTGCATAAAATCCTGAACGGATGCACTTGCCTGCAACAAAAAGAATCAAAACATCAATATCAAAAATCACATAATGTTTTTCGATTAAGAGCAACAAGTTGGTGAAAGTAAATTTACGCACAAGGCTTGTAACAGGGATATCAGCGAGTTCCAGCTTCAAATCTGATTACCGAGCAAGAATTATCGCTTGCACTATCAAAACTGTCTTAGGAGATTAACTTGATTGCAAAAGCTACATGCAAAAAGAAGGGTTAAGCGGAAAACAAAAGAAGTATAATGAACAAGACAAGTGGCACAGTGACTAGCCTGCTCCTTCAAACCTAATGTAACAGTTATACATCAGAAAAAATACTACAACAGAGATATCTGAATAACAACTACAGCTTCAACCTTCATGTTACTGATGAATTGTTTGATATCACACTATCAGGAAAGCTAAGTGAATCCGAATCAAAAACGAATTAGTAGCACTAAAGCCACAATGAAATTGCTATTAAATGGAAACTCAAGGAAGGCATACACATACTAAGGTTAGAGATTTGGCAACAAATGGGAAGATATGCAGAAAAAAAAAGTATCAATTGCCTGTCACAAGCAAGGTAATAAATTCGTTTGGCAAAGTAATCTTTTAAATCTCAAGAAACCAAAGCTGCCTTACTAAAACCAGAACAAGCATTACCAAAGCATTCAACTGGGTAAAAGCCTCCGTAACTGAAACTACACCAGACTGTTCATTCATAAAAGGTTTTTGCAATTCCAAGTGTGTTTCAGCTTTTTTTGGTGTGTTAACAACATCAATGAGATTTGTATTCTGTGACTGTGACCACGAAATCATGTTAACATTTACGTTTTCTTTGACCGAACACACTTTTTTTTACCCATATTTGTTTGGTACGAGGCTTGTTAATAATATTGTATTTGCCCAAACTAGAATTGTCATGAGTAGAGGAATTTAACTCAAGTCCTAAGAAAACAAGTTTTAGACACCACTCATGTCTTGAAAAATTATTTTTGAAGGCCTAAGCCTCTTGAAATCATTAACTTGTTTCAACTGGTTTGAACTAGTACCATTGCATGTACAACTTCTATAATAGCGCCAAGAAGATTGTGAGTATCATACACTTTAAATTTTAAAAATACCACACACTATAAATTTTAAAAATATCATACACTATAAATTTTTAAAATATCATATACTTAAATTTATTTTTAAAAAAAAAAATATCATACACTTTAAATTTTAAAAATATCAAACACCATAAATTAAAAAAAAAATATCATACACTTAAATTTTAAAAATTCATATACTTAATTTAAAAAATAAAAAATATAATACACTTTAAATTTTAAAAATATGACACACTATAAATTTTAAAAAATCATATACTTAATTTTAAAAATATATATATATCATACACTTTAATTTTAAAATATCATACACTATAAATTAAAAAAAAATATCTTACACTATAAATTTTAAAAATATCATATACTTAATTTTATTTTTTTTTAAAATATCATACACATTAAATTTTAAAATTATCACAAACTATAAATTAAAATATATATATATATCATATGCTTAAAAAAAAAATTTTACATAAATTATCATACAACATAGTATCACAAATTTAATGTTTAATTTTTATGATAAAACATATCATACACTTCAAATTTTAAGAATATCACACTATAAATTTAAAAAATATCAAAATATCATATACTTAAATTTTTATTTTTTCACATAAATTATCACACAAAAATTTACGAAAAATGCCATTGAGAATCCGGATTCATGTATTGCCCTATTTTGGTTATTGAGTTTTGAACTTGGACCATTATGTCAAAAAATCCCGAGATATTGTGGATATTACGTGGCTTCCAACAGTTGAGACTAGACTAAGTCACGAGGAAGGATAGGACTGGGATTGAAGACCTAGATAGTCGCGTCTCTGAGTGAGGGTGAGGGAGAGAAGATAGTATCTTCATAACAGAAGCTTGAACAACGCAAAGATCCAAAGGCAGCAAATCCCTATGCCAAAAACTGAGGATGACAAAGCTTATTGTTCCAAAAACCTGAAAACTTATGCAAAATGCAGAGTTGGTTTTGAGTCATATCTAGCGGAGTCATAGGTAGTATTCGAGCTATATCTGGTATTAAAATGGGAATAAAAATATATATTTGGATACGTATGTGTTGTGTTTTGTCTTATTATTGGGTTTGGCTAAAGTTTATCGGTGCGACCTGTTTAATAATTAAGATCCGAAGCGACTCGAAAATTAAGTTTTAGTTCACAATGCTTAGGAATAGGCCCATTACGTAGTGAAATTTTTTAAGGTTGTTTCTTTCTTGTAGCCTATATATAAAGGCAGTTAGCTCTAGGGTTTCAATATGTTTTTCTAAGCAAAACTCTTGTATTTTCTCTAAGAATAAAATAGTGAATTTTGATCTTTTCAATGAGGACATAAGCTAGATCGAGTCGAACTACGATACATCTTGTGTTCTTTTTATTGATTGTTTTTATTTTTCAATTCTAGATTTCATCTTATTATCGTTTCTGTTTCACTGTATAGGATACATATAATGTTGTATCCTAGCCATATCAATGTCGAATACGACTTTGATTAAAAAATAACTCATCTTGGCACATAATAATGATGGCATGATAACCGATCACAACGTAAGAATAAAATATAGTTTTATTAATCAATACTCTTTGGCCGTCTTACAAATTTTTCCTTGCAAAAACGTTTTTAACAACTATTATTTATCTATTAGTCAAAACAACATAAAGCATATAAGATAAGTGGATATCCATCAAAATGAAACAAAAAGCATCATCAATGAAGCAGCATGGTTTGGAGAGATTTGAAGGATGGGTCATTACAGAGAAGTTTTGGAGGTTAGCAATTAGTATTTTCTTACCCACAAAGTCTTTAGAAAGTAGTGATAAATGTGTTTGTTTTTTTTCTTGATTCAAAAAACCCAGTCTATACATCTTGGATAATCAATAAAATGAATCACTGGTGAATCAAAGCATTAGAATGGTCTTAATTCTTGAATATTTAGACAATATAAAATATTTTTGATTAATAATAAGATAAAAAAAAAGAAAAAAAAAAAAGAGATTATGATATATCAGGTGGTAAGTTGAAAGCTTTTATAAAAAAACAAAACTCCTTTATATTTTTTTTATATAAAAAAATAGATATAATGTTCTACATGCAATCTCTAATAAGATAATGTCACACTTAAATAAGTGAATCCCACATATAGGAGTAGATTTTATTTATTTATCCATTTGTGAAGATTTGCAAATATTAAATTTTAGTGTTGTTGAGACTTAATATATACTAGATGTCATTGTCCTCAGATGTATGTGTTTATTTATGTCTTGTAATTATTCAATCGATGCCTTTTCACTTTTGTATTATTTGACAATGATAGGTTTTTCTCTTCACGGGTTTGGGATAGAGAAAGGGAAAATAAAAATAAAATCTGCACTGAGGGAGGCAAAACTAAACTACAACACGTAAATAATAAATAATGAAATATCTTACATTTCAATATTGTAAGATCTTATCAAATTAGTAGATGAAAGTCTCTTTTTTTATACAGAAGAATGATATAAAATTCTACAAATTCACATAAAATTGAAATTTTTTTTAAAAAAAAAAGTCATATAAAATATCTTAATTGAGTCCTTGTCTTTGCTGCCTCTTTCAATAACTTTGTTGTAATTGTTATGTACGTACAGTTAGTTTTATGAAATGTTAAAAATATCATAAGGAACCAAGGAAACCCATAAAACTGAAACTTCGAAAAGATAGGATGGGAAAACCAAAGTTTCTATCAAGGCTTCCCCTGAGAAATTTCATGAAATTTGGTGCAGTAGGACACGCCACTAAAATTTTAATACCCAGCTATTAATATATTATAATCTGCCTGGTACTAATTTCTGTACAGTCATGTCATTATTTTGAACCTAATTTGCTTAAATTTCTCCAAATCATGTATATATACAGTAAATATAACATAAATATTGAAGATGTGTGCTTTGATTTATAAAATTTTTTCAAACGATTTAAACTCATCCAGAATTGGCTTTCAATATTTCGAGAAGTTTTTGAATTAAATTCAAGGAAACTGTTCATATTCCTTACAAGAGATTTTTTTTGTGGTTCCCTTAACTTCTTTTAGTTGAATTGAAGGAATACTTAAGTTCAAATATAAAAATTGAAGTAAACTATATCATTTATGCTTAACAAATTAGTGTGTTCTTTTTTCCCTTTTCGAATGAGAAATAATAATTTAAAATATTTTTTAGCTGGTGCAACTTGTAAAAAATTTTGAGTTTAGAATTCAACCCATAATTAAACATTAAACATTTATCTTTGTTGTGTGAAATCATATATAGATGAGAAGCCTGCAGTTTCTAAGGTGGTGATTGAAGCCATAGACCCAGACAAAAACTTAATCACATTCGAAGTCATAGAAGGAGATCTCTTGGATCACTGGTTAACAATTTAAGTACACATGCCACTTTATTATGTGTTAGACTCGCATTTTATAAACTAACATAGATAAAGTATTAACTTTAAAAGGTTTTTCTTATAAATTAGTCTAGATTTTTTTATTTTATGCAATCTCAACATCACACAGCTGCACAAATATAGTTGATAGATATACTCAACCTACTCCAACTCATAAATTTGTTTTAGAAAAACAAAAACCTCCATGTACTTAATACTTAAACTACTAGGATGTTGTGAGGTGAACGAATCATCTCTTCATTTTTCTTTCGATCATCAATCTTCCTGGAGTGTTCCCGGGAGGTTTTTGCCTGGTCATCCTAGGACAACTCTCTCCTAGTGACGGTAGCTCCTAAGGCTAAACTCCTCTCATGATGGGAAGGCAGTGTTAATCCAATCCAGTCAGATAGAGCTAACTACTAACAATAAAGTTTTGAATTGTTGTTGCATAATTGGTGCATCTTGAAGTGGAGGGGTTACCGGTGTCGGGTCGTCATTGAGGAACTCTTTCCTGTGAGCGCTCTCTCTCAGTGACCTTATCGTCAATAGCCATATTGGATAGTGGTTAGGATAATTCAACTGGTGGATTTTCCCAAAGACAAATGTCAGAGCAAAATTTGTCTGCCCTACATACTAATCGTTGATTTGTCCACAAGGACCCTCACCATATTCTTATTGTTGATTTGTCCACAAGGACTCTCACGTCAAACTTCAAAGGTGCCTACATGGAGTAGAAAACAGAGGTCTAGAGCTAAGTTTCACAGGGTGACTTCGATGTTGAAGTTAGAGAGCTGTAAAGAGAAAATACTGATCTATTAAAATAATATGGGTCAAATAGTTGTACCAATTTAGGAAAGTTCTGCTTCTTTATATGAATAATGAAGCCTAATAGGAGGGTGACACGTGTTGCTAACTGTAGTAGTCCAAATTAAGATCAGCATTTTCAGTCAAATATAACTCATTTATCGTCATGTGTCTCAACTGGATCGGTTAGGTGAATTATGATATATCAGGTGGTAAGTTGAAAGCCTTTATGAAAAAAAAAATGAAAAAAAAAACTCCTTTATAATTTGCTTACATAAAAAAGAAGATATAATGTTTCCCCCACTCTGATAAGATAATATCACACTTAAATAAGTGAATACCACATATAGGAGTAGATTTTATTTATTTATTTAAGTACGGGTGTTGGGTTGTCATTGAGGGACTCTTTCCTGTGACCGCTCTCTCTCAATGACCTCATTGTTGATAGCCATAATTAATAGTGGTTAGGATAATTCAACTGGTGGATTTCCCCACAGACAAATGTTAGAGCAAAATTTGTCTGCCCTACATACTTATTGTTGATTTGTCCACAAGTACTCTCACTAGTCAAACTTCAAAGGTGCCTACATGGTGTAGAAAATAGAGGTCTAGAGCTAAGTCCCCAAGGTGACTTCGATGCTGAAGTCAGAGAGCTGTAGAGAAAAATTACTAATCTATTAAAATAATATGGGTCAAATGGTTGTAACAATTTTGGAAAGTTCTGATAATGAACCTAATAGAAGGGTGACATGTGTTGCTAACTGTAGTAGTCCAAATTAAGGTCAGCATTCTTAGTCAAATATAACTCATTTATCATCATGTGTCTCAACCGAATCAATTAGGTGGATTATGATATATCAGGTTGTAAGTTGAAAGCCTATATTGAAAAACAAAACAAAACAAAAACAAAACAAACAAAAAACGTCTTTATATTTTGCTTACATAAAAAAACATATATAATGTTCCTCACTCAATCTCTGATAAGATAATGTCACACTTAAATAAGTGAATACCACATATAGGAGTAGATCTTTTTATTCTTATTTTTAAATCCAATGTCAAGATTTGCGAATCTTAGATTTTAGTATTGTTGAGACTTAATATAATCACTAGATTTCATTGTCCTAAGATATATGTGTTTATTTTATGTCTTGTAATTATTGACTCGATGCCTTTCCACTTTTGTATATTTGACAATGAAAGGTCTTTCTCTTCAAGCGTTTGGGATAGAGAAAGGGAAAAGAAAAATAAAATGTGCACTGATGGAGGGCAAAAATAAACTACTACACGTAAATAATAAATAATGAAATATCTTACATTTTAATATTGTAAGATCTTATCAAATTAATAGATGAAAGTCATTTTCTTTTTATTCAAAAGGATGATATAAAATTTTTCTAATGTTCACATAAAATGGAAAGAAAGAAAAATTAAAAAAGTGATAAAATATCTTATTGAGTCCTTGTCCAAATTTGCTGCCTCTTCAGGTAACTTTGTTGTCATTGATATACAGTGAGTTTTAAGAAATGAGTTAAAAATATCATAAGGAACCAAGGAAACCCATAAAACTGAAACTTAAAAAAGATACGATGGGAACACCAACGTTTCTATAAAGGCTTCCCCTGAGAAATTTAATGAAATTTGGTGCAATAAGACACACCACTAAATTTTCAATACCTAGCTATTAACTTCTTTTATATTATAATCTGCCTAGTTCTGATTTCTGTTAAGTCATGTCATTATTTTGAACCTAATTTTCTTAAATTTCTCCTATATATACAGTAAATATAACATTAATATTGAAGATGGTGTGATTTGATTTATAAAAGTATTCCAAATGATTTAAACTCATCCGGAATTGGTTTCTTAATATTTCGAGAAAGTTTTTCCAATTCAAATTCAAGGAAACTGTTCATATTCTTTGAAGAGATTTTTTGTGGTTGCTTCAACTTTTTGTAGTTGAGTTGAAGGATTACTTAAGTTCAAATATAAAAAATTGAAGTAAACTATATCATTTATGCTTAAAAAATTACTTTATTTTTATTTTTTGTCTTTGAAATGACAAATAATAGTTTAAAATATTTTAGCTGTTGTAACTTGTAAAAACTTTTGAACATATCAAATTCAACCAACAATTCAAAATTAAACATTTATCTTTGTTGTGTGAAATCAAATATAGACTGGAAGCCTGCAGTTGCTAAGGTGGTGATTGAAGACATAGACCCAGACAAAAAATCACATTAGTAGAGGGAGATCTCTTGGATCACTATACAAAATCTTACTGACTCCAACTGATTGGTTTTGTCTGTTGAATATATATAATAATCTTGCTTCGGTTTAGTTTTTTGGTTAATTAATTTGATTAAGAAATGATTAAATTTTAGTTAGGCTTATTTATTATTTTTGTCTATGAGAATTATATCATTTTCTATTTTAGTCCTTGATAAATTTATTTTTTTTTAATAGGTCTTTCAAGATTCAATTGTTTTTATTTTGGTCATTCATAATTTAATATTTTTAAATTTTAATTCTTAATCAAAACAAAACTATTAAATTTAGATAAAAACACATCATACTTATGGTTAAAAGTGTATGAAAAGAATTTTATGATCTATATATGAACAAAATTATTTTTGAAAACATAAAAATAAAATTGAGTGTAATTTTTAAATTAACGAAACAAATTTATCTAAGAGCCCGTTTAATATACAAATTGATCAAATTAGCCACAAGCCAAATTGTATAAATCAAATTGCATAAGTTACATGACTATAAGTCACATGACTATAAGTCACATATGTGTTTGATATGCATATTAATAAGTCAAATAGGTAAGTCCAATATATATTTGGCATACATATAGTGTAAGTTAGTTTGGGTACTAAATTACAATAAAATGCATACATTTTTTTCACATTATATCAATTATAATAAATTTTTTAGTTTAAGCAAAACAACCATTTTAATTTAATAATTTTAATTTCAATAAAAGAACTCAATTAAAATAAATTAAATCATGAAGGACCAAAATAGAAAAAAAAATGATTCTTGAAGGACTTAATTAAAAAAATAATTTCTTATGATCAAAAATTGAAAATGATGTAATTTTTTAAGAACTTCAACAATAAAGAAGTCTTTCAATTATTATTTTGTGATAAATAAATAATATGTAGCACATTAGTAGTTTCTGTTTACTAAAATATTTATAGGAATTATATTTGATTCTTTGTCAGTATATATATTTATACAATATCAACAACAAAATTATAACATTAATTCACTTGTTAAAAACTATATAAGTAGTGGTTGGTGTAAATATTAGTGACACACGCCACTTTCTTATGTGTTAGACTCGCATTTTGTAAACTAACATAGATCAAGTATTAATTTTAAAATCTTTTTCTTATAAATTAGTCTTGATTTTTTTTATTTTGTTTTATGTAATCTCAACATCTCACAGTTGCAAAAAATAAATGAGTAGCAGATATCTACACAACCTACTCCAACTCATATATTTACTTTAGAAAAACTTAAACCTCCATGTCATGAATATGCTTAAGATACTAAATGTGAAATCACATGGATCACATTTTAGTAAAATACAAATAAAAAAAGAATGGAAAAAAATTCTTATATAACCTATTTTCTATTTGCTTGTGCAGCAATACCAATCTAAAAGAAGAAAATGTCTAAGTTTGATAAGGTGGAAACTGATGTACATATCAAGGCTTCCCCTGAGAAATTCCGTGAAATGTGGAGCAGTAGGATACACCACACTCCCAATATTTCCCCTGGATATATACAGGGTGCTGTTTTACATGAAGGTGAAGGGGCAGTGTGGGCTCTGTCATCTTCTGGAATTATTCAGTTGGTAAGCAACTAATTTTTCAATATCTAGCTATTAACTTAACTTGTTTTATATAACAATGTCCCTAGTTCTGTTTTTTGTAAAGTCGTGTCTTTATTTTGAAGCTAATTTGCTTAATTTTTCTCCAGATCATGTATATATACAGTAAGAATAACATAAATATTGAAGATGTTGTGATTTGATTTTAAAAGTATTCTAAATGAATCTCATCCGGAATCGGCTTCTTAATATTTTGAGGAGGTTTTTAGAATTTAAATTCAAGGAGTTGGATTCTCTCATGTTCACATCGATCCAATGGTTCCCAATTTCTTCTTCAAAAATGTGTTTCATTGTAAAAAAAATAAAATTAGCCTTTGGATGTAGAACAGATTTGTCTTATGTTCCAAAAAAACAAGAGAGAATCTGCATCCCAAATTCAAGAAAACTATTCTCATATTCTTTGCAGTGATTTTTTGTGGTTACTTCACTATTTTTTACTTGAGTTGAAGGAATATTTAAGCTCAAATCTAAAAATTTGAAATAAATTTATCATTTATGCTTAAAGAACTGGTGTTTGTTTTTTTTTTTTTTTTTTTGGAATAGAAATTAGTGGTTTAAAATTTCTTAACTGGTTCAACTTGTAAAAACTTTCAAGCATGATGTTAAACTCAACCAACCAATTTAACATTTATCTTTATTTTGTGGAATCATGTAAAGATGGGAAGCCAGCAGTTGCTAAGGAGATGATTGAAGCCATAGACCAAGAAAAAAACTTAATCATGTTCAAAGTTATAGAGGGAGATCTCCTAGATCACTACAAAAGCTTCAAATCTACTATGCAAGTAACTGGAAAGGATGAAGGTGGAGGTAGTGTGGTTCATTGGACAGTGGAATATGAGAAGCTACATGATCAAATTCCTGACCCTCACTCAATGTTGCAGATGGTAATTGATATGAGCAAAGATATTGATGCTTATCTTACAGATGGGTAGACAGCAATACAGAAAGGCCGTGTTCCATGTATGTCTGCAATTGTCATATGTGACATGTTAAATAAAAGTTGGTGCATGGCTTGTCTGTCATATGTGACAAGTTAAATAATGGCTTGTTTGTGTGATTAGGCCCTTATGTCATGTCACATATAAGTGTGATATATGGCTTTTATGCATGTTTTCCTCTTGTTGTGTACAGTACGAAGTATAATGTATTTTATCTGTCTTGCATTGTTGAAAGTGAGAATGGATTGAAATGACGTTATATATAGAATAATGTTTAATTCATCAAAATAAGAAATAAGTTTAGACTTCAGATACACCCAGATCAGGTATGGCATAGGGTACCTTGACCAACAATCTACTAGCCTTAATAGAACTACAAAATAAAACCCTTTCATTACGATAGGATCTACATCATACCAAACAATCTTATTCCTATACAGTCTCGACAACACTTGTTATAAGACTCCAGAGTCTACCAAGCAAATACACAAAATTCTTCTTTCAAAAGTCTAGCCACATTAAGACCCCTAAGCAAATTAGAAGGGACCAGGAGAATAAGTCTAAATTATCAGATAACAATACATTCAGTCCAAGACGGTAACAGACTATTAAGGGATTCATACTCAACAAATTCTCTGTCCATGAAAACATAAAGATGCCAGAGCACATTCCTCCCTCTAATTTTTCTTGCCATACTTTCTTCTCTCTAATAGAGTACTTTGTTGAAGCCACAAATGCTTGCTACAAAACTGAGCTATCAAGAAAGTTGCAAGGTGAGCTTGGGGAGCCTCCTGCTTCAAAAGCTTACTCAGCATACTTCTATCTAAATTAGACAGCAGGTACGCAATTTCTAGTACAACCAGACTAATTATCGAAGGAGATAGATAGATAGAATGAGCTTGATGCTATTATGATGGAGCACCAAGATAGGAGGCAAGCCGCAAAATGTCACTAAATATTCCACCAGCTGTAACTTGGGCTCCGGCACCTGGACCACGGACTATCAGAGGCTGATTCTTATACCTCCTTGTTGTAAACGCAATGATATTATCTGACCCAGAAAGTTGTGCAAATGGATGGTCTTTTTTGTATTTACGTAGCTCCACCATCCCTTTCTGATTAATCACATCCACAACTCCAACGTATCTCAACACCTTCAGAATCAAAAGCTCATTAGAGTAGATTTCTGCTTACAATTTAAATAATCAAAAACATGAAGATACATATCATCATGAAGTAACCAATTAATAATCAATTTCAACAAAATTTCTACAGCAAAAAGCAGATCCAGGCATCCAGCTGTACCGCTGGATATCCTCGCCCAGTAAAACCCAACCTATTGGTTTTGCCATCTGTACATTGGGGGTAGGAATTTTGCATCACCATTTGGGCATGGACCACTTTGGAATACTAAAATAGATCATTCTGGTATGTCATGTTTACCCGGATATGGGAAAAGTTTCTTACCCCAATGTGCAGCATGAAAAGTATTATTCCCTGTTTCAATCACTACAGCTAAAATATACCACAACCCGAGGAACATTAGTATTAACCTATATATGCATGTGTAAACATTCAGCAACATATATTTATCTGCATAAAAGCTACTCTTTTCCCTATGCAAGATTTTATATTCATCCTGAAATCACAAATGAGTTTTCATTTTCAGGGATCCAGAGATCCTTCTAATTATAGAGCCTATTAGATCTGAAAAAACATTTCAGCAATTGTTTGCCTAGATTCTATGACTAACTTAATAAAATATAGCTTTTTAAGAGATTCAATGTACAAATAACATCTTGGAATTACTCACTTCCCCAGAATCCTCAGCATTCTGTTGTTGCTTTGCTAAGTCTTGGTCAAATTTTGGCAGTTGCTGCATAAAATCCTGAGCGGATGCACTTGCCTGCAACAAAAAGAATCAAAACATCAATATCAAAAATCACATAATGTTTTTCGATCAAGAGCAACAAGTTGGTGAAAGTAAAATTACTCTTAATGGTTCTGGCACAAGGCTTTTAACAGGGATATCAGCGAGTTCTAGCTTCAAACCTGATTCCCGAGCAAGAATTATGACCTGCACTATCAAAACTGTCTTAGGAGACTAACTTGATTGCAAAAACTACATCCAAAAAGAAGGGTTAAGGGGAAAACAAAAGAAGTGGCACAGTGACTAGCCTGCTCCTTCAAACCGAATGTAGCAGTTATACATTACAATAAATACTACAACAGAGATATCTGAATAACAACCACAGCTTCAACCTTCTAGTTACTGATGAATTGTTGGATATCACATTATCAGGAAAGCTAAGTGAATCTGAATCAAAAATAAAATTGTTGATTAAATGGAAACTCAAGGATGGCATACACATACTAAGGTACTAAAATTTGTTTCGAGGTACCATTTCAATAAGTCTGAAAATGGAAAAAATTAATGAACGGAATGAAAACGGTAAATTATTTGGAAACACATGAAAACGCATGAAAACATATAATAAAACACATTATAGTAATTGTAAGTATCCTACATGTAATACATATAATGCTCATAAATACATACCAAAGTAAAAGCCTTAACATAGACATATAAATGAAAGATCAGGTCAAATTACAATCACATCCAACCCTAACATTAGTAGCACTTAGGAAGTTTATATAATATATATTTATATAATACATATATATATATAATTTTTGTAAAACAATTACATAAAACAAAAAATTTACTTAACAAGAAATTTATGTTATTCCCATCAAATTTTAACCAGATCACTCCTTTTCAAACAACAAACTGCACATTTCCTATGGATATGATGGAAATTATTTGCCCGTTTCGATGGAAACGACACCATTCCCACAGAAATTTTATATTTTATTTCTGAGGGGGTGTTTCGCTTACATAACTGTGAAAATGGAAACAATTCACCCGTTTTGATGGAAACAAAACGAATTTTAGTTCATTGCTCATAAGTTGAGAACCGAATCACTACATAGTACCTTCCTAGCAACATCTGTTCCAGAGAGATCATCCCTTGGATCTGGCTCAGTATAGCCTGCATCCTTTGCTTCAGCCACCACCTCACTAAAAGCCCGTCCACCTTTAAAATTGTTGAAGATGTAACTCAAAGTTCCACTGCAAAAGCAAAAGAGGTGACAGTTTTCTTCAATATGTTAACATCAGCTCCATATATTTTTCTATTCAAAGTTGAAAGGTTTCTTCTTTTTCTTATTCGGCTGGAGAAGGTGAGGGTTGAGACCAAAAGTCCTTGATGTTTGAAACCTAATCTTCCCCCAATTTACAAAACAAAAAAAAAAAAAACAAACAAACAAACATACATACAGACAGAGGAAGTGCAGGTGCCAATGTCAACAGAACAAACCTGAATATGCCTTCAATTTGCAATATTCTGTCCCCAGTTTCAAGGAGGCCCCTTAAAGTGCTGATAATTGGAAGACCAGCTCCGACAGTAGCTTCATAGAAGTAATGTGTATAGGATTGCCTTTGAAGAGCTCTCAACTTCAGATACTGGAAGGGAAGAGTAAAGATATAACTGGAGCCCCAAAATTTGTAATATAAAAAAAAAATAGCAACAGAATGGATAAGTATACCAGCCAACCAGACTATAGGAAAAACATTCTAGAAATTACATGATTCAGTAGAAAGCAGTTTCAAAATAACCCTTCAATCTTAGATGACTATGACTAACCTAAATTGATGTGGGTGGGGGGGTTGGTTGTGGGGAAATCACCATAATCAATAGATGCTTGAAATGAATGAATATAGTAGATCACTCGAGTGTCACCACTGTAGCAGAAGATTTCAAATATCAAATTTTAAATAAAATGTACTGGAGGTATACTGAAAACAATGCCTTGGATCGAGGAGAATGGCGAAAAATGATTCATATAGCCCACCCCACCCCAACTAGTTTGGGATTTAAGACTTAGTTAAGTTGAGTTGAGTATATATGCAATGTACAGGAGGTAGAGTGGCAAGCTTATCTTCATTCACTCAAGTGCAACAGATTATGTTGAAAAATCTGTCTTCACATGCAGGCAATATTTTAATAGAAACAAAGCCATGCAGGGATGAGGTGATGATATTTGTACATGATGATAAGGATAACTACTGTGAAGACATGATGTGAATCTGACAGATAATTCTCCGTCACTCTTGGTGCAACAGATCATGCCGTTAAAATTTTTGCTTTAACGTGCAAGATAATAATTGCTTTTCTAATAACAAGAAGACAAAAATTTTAACTCTCCCAACCTGGAGATCAGGTCACAATATTTGCATTCTTACAAGAAAATATTTCTTTGGAGACAGGATGGCAATCCAACAGGTAATTCCTAAAGTAAAATAATTGAGGATGACAACTGAGAATATAAGCTGCACATAGAAACTTCCAAATGATTGCAAACAATGTACTAGTTGTAGCATGATTTTTTGTAAAACCAGCATGGATAATTGAGAGAACTAATAAGTCTGTATTGGTTTTTCAAAACCAACACGAAGGATAACATGAAGTTACACCTTTAAACTTTTAACAGGAAAAGTCAACAAAAAGTCCATATAGATTATGCTACCTGATCAAGTGGGCCTGAATTTGCCTTTTTATTGGGGGTAATTACATGAATTCCTTTCCTCAGCCAATCATAGTAATGACCTGCAACAGCAGAGTCGGCTGTGCAATCTACTAAAACAGAGTTTGGTATAAAATGATTCCTTTGTACATGTTGAACAAATTTTTCCAAATCAGCCACTTCTCCTTTTTCCTTTTGAAGTTCTCTCCACCTAGATAAGTCAATACCTCTGCAGCAACAGTTAGAGTTAGACATAATGAATTGAGGATAACTGGAAATGTTGGCTGCGCAAATATCTAGCTTATCAGCTAACAACTTCCAGCATGTACCAGGCACGAATTAGGTATCAGCACGATTAGACAAGCAACGGTTCTCCTCAACAAATAAAACTCACATGAATTAACAATCATGGAAACAAAACTATATATCAACCAGCTTCCTGAAAAAATCAACATCCACGACCTTTACTTAAGTAATAAAAGAAATGTATTCTCCCAATTCGGAAACCTATAAGGTTACTGCATCCCTAATTAGCAAGATAAATACTAAGTGGATTTCCATATATCACCCTTCATGTTAATGTTTGTTATTATTGTACATTGAAGTGGTAGTGAGATTTAACAATACTAAAAGAAACTTAATTGACAAGGGATTCAAAATTAGAGTGTGGAACATTATATATCTTTTCATTATAAAAATAAATAAATAAAAAATAAAAACCCACATGCTTACCATCACAGATGAAAACTTGAGAATTAATAATATCAAAATAAAATAAAATAACGAATAAATAACACTCACGGGCCATGAGGGTTTTGGGTTTAGTAATCAACTTTATAGTATGGGAAATAAGAAACCTATCCAGTTTTTCCACTTTAAAGAGATCTCTAATGGTGGAAGATCGCATATTTATCTCGCTCTACTATAACTAAAATTAAATTAAACAATTTTTTTATTAATTCAAGAAACCTTTGGCACTTATTTTTCATTGTAGGAAGGTTGAACCATATGATATCATTAAGACACAAACCTTTCTCGGTAAACTCAACAAAAGGTAACATAAACAAAGCAAATTAAAAAAAATAATCTAGACTATTAAAACGTTCTTTAATCCATCACACTATGAACATCCACAATGTATCAGTGTATCAGTATTCCAATTCTCCAGAGGTATCTTTAGGTCAAATTCATTCTTCAGTGGTGTTTTTGGGGTCTGTGAAGTTCCTGGTTCCTATGGTACTTGGAGATTCTTATGAGTGGACTTTAAATGAGTTCTCATTCGAGAATATTGTGTATTTTTGTTGTTTCTTGACCTTGAATTGACTATTGCATCTAAGGACACATAAACACAAAGGAAGAGTTATTTGTGCTGTGGCCTATGGGATTGTGCACTTCCTATTGAAGTTAAGGCAAATCATAAATATATCATAATCCAGTTCTGAGTTTCTCACATCAAATACTATAACTTCACTTCTGATGAAACTAGCTTAATTCCTTAAGGAGTTCATGTACGGTTTATCAGAAAGTAATTAGATACCGAATTAGAAAGGAAGCAAAGTTGTAGTTTCATTGTTCCCTATTTCACATGGGCACTGGAATCTAATTTTGGCACCAAGAGAGTTCTTCTCATGTCCCTAGTAGCCACATAAATGATTAAATGTGGTTCACAATGTTGGTTTCATTTATGAGTGCAAGATATTAGTATCATTTCTTTATTGAATAAATCCAGCAAGTTGGTTTCATTTATGAGTGCATGACATTTTTAGCATTTCTTCATTGAATAAATAAAAGAATAAATCCTGTCATAGAGCTTATGTGTGGAGGTAATGAAATAGATAATGAAATAGATAAGTGTGAATTTCCCCATGTTTTAGAGTAGTATTATTTCTTGGAACTTTGGAATCAGGTGAGCGAAATTTTCTCTAAAATAAAATAATGTGAATCGAACTCCTTCTCTAAAGAGGATGGCGTATACCCCTCAATTAGAGAAGCAAGGAAGTGTTGAGCTGTTTAAGCATCATTCCTGTTTGTATATGCTTACAATAGACAACATCTCAGATATTTTAGCCCAAAAGATTGTAACTTACATCTCAGTCAAAAGCATTGACCTTGAGCCAATGATACCCATTACACGGAGATCAATGTTAAATTCTTCTTTCAGAATTGCAACCTGCATAAAAATAAAACTTTTAAGATGAATAAGCCACATAGAACAAAGAATAAGCTGTGTTTTTTTTTGGGGGGGGCGCTGGAGAAGAGAGAAAAGAAGGAAATCGATAAATATAAGAGCATGCCGATTGCTGATACTTGGTCCTTCACCCAGAGAAAAAAAAAAAAATACTTAGATGGGGGCAAGCCCACAATGCCATTGGAAACCAATATATATACATGGTAAACATAAAATGTAACTTAAATTAGTTAAAAATAAACTAGCTCAATCTTTGAAAATGTGATATGAAATTACAACCCATTTACCAATTATCATGATCTGTAAAAATAAAATGTATGCATGGATGATGTTAAAAAAAAAAGTAGCATAAAATCTACAATATTACAAACCAAAGATTAGAAAAAATTTGTCTTGCTTTTTTTGATATAGAAAATAAATATCATTAATAGAAGAGGAAGGCTAGAAATCCTCCTATAACAGAAAAGTAAAAACGAAACATAACCAAAGGAACAACAACAAGAAAATCTCCAATCACACTCAACGGCTGAAGAGAAAGAAACTCTTACAAAATTCGAGAAGTACATTCCAATTTCTAACCATAAATACCAAAAAACCAAGCAGACACCTCTTCAGCGAACATTAGTCTTCATTTATTCAAACTAATCCAATAAACCGAGTGAATGGTCCAGCTCTATTTGTTACTTTGAGAGAAAAGCCAGCTTAAAATTGTCAGGAAGACTTCCAATAGTTCCTTATGCTTTCTATAATTAACAGAAGACTGCAGCTTCTGCAATTCTCTATCAACAACATTTGTCTTTTTTTTATTTGAAGTATTTGAGGAGGCAGTCATTTAATCTCCCCGCCAAAAAGATTCACTAATTTAAGACCTAAAGTGTCCAAAAGTGACTGTGGATCCCCATTCTCCCTTCTATCCCCTATATCTAAATTCATGATTACCGCTGGAAGGTGGGAAAGGATGCCTTTGTTAGAACTAGGGCCAGGAAAAACAACATTTCTGTGTTAGCAAAGTAATCTTTTAAATCCAAAGAAACCAAAGCTGCCTTAATAGAATCAGAACAAGCATTACCAAAGCATTCAACTGGGTAAAAGCCTCCATAACTGAAACTACACCAGATTGTTCATTCATAAAAGGTTTTTGTAATTCCAAGTGTGCTTCACCCTTTTTTGGTGTGTTAACAACATCAATGAGATTTGTATTCTGTGACTATGAAATCATGTTAACATCTATATTTTCTTTAATCAAACACACTTTTTTTACCCAGATTTGTTTGGTACGAGGCTTGTTATTAATATTGGATTTGCCCAAACTAGAATTATCATGAGTAGAGGAATTTAACTCAAGTCCTAAGAAAACAAGTTTTAGAGACCACTCAAGTCTTGAAAAATTATCATGCCTTCAAGGCCTAAGCCTCTTGAAATCATTACCTTGTTTCAACTGGTTTGAACTTGTACCATCGCATGTACAGCTCCTATTGTGAATTTGAGAACCCTTTCATAACCATAAGTATCATGATAGTCTTGCAGAAAAACCGAAATTATCAGATTTGAACAAATTTGAAGCCCTCCGCGATTACTATCATTATCCGAGATATTGTGGAATATTACATGGCTTCCAACAGCCAAGACTCTTAAGTCATGACGAAGGATGGGACCAGGATTGAAGACCTAGATAGTTGCGTCTCTGAGTGAGGGGGAGGGAGAGAAGATAGTATCTCCATAACAGAAGCTTGAACATCGCAAAGATCCAAAGGTACTAAGGCAGCAAATCCCTATGCCAAATACTAAGGATGAGAAAGCTTATCATTCAAAAAACCTGAAAACTCAAGCAAAATGCAGAGTTGGTTTTGAGTCATATCTAGCCGAGTCATAGTCATATCCGAGCCGTATCAAGTATTGAAAATGAGAAGAAAAAAAATATTTAGATCTGTATGTGTTGTGTTTTGTCTTGTTATTTGGTCAGGCTAAGATTTCGCGGTGCGACCTATTGGATAATTACTATCCGAAGCGACCCAAAAATTAAGTTTTAGTTCACAACGCAGAGGAAGGATCAGCCCATTCTGTAGGGGAAAATTTTTGAGGTTTGTTTCTTTCTTGTAGCATATATATAAAGATAGTTAGCTCTAGGGTTTCAGTACGTTTTTTTCGAATAAAACACCTATATTTTCTCCAACAACAAAATAGTGAATTTCGATCTCTTCAGTGAGGACGTAAGCTAGATCGAGCCGAACCTTGATACATCTTATGTTCTTTTTTTATTATTTTTTTTTATTACTTTCGTTTTTCAGTTCTAGATTTCATCCTATTCTCGCTTCTGTTTCACAGTATGGGATACATATCATGCTATATCCTAGTTGTATCAATGTCGAATATGACTCTTGATTCAAAAATAACTCATCTTGGCACATAAAACTGGCATAATAATGATGGCATGATAACAGATCACATCATAAGAATAAAATATAGTTTTATTAATCAATACTCTTTGGTCATCTTACAAGTTGTTACCAGCAAAAACGTTTTTAACAACTATTATTTATCTAACAGTCAAAACAACATAAAGCATATAAGATGAGTGGATACTCATCAAAATGAAACAAAAAGCATCATCAATGACGCAGCATGATTTGGAGAGATTTGAAGGATGGGTCATTACAGAGAAGTTTTGGGGGTTAGCAATTAGTATTTTCTTTCCCTAAAAGTTTTTAAAAAGTAGTGTTAAATGTGTTTTTTTTTTTCCTTGATTTCAAAAACCCAATCTTTCCATCTTGGATAATCAATAAAAGGAATCATTGGTGAATCGGAGCATTAGAATGGTCTTAATTCTTGAATATTTAGACAATATACGAAATTCTTAATTAATAATAAGATTAAAAAAAAAAAAAAAAAGACAAAAAGGGGGGAACTCCATTGAGTTATGGTGAATCTTTGATTCAGTGTGATTCACTTGATTCACTCTTTCAACAAATTCTTTAATAAATGTGGATCCACATTAGCATGAATCTTATTGAAAATGGTTATGACAACGACAATATTTTCTATGACATAGTCATCTAACTGGACAATGACAAATCAAGAATCCAAAGTCTCCTCAATGAGTTGGTATCTGATCACAATGCAACTCAGTTTGTGTACCACTAATTTTGCTCACCTAGAAATGGTACCATCAAAATTAACTAAACGGCCTATGAGAACAAGGAGGGTGTTTCCCCTGGGTAGGTGGGTTTTCCCGATTGATGCTAGAACACGCCGACGAAGTCGTAGAGCAACCTCACTGCGTCAATGACCGTGGTTGTTTTCATCATTTTGAGTGTTAGGCAGGATGCCCATCTTTTAACAGCCCAAGACCGTTCAAATTCCATATCGAAGCTTACCGAAACATAGAGCAAATGCTTTTTCCACCTTCAAACCAAGTCATTCCTCCGTACATATCTTATTCTTGCACAATTAAATGAAGGTCTACCTTCGTGACACAAATTTGGAAAAGGAAATCAAATGCATGATCTTAAAAATTCATATGCTTTCGAAAGCATACAATGGTGAAACTATTCTGAGACTGGGACTACATCATAAATTACACAAACTAAGTATCAGATTTTCACACATACCACATTTGGAATGCGTTTCTACTTGTCCACTGAGAAATTGGATGGTTCAAATGCTTTTGAAATGTAGATCCAACTAGAGTGGAACTTAAGGGGAAAGAGTGTAAACTCATAAAATTTTCAGAAGGAACAAATCATATGAAGATTTTTTTCAAGTGAAAAATGATCCCACTAGTTCAGTCCACCCACAGTGAGATACAACGAAGAACATCTCCTTGCATCTCCTCCGTTGTAATACTAACCGAACTACAGAAATCTATGCTTTCAAAAGCCACTATGCTATAAGAAATAAAATGTCCATAAAATGAATGTAGTATATATGCATGTTGCACAGATATAGATGTAGATAGAAACGAATGGAAAATGCAAAGTCGTGTAGTGGATCAATCCAACTAAGTTTCAGACAGGATTTATGCAATTGACCAAGAGAAATAAGGATTTGTGCTCAGTTCTTGTTACACTCTTCAACTGGCTACTGTTGAATGGATTACTGTTTTACTCCTATTTCTGGTCAATAATGTTGAATGCATCTGAATACAGTTGAGAAACAATTCATTATGGCATAGATTAAAGGTCAGATACGGGATGGAACAGAATTTATTTCAATAATTCAGGGATTTAAAATCATTAATGGACAGGAAGTGTACCATATTATAGTTTACAGAATCATATAATCTCACACTAGACAACAATATGAAAGCAATGTACCTGATCCCTTAGTTGCTCCAGAAGCGTTGCACCAATTAATCCAGGTCCAATAATGCCCATTGCTATTGTTGTTCTAGAGAGATAAAATCTTGAATGAACAGCTCGTAGGGCCTTTATACAATCCTCTTTTTTTACTACAACAGTAATATTATACTCGGAACAACCTTGAGCTATAGCACGGACATTTATGTTTGCCTGCAGAGTGATGAAGATTTAGCCATTTTTAATGGAATGTCGTTTGATATTCAAAACAAGCATGAACAGTAATGGATAAGCAATCTTTTTGAGTGATACCACGTGGATTTTAAAGTTAGTGATGTCTACTTTGAACAATTCTTTGTAGAGAGACATCATATTATAGTCGCTTATGTATTTAGTATAGATACAGTAGGACAATTTCACAATGGTAAGTTCTCCACTTCTCCTATGCTCAATTTCTCTCTTAGCTTTCAGTTTCTGTAATCGTGTAAGTTCACATGGCAGCAGACACAGTTGTCAAAGGCACGACTAGGCCCAAGGCTCTCCTAGGCTCACCCTAGCATCTTTGCTTAGGTGAAGTCAGGCCCCCCATAGTTGCACATAGTGGGAGCAGGGATGGAAGCCGAGAAGCGTAAAACTTAGAAGATCCTGAGTTTAGGAGCTTTTAGGGAGTTGTGTGTGTGTGTGTGTGTATAAGTATAATTCATAATATTATTTCAAACATTAAATACACAATAATATTCTTTGGATCAAAATTACTATAATTCTCAATTTCTTAGGCTGTATTTGTTTTATCTTATTAATATTAAGGGTGTGAGATTCTAAGGAAATCTAACATTTTATTTGTTTCCTGTATAATTTTGCCAAAAATAAACATAAATATAGAGTTAGATCTATTTGTCTCTCTTTTTAAATTTTGTATAAAAAAAAATAAATAAATAACTCATTGAATTTAAATGGACATATCTATCTGTATTTGGATTTTGAAAAGAATTGGGCCAACTCAAGTCTAGGCCTGCTGTTATAATAGAAAGCAAGACAAAAAATGAACAAACCAAAAGAAACAAGACCCTAGTTAAAAATGATGTGTGAAGGCTCTTCTTCTCCACCAAAAGCTAGGGCACCAACATAACAACTTGCAGAGCGAGTCAGCGGACAGAGACGACCACAAAACCAGGACAAATCAGACGTTTTCTGCCTCTTTCAGCTGAAAGATTCTTCTCTTCACGGGATCGCTCCTCCGTCTTGATTGTATCGTGTTCCCATCTTGATTGGAGCGCATTTCAATCTCGTTTCAGAGACTGGAGCACAGAACCGCGCTTAGAGGATGGAATCGACACCCTCTACAGCAGTTCCTCCAACTAAGGGCCATTAGGTGGTTCCCTATTGACCTTTTTCTTCAAGGCGCAAGGCATGATCCTTTTGTAACTTTTGTAAATTATGAATTCTCTTTTTCTTTTTTTCTTTTTTTCTTTTTTTCTTTTTTTCTTTTTTTCTTTTTTTCTTTTTTTCTTTTTTTCTTTTTTTCTTTTTTCTTTTTTCTTTTTTCTTTTCTTCTTTTTTTTTTTTTAAAAAAAATTGAGTAGTAGAAATTGCAGTTATTGAATATTTGAATTTTCAGAATCAGAAATCAACATTAAGAATTACTTAGTATTGAAGGGAAGAAATGAAATTAAAGGTTTAATGCATAATGAGTAAACATAGAGAATTTAGAGACCAAAAGAACCCAAACTAGAGAATTAAGTAGAAATACATCAAAAGTTTGAAAATTAAGAAATAAATGAATACTCACTGACGATTTGTCACAAGTTAGGATGCACACTAAGGCACTATTCCTTGAGGTGCCTATTTTCATAGCAGTGAGACTAATGTGGATTGGGTTAGTCATTGACTCATTGTTCTGTGACATGGGCAGTTTGGAAAGGCTGTTTGATATTTTTTTTTAGGAGCATTGGGTTTTTCCGGAGACTTCAGGAGGCCTTTCGCTTTCAGTAATTCAGTTTAGGTATTTTTGAGGGAATAAGGAGACTAAAGTGCATTGCCAGTGTGCCTTCCTTGCTTTAATCTGGTGCATTTGGTTAGAGAAGAATTCTAGTATATTCTGGAGCACTTCTCTTCTGGTTCATCTTCTTAGGGATAAAACTGTTTTCCATGCTTCAGTTTTGTGCTTGGCTGAAGGGGGTTTCTCTTATGAAAGGAGATAGGAGAGCTCTTTAGTGTTTTTTTTGTTTTTCTTTTGTTTTTTTTTTTTTTTTTTTTTTTTTTTTTTTTTTTTTTTTTTCTTTTAGGACAACTAAATGTTCTCCTTTGCTGTATATTTTTTGTAGGTAATTAAAGAACAGTATGCTGTACATACCTGACATTTCCCCTACTACTAGTGCGGTTAGTCAATTAATAGACTCACCAGCAACTAGTAATTCACTAATTTGGATGCATAAGTCAACTCAACTCAACTAAGCCTTAAATCCTAAACTACTAGGTCGTGGTTTGCTAAGTATGTATCATAGTCAAACCTTGATGCAGGGTTATGAAAATGACTAGATGAGGATTGGTCTGGTTCTTGAAAACAGTAGTGGCTAGGTCTAGTAATGAATCAAAGTATATAGCTATGGCTCACAGCACTATTGAGTTAATATGATGGAAGAATTTGCTGACCAAACTTAGTTTTTCAGCATAGCCCAGCAATCTAAATTGCATCAAACCCAGTGTTCCATGAGAGGACAAAAAAAATATTGAAGTTGATTGCCATTTTGTTCAAGAGAAACTTATCCACAACTTTATGAAGAGACTCGTGCCAAGGCAGAAGATCAGTTAGTCCATTTGTTTAGCAAGTCTCTCAAAGGTATTCAGGTTTGTTTCATTGTAGCAAACTTGATATGTATGAATTATATGCATACAGCTTAAGGAAGAAGATTGTGGACAAGATACATTAGAGTATACTAAAGTCTATTGGTATTATTGACATTATGTAATTCCATGTTAGTATCAATCTAGTAGTAGATTACATATCAGTAAGTTCTCCAGCTCTATGGTTCTAGAGTTCTCACTTACTTTCTGATGATAAAAGTTTACATTCTTAAAGGGGGAAGAGTTCCCATATGAATTAATGGCCATCAGCATAAAATTTGAGTAAAGAAAACAGAAAATATCCATTGGATATTTTGTTGTTCAGAAACACTGGATCAAATGGAATTTAAATGAAATAAGTACTACCGTTACTAATGACATTTGAAGATAACAATTGTAAATTCACCATATTATTTAGAAAGAATATAACTGTCTCACCTTGGCGAGTGCATTGAATAGAGTGGCGCTTACTCCTGGAGTACTTGCCATCTTCTGGCCAACAGCTGCCAAAATACTGCAGTTTGGAATGACTGCAACCTGAGTTGTGCTAGATCAACTTAGAAGGTAATATCAATAATGAAAAAGAACTTCTTGCTAAAAAGAAAAAAAATTGATGAAACAAAACTCAATCAACTTTAGGTGTCAACATCACACAACTGAAAGATACAATACATTTTTAATTTAAAGAGAAAAAGAGTACTAAATCAAGAAGAGACTTATTATACAGCCCAGTGTTACCCGGAATGCAGAATGATTCAGTTAGAAAAACAGGGACCAGATCAGAAGCCCACTAAGCTTAAAATGTGGTCAGTTGAATGTAGGCTTCTGCAGGTCACTTAAATGGAATGGAATAGAATATGTTCATCCAGAATGTACAACACTAGTATGGATTTGGTTAGAAAAAGAGGGACCAGATCAGAAGTCACAACTAAGCTTAAAATGTGGTCAGTTGAATGTAGGCTTCTGCAGGTCACTTAAATGAAATGGAATATGTTTATCTGGAATGTACAACGCTAGTATGGATCGTATATGTATATACAAATATATATACACACTCATACATCTGTACATTTTTTTTAAGGTAAAAAGTTCGCTAAAACATTGTCAGAGGGGGAGAACCCAAGTACACAATGGAGAATAACATATGTATATTAATATCATCTAATTCAGTATAACATTTCCATGCAATATTGAGAACTAATATCCACTACGAAAATGGTACCAATGGAAATAGTTTGCATGCACGTTGAGTTTTACAGGAAGAAAGAAGCAAGCAGGGTTACTTATTCTTTTTAATTTCTAATTAATTATGCAAAGACTAGCCAAATTTTAATATATTTTACAGATTTAACTATGGCAACTGTCAATTGTAATTGCTATACAACTTTTCATTACTCTATGATCTTCTACAACCAATTTTTAACAGAAAAACAAATCATAAACTTAAAAAAGAAAAAGAAAAACATGTGACTTTTGGTTATTTGGTTTCAACCATTGCAAAGACACTCTATCATATACCATATAGAAGCTAATATAGAGAAGTCACAGAACAGTCCTCTTGTTTTCTTGAGAACCTAACCCCAAAGTTCTGTAATATTTAAAATTATGTCTCAATTATGCCACTAATATTTTTCAGATATTAGATTCTCTCCCCTTTAAGAGAATTTTTTCCTCGAAATTCATAGTTTTCCATACACAAACATAAAATGACGTTCACATCCACAAAAACAATCAACCATAAGTCAATAACGTATCCAAGAACTTTAAAACTGCTTACATATGCTTATTCTAGACTCAAACCTCCAAATACAAAAGGATATATACGAAGATTTATAACTCAATATCAAAGGACATCCTCTATCAGAATTATCATGTTCAATCTCCTCTTAATCTAACCTTCCCAAGGATCCATACCTATTGCTCTGGTGACTGGTACCATTCTGTCCCTGCCCAAAACCTAGCAATATGAAAGCCTCTAGATTTGAATTAGAACCATAAAGTAACTTGACCTGTTATATTTTAATTAAAAGATCTTTAACATACAACAAGAGTACGTCCAAGAAACTACTCAAAGAAAAGCCAACCTCTTTAGATTTTATTAATAAATCAAAATATTGAATAAGTAGTGTTGGTTACATCCCAAAGCATAATTCACACTTAAATTTTACCTATTGCTTCCAAAAGTTACAAACTGAAAGATTGCATGACCTCATAAATCGTACTAGGGTTAGGAGTCTAGCCCCATACACTGTAGTTTTTGTAGTATTTCAGGGATCAGTTCAGACTTAATAAAATTGTTTTGGGTATTCTCTTTTCTTTGGGAATCCAAAGAATTTATCACCTTTGGCAACATTGTGGTAAGAGGACCCGGTGAAGAATTTGATCATAAATTATATTTTCCTTCCACCTGCACCAAATTACCTCTCTTAACTACAGCATCCATTGACCAACATTGGATATGTCCAAACCATCATAAGCGGTTCTCCTCATTTTCCCTTCAATAGGTGCTGCCTACACGTTTCTACTTATCTCCTCATTTCGTAGTCTATATTTTTTTTTTTTTATATGTCCGGTCATCCATCTATATTCGCATTTCAGGTGTCCTCTTGAGTTCACTTTGGTATGATGCTAAATGGTAACTTATACCAGCAAATAAAAACTATATAAGGAACATGAGTATCCCACAGTTTAGCAGATTCAGAGTCTTAATCATCTTTGCACCATGATAGATATTAGCCTCATATAGCCTTTTACAAAAGCGAAAATCCAGAGATGGACAAAACTTCAAGGCTCTGCTAAGTCAACAGTACACTACAAAGTAGAAACTTCTTTCTATTTAAAGAATCATAATGCAGTTATCATTAAGTCAAGAAGCACAATAGTAATTTTCAGTGAAATCTCATAAGTAATCAGGAGAATCAAAATTAAACACCTGAGAAAGACGCCCCGCATCTAAAGCTTGACGAAATCTGGACTGTAATGCCATAGCAACAGCTTTTACTTCCTTCTCAGGGACAGCAAAGCACACAGAATGCTCACTACTAGCCTACAATAATGCAATTGATGAGCATAACAAATATTTTACCATTTAGGAACACCAGAAAGTTGCAATTTGCAAATGATGAGGAAAACACCTGAGATATCATAATAACATTAGCTCCGACATCTTTTACAGCACTAAATATAGCACTAGCTGTACCTGGAACACCAGCCATACCAGTACTGCAAGAAAATAGGACATAGAAAAAGTTACAAGGGATTGTATGGGGAGGCGCATTATTGTAATTAGTACAAATAAGCAACTATAGAAAGCAACATATACTATTTATCTTTAAGAAATGACTGCAACTCACCCCTCAACATTTACAAGAGCCAAGTTGTCTATTGTCGCAAACCCTTTGACAAAAGATTTCAAATTCTGCTTATCTTCATCATCAACAGAATCTTGGCAAATTTTTGTTCCAGGGGAAGAGAGGTTGAAAATGTTCCGTATTATAATTGGTATGCCATAGCGCATCACGGGAATTATTGTGCGGGGGTGTAAAACATTTGCACCAAAATATGACTGCAGCATGCAGTTTAAAAGTTAACAATGAGAATTTCACACATCAGAGAAACTTGGAGTGGCATTCAGTAGTCAAACCCACCATTTCCCAGGCCTCTTGATAAGACAATGTCTTCAAAATCACTGCCTCACTAACTGCAACAAAAGAAAAAAAAGATATGTTTCTTAAGTTGAAGTAAACCCAATGTTTAGGCTGTATTATCCACATTAGGATGACTTTACAAGCACAACGCACAGAGGTTGGACACAAACTGGTGAAGAAAATCAAGATATAAATTTAACAACTATCATCAAAGAGAATTTCAACTACATGTACTAAAGGGCCCAACACACACCTTTTCTAGGATCTGCACTGTATACACCATCAACGTCTGTCCATATTGTTACTTGACCAGCTCTGAGTAGGGCACCCATGATTGCAGCAGAGAAGTCACTTCCATCTCTCTTCAAAGTAGTAGGAATACCTTTAGGTGTGCTAGCAATAAACCCAGTCGCAATAATTGTCTTAGATGGATTCTTGGAATACCACCTCTCCAGTCGTTGCTCAGATTCCAAAAAGTCAGGGTCAACTTGATTAGAACTAGTAGGGTTTACAATAAGGACTTCCCTTGTATCCATCCAAGTGCAGTCAATCCTATCCTGCATTGGAGAAACATAGAATGTTAAGCTTAAGTCAGATAAACCAAAATAGTCTCAAAAAACCACCAGACCTTACGAACAACAGAAGACAACATTTGAGCAGACCATAACTCTCCATGTCCCACAACAAAATCGGTAAAAGACTCTGTTGCATGACCAGCTGCAAGATATTAAGAATGCTTGTCAGTATGAATGATTATTCCCTAACTCAGAAGCTTCTTCTAAATGAAAGAAAAAGATACACATTTAAATTTTTGTTAGTACCTGAAATAAAATCCACAATATTATAAGTGATAGATATGGTGGAACCAGAAGTTGCAGAAAAAATGCCAACCACATGGTCATCTTTCTCATAATATATAATAAAAGATCAGCAGAACAATTCAAAATGTACCATGTACTGAGAAAAAATCATTAATTAATAATAAATATAACCACATTTTCATTCATGTAGACCTGAAAACAAGTGAAAAGATGATAGATGGTGAGAAGACCATCAATGTCAACATAATGAGGAAACAGACAAATATGACATCAATATGATATCCCAGTTACAAATGGAGGAGCTCCTAAAGAAACAACATACAAAAACAAATACCAGCATGAGCGTTTGTTTGAGCAAGCAAATATGCAGAGATAGAATCATCTTCACCTATATATATTGCACGAAGCATTGCTTTCAGGTTACTGATGTCATGATGCAACTGTGATAAGAAGCTCGCAAGAGCATCGCCATCAAGTAAATCATGTGCCGTTGAGCTGTGCATTTCTAAAACAGCATCCAAAGCAGATACGTAGGACTCATCACGAGATTGAGCCTTGTAGATAAGGTCGTACATCATATCAGTCACCTTTGACATTGCTGAGACGACAACCAACTTCCTTTCGGAATCATCATTCACAATTATATCAGCAACATTTTTAATTCTTTGAGAGGTTCCCACGCAGGTTCCACCAAATTTGTGAATGGACCAAGTTTCACCCTTAGGAAGCTGATTTTTTTCTAAGGATACGTCAAGAGAAACATCTGTCATTGAACAGAGAATTAGATAAATAAAGTATTGAATTTATCTTCAAATATAATACAAAACTGAGAGATTCCTGAACCTGTAAGTGAAGCCGACACGCAACTATTTGTTGACCCAGTTCCCAATTGCGAAGTGAGCCCTGTTCTGAGACACAAACCACAATAAATAATCAGAAAAAGAAATTGAATTCATACAGAATATTTCCTTTTGATGGCAGACAATATACTTGCACAAAGCATGGAAAAAAATTAAAGGAAAAAAGAAAATCATTAATAGTAAGTAGTAACCATCCCCTTAAGCAAGGAGAGTTTATACTTGATATTGCATCTCAACATAAAAACAGAACTCATTCAGAAAAAGGCCCAAAATTTCTCAAGCCATATTGACTTTAGAACCAAAACAAAAAAAACAGATAAAATTTATGATATCACAAAGTTTTAACTCCATTACAAGGATAAGCATTTTTTAAACGGTAATATAACTAATTAGTCGAAATCCTAACTTAACAACTACCGCTTGATCCAAGATTAGATTTCATGCTTTTCCAAAATAGCTCTAGAGAAAATTCTTAACATGAAATGATTACGATATGACACACCCTTATAGAGCGTGTCATTGAATTTTCTAATAAGGAAACAAAGGGGGGTCAATCAGTGCAACAGAATAGTAAAGTACCAATGGGTGTCCCCAAGTTACAAGATGTCAAGTCATTTCCACTAAAACTTCAAAAGTGCCTTGACAAGTTTACTATCTTAGTGGAACTCTAGAAAATTAAAATTCCAAAAAACTCAGTCAGGCAGTTGTTGCATGCAATCTAACCCATATATATATATTTGCATAAGAAAAACGTGAAATTCAACGCAGCACAGAACCTGAAAGCTAAAAGAATCAAGGAAATTGTACCAATAGCAGCTTATAACGAAACTCATATATAGAGGTTTAGGAAAACTGCAAATTTCTTCAGCATACAATCTCAAAAACAAATTATTCGGGCAAAATTCAATATATACCGGAAAAGAGACGAGCGCAGAGGAAGAGGAAATGCATGGCATTGAGATTGATAGATCTTCTTCGGCTTCCCGTCTAACTTGTTTGGAGAAAAAATCCGCGAAGAATGAGAGATTGCAGCATAGGCCATGGCGGCTGAGAGACAGAATGAGAAGATGAGTGGGAGAGAAACAGTGTGACTGGCGTTTGAGGTTTTATTGTGATAAAACACGATGATGATGGTTATGAAGAAACCATCGGCTAGTGCCGAGTGGTGGCTGACAAATTTTGATTGACAATTTTAGAAACACAAATTTTAGTTGCTTAATAGGACATTAGCGTATGCCAAATTAATTATCACCATCTTGGAACCCGTGCATCTGTTACTATTTTCAGTTTTTTTTTTTTTTTCGTTTGAAGGATTTGAAAATAAAGAGATGTTAGGAACTTGTTGGAAAAATAAATATTTATCTTATACCGGCTCTTCTTATATTAAAAAAAAATATGAGTGACTTAAATTAAAAATGCATCATGATTTCTTGATTTCTTTATAATAATTATTTATTATGTCAAATCAATTATTTATTTTATATTTGTTCAAATTTTTATGTATAAAAAAGTGTGACCTAATCTAAATGTAGTTAATCACAATAATAAATAAATTATAATCTTAAAAAGAGGATAGAAATTCAAATTCAATGTAATTTTTAATTTTCTGTTCAACAATTTGAGTGTATAATTCGTGATTTACTCATCAAAAATAAACTCGTTTTGACTCTTTAAATTGGATATATACTTCAAGTGCCTAGTGTGAAAACAATTTGTACTATCTTTTCATTTAATAAATTTCATTTTTGTGTTTCACTTTAGTTATTGTACATAAATTTTACTAAATAGACTATTTGTATCTACCGAATATTTTTAACAATTTTAAAAGTTAGTATGAACACATAAAGTTCTATCCTTTGCCATCATTGTGGATGGTTCAAAAAAAATTAAAACTTGTAATGGTGAAATTTTTGTGCAAGATGGCCAAATTTGATTAAGAAAGTTTTGGATTCTAACCAAATGATTTTCTTGCTGCACCTGCAATAATGCCTATGCAACATGTACAGTTTCCCAATAAACCTGTATGACAATGACCCATATGCAATATTGACGAGGGTTAACTCAAGTATGTGACTGTGATTGGATTAGAGTTGAACTTAATTAGACAATGCCTTAAAATATGTACTAACTTTATTTAATGCATATTTTGAATTTTTATTGGTGATTTGTACTTTAATGACTTATGTTTGTCACATCCCTCACGAAGACATGACTGACCGGAGGACTGGATAACCAAATCTCCGTAACCCTGAATTCAAAACACAGTAACAACCATGACTCTTGACCTAACTAAAGAATAAAAGTAACTTTTATAGGATAGAATTCCATTGTAAAAATTTGTTTTCTTGAAACAAATAACAACTTACTGAAAATTTATATAACAAGCCTCAAAATACTAACGTGGTATTCTTAATTTCACACAACGATACGAAGACAAATATCTAGACTATTACATCATACAAAATTAAACATTCCCCTATCTTGGTCTAACTGTAACTTTCATCCTTAATTACAAGTCTGAGATCCTTGGAGTATACCTTGTCGTACTTTGTCGGCAAGTCACAAACTCGCCGATGCCACTATTGAACTCTTGAAAAAAAATATTACCCACAAGAGGGATAAGTCCTACAGATTCCGTGAATGAAAAATTGTACCCAAAGAGTACTAGCATCACCCAACACAAACGCATAACATATGTCCTAACTTAATATAAAAATTTTCATATCTTAGTTCACATTTTACATGATACACAGGATTACAAATTTATCAGAGCAATGATCTCAACCAAAGCAACCAAAGGGCCAACGAGTGACCCAGCCCCACACAACACTATCACCCCCTACTGGGCATTTACGCACCCTCACAACAAATTAATCACTGTACGCAATCCATCTCACCGGGGCTGAGCATTCAATTTTTTTTAAAAAAAAAAAAAACAATTATCAAAATCAGAATAGTTCAGAGTTTCAAATCAGAATATTTTAGGTGTACCTGGATTTTTAATTTCAGAGATAAAAATGAGTTTTCATAAAAATCTCACTTTGTTGACTCTTATCAACCACAACTAATATCAAACAAAACAACAAATAACTAAATTATTGAAATACTCCACTTGCTTATTTTCCATATATCATGCATATTCAAATAAACATATAATTACACATACTAATCTAGCTCCTAAAGGCAGCAATTAATCACTCACCCGTAACCGATTCCATTTGGCACTTACATTTGCTTCCACGCGTCTCATCAGGTCCACATTAGGATCCGAAACTGAAATTCATATTCCCAAAAAATATTTAGTTCATAACCATAATCGTTATAATCTTTTAATTACCAAGCTTATATTTTAACGTGTATAGGTTTCTTTATAAATATTTTTCATTAAGCTATTACATGTCAAATAATATGAATTGGACTTTATATGATAGGGTTAATAATAAAAAAAAATCTTAAATGTCTTGGCAATGCATAGAGAAGAAGAAAACTACTAGCAAAGATAGAGAGCACTAGCGAGTTAGAGATTTTGAAACTGTCTAAAATTGAGATTTGAACCAATGCCCACTTTAACGATCATATCTTTCTTTAAGAAATTCCGAATCCAGTTTCGTAAAATTTATAAAATACTAAACACATGTAGCTTTATAATGGTATATCATTTGTAATTTTTAGATTTGTGTATCAATACAGTTTATTGTTTGAAGTTACATCAAATTCTGTAAAGCAGAATTTTAACAGCTAGGACCTTACCTTAGTTATTTAAACATAACTTTCTCTAGGAAAAACAAAATCCAATTCTGTTTATCGGGTTTGTTAATAGACAAGTTTATCTATCTTTCTTATTTAAATTAATCTTAAATCCACTCAATTTCTTACATGAACCAAAAACAGAGCACTATGAATTCTGTCTGACCTAACCGGAATCTAACAACTATAACTAACAACATATTTAAAATAAGGCTACGAAATTTTATAGACAATATCTCATGACCTTAAGCTACATTTTATCTTTTTAATTCAACCCTGAAGACATTCGAAATAATGAATTTCTTTCACCCACGAAATTTATCAAGTTCTATTCATTAAACTCTAATTAAATTTTCTTATAGACATTTTATCAAATACTTTAAGAATATGTTTTATTATAGTTCATGTGTATGTTTATCTACCAAGAAATCAATATCATTCCATCAATTCCGATATTAATTGTTCTCGTAACATTAACTTCAAGTTAAACCAATTCTTAAAATTCATCAAAAGCTTAAATTGTATAATTCTAACACCAACATATCCAAATTCCAAGACTTCCTCTTCAACTAATCATACAACCACCCTATTTGCTCTTCGCTCTTAAGCCTTTATTCACAACCAAATCAAATATTTCTAATTATTCTTAAACACAATCAAATAACATTAATTAACTCCTCTTAGACACTTCATCAAATAACTTGTATGCATGTTTTATTCTAGTTTATGTATATGTATATATATAAATTTCCACTTTATATAATTATCACTAAACTAGCCCACTTTCATGTTTCCTAATTAGACATTCAACAACGAAAACCTACATAAGTTAACTTACATATAACTATTAACATTTAACTTTTATTACTCATCTTATCAAATTCTAAAGGTAAATTACTTTTATGATTGTAGATATCTATATATCACTAATCTACCCTAGGCCTATACTTTCCCTTTTTATTTATAAATCAATTATTGAATTTCACTTTCAATCCTATTTTAAGAATTCATCACAATTTATAGTAATCCCATAATTTAACTATACCAATTTAACCCCAACATAATTAAATCCTAAACTTTTACCTTCCATACAATTCATTCTTAAGTCTAAACTAATGCATTATTTATAACATGATAAAAAATCAAAATGCTAAGGTTAGACATATTAACATATGTATTTCTTGCTCCTTTCATTTACAATCTAACTCCGTTTATCAATTCCAGAACCTAAATCACTAATCATCCTACTTCTAAAATTCTAACACACTTCAATCAATAAACTACTTAAGTGAAAGAAAATCAATCACCTTACTTAAACAAAATCAAGTTATATAAAAAGTCTTTTACCCTTGCTCCTTCACTAGATTAAGTTTACCCTTGAATCAAATAGGCAAACGACAACAAATTCCACACAAAGACAAAGTTGTTGCCTTACACACCCCCTTCCTCTCGGCTGAAATTTGCAAGAGCAGCTTCCCACCTTCGGCTATTGCATTCTTCTATGGATGCTCCACGACAACTAGAAGAGAAGAAAAAGAAATGAAGTGCTGCCAAGCTCCACTACCCCATTGAAAGTCCGAGATAGGGCACGGCTACACTTCCAGCTGCTGCCCCTGATTCACTTCAATTTCCTTCTCCAACATTGCCACATCCCAAGCCCAAAGACTACCCACCAAAAGTCAGGAGGTGCTGCTACAAAAAGACAAGCTTACTGCCAACAAAACCAAAACACTTCTCGGCCAGAAATGGAGAGAAAGAATACTCAAGGTAAAAGCAAAATCCTATCAAGGTAAGAGTAAAGAAAATTTAAAAGACAAGCAGCTCAATTTGCATGCTTTCAAAGGCTTTTCCATGGAAAACAAAAGCAAGGAGAAAGAAAGTTAAAGGCGGTGGAAGCAAATGGAACAATCAAGAATGGAGAAGACTCTCTTGGCCAGTGAAAGAGAAAAGAAAGAAGAAAAAAGAAAAAGAGAAAAAAAAAGTCACGGTCAACATCTTAGATTTGTGGTATAGGTTTATTCCTTTGTTTGGTGTATATTTGTATATATATATATATTATTATTATTATTACTATTTTTAATTGCTCACTAGCTATACACAATAGTATAATTATACAAATAAATTTTATACCTTAGATCAATCATTAAAGTAGTGAAAATTTAATTAATACGTATATATTTAAATACTCTCTTATTTTAATTTACTTTATACAAACTTATTATTTATGTTATCACAAACTTTACCTACAACATTTTAAAATGTCATTAGAATATTGATTTATTTACTATTGTTTTACCAAAAAAAAAAAATTTAATACAATTTCTAAAACAAAGTACTAACGTATTGGTTATAACATATTCAATGTATTATTATTTATCTAACTGATTCATTTTATAACAAACATTTATGTATTACGTCTAAAATTTGATTTTATGGTATCAGGTTATAACATCAAAAAAGGAAGATAATAAGTAATTTTTTATTATTACGTGGAATAAATCTTCTCAGTTGTGTTAGGAAACAAATTAAAACTAATATTTATGATTTTCTTTATATAACAAGTTACAAAAACTAAGATATTATTATGAAAATCACTTATGTAACCAAACACTTTTTTACTAAAATCACTTTTTGAAAGCCCTTTATGGCCCAATTTGGCTCCATGTTTGCAAGGCATCTTTAGTGTTTTGGGCTACCAAAAATCAATTCCAGCCTCAATTGTTTGTGTTTGGTTAAATTTTCAAAATCATTTTTCTAAACATAGGATACAATTTTATTTTGTTTTGTTGAAGTTATGCAATTGTAATTTTTGTAGGACACACATTTAAGAAAAACATAAGACAATTTTGATTTTATTTTTGAAAAAAATTATAGTTAACTTTTCTATGATTTTAATCAAATTTCGTTATGCCTAGGGTTGAGCATATTAACTGGCTAACTGAAAACCTGACTCATACCCGACCGAATCAAACCGAAACCGACTGAACCCGAAAAATCCATTTGTAAAATCGGTTAGACCTTTATGTATATTGTCGAGTCGGTTCGAAAATTTGGGTGTCAATTTTTTTTCACCCGATTTTAACAAATATTTACATTTTAAATATTTATTTTACATAATATATATATGGATATGGTGAGTTTTGATTAGTTGTGCACAAGTTTTATCATGCACACTACTACACAGGATCATTTCCTTCTTCAAAACAAAAAAATAAAATAAAATTATCAACCCCATCCTTATCTTTTCCCTCAAACTCTCAGCCACTCCATCCACATCTCCCCAGTCACTAGCTTTCCAAACTTCCTCTCCCATCCCATCTAACCAGCTATGTCTTCAAATCTTTACTTGTATGTCCCATACCTTCTCACTTGCTCACTGTCTCACCCTCCATTTTGATTTTCTATTATAATCATCAAAGAGTTGGAGATTTGAAGCCCATCTTTGAAGCGAATCAGTTTTTTCCTTGGCTCTTCTGCTTCGTGTATATCAATGATTTGTGGTAGGGATAGCAGATTTACAAATTTGAGGCCAAGTTATGGTGTTTTTAGATTTGCATGTGGGATGTCAATCTACTCCACTTTTTGTTTCTTTAAATTTGAACTTATTTCTTTATATCAATGTAGATTGTAGTTTGATTTGGTGTTTTTTCTTTTTCTTTTCTGTTCAATTTATGAATTTTGTTATATCTTTTAGAAATTTGCATCTCTAATTTGTAATTATGTAATAATGTTAGTCCATGTAAACTTAGCATTTTTTGAATAGTTAACTTTATTCTCCTACTAATTTTTATTTTTTTTTGGATATGAAATGTTGGATTTGAAGGTTGTTATGGATCTGAAATGTATGGATTTGAAATTTGTTAAGGAACAACCGATTAACCGATTAACCGATTATCTGACTAAAATGGATCATATTTGCGGCAATTGTAAAAACCAACGAAGTCAGTTATGAAATCGGTTTATAAATTTTAAGAATTAATATAATCGGGTCGGCCCGTGAAAGTCCCAAAACCAACCGACCCGACCGAATGCTCTACCCTAGTTATGCCTTGCCCAAGCCCTCGGGACTAGGGCTGAAATTCAAATCAAATAGCTTCGAATAGTAAATTGAACTTAAACTGAAATTCAAATTTGAATACAATTTTGAATGCTCAAATTTGAATTTGAATAAAATTTTAAATTTGACCTCAAATTCAAATTCAAATTTTTGGATATTTTGGTAAATAAAAAATAGTTTTTATTTAAATCTTTTTATAGAAAATAATTTAAATTCATATTTAAATATTATATCCAATTATTTTTCGAATATCAAATAAAATAATCCATTATTCGAATTCGAATTCCATCCCTACCTGAGACATCTCTCTCATTTCGCCTCTCTTATTTCTCTTTCTATCTAGCTAGAATCAATTCTCTGAAACTCTATTTTTTAAACACCAAATCAAGCTAGCACTATCTTTTATACTATCAAAATCACTTTTGAAATTATGTAACTAAATATCTTATTCTGGATTAATATTACTTTATAAATAAGTAACCAAACAAGAAAACAAATTTTGCCAAAATCAATTCTCCTAAAAACACTTTTTGTAAAATTAATTCTCACAAACACATTTTCAAATGTCAAACCAAATTAACCATAAATAATTTATTATAATTGTTGATTATTGTTTTTAGTAATGCATAATGAATAATTTACTACTTTAAAAATGTTCAAATTCCATGACATGCAGTCAGTACCCATCACATGCTACCAACATACCCATCACATGCTACCATGGTATTTTCAGTACCCTTGACTTGCGGAATGTCTGCTAGCTCAGTGGATTATAACAAGAAGGCCACTATGCCACTTAAATACCCTAATGTTCAATTTTAAAGAACGTAAATATTCATGTATCATGATTCTCTTCCCCAGTTTAGCCCAACACAAATGCAAAATTTTATAATAAGAGTCACTAGTTCATCCCTCATTCAGTCGTGGATGAATGTATGAGATAATAAAAGATCTGATCTTGATCTGATTACAAAGATATTAACAAACCTGAACCAACAATCACACTAGCTGCAATTACAAATATAGCTGCCAAGAAGATACAAATGTAAAGGAGAAAAAAGAACTACCTATACAACAATCACGCAACCATTTCCCACTCAAAGAAACCTGAATGTTAGCCCCAAGTCAAGTATCTTTCTTTGCTTTCCCTTTTTAGTGACTGATCTTCTACGTGGATGAATAACAATCTATGTCAAAAGCAGACCGAATACTTCTTCAGATTTCATTCTTGGCTCTCTCTATTCAAGGCCAATATCACTAACAATGCTCTTCGGCATGCAAATTACAAGCTTATAATCAATAGGACAAAATGACGAAATTAGAAGAGAAAATAAATGGCACAATGCCTATCCAAGGTTTTACTCCTCAATACTGCTGCAACAGGGACTTTGTCATTGGGTGCTGCGTGTTAACCCTCCCCGTGCCAAAGTTCTGCACATGTAACAGCACTTGTCAATCATTCCATGCCAAGTGAAAATAATAGTTAAGAGACAAGGAAATAGAAGAGATTGAAACAATGACCTTTGGGGCTCATTAAATGTAGAAACAGAAAACATAAGACTATCTCTGACGAGCCTTTAGAAGCAATGTAAAAGATTATCTATATAGTTCAATTTTCATGTGAACACGCTGAACAAACATACAATATACAACCACAAACATTCAATAAGGTAAGTTGACCTGCATCTCCCAAGCTATGGAACTAATGGAAGTTGGTGCAGTGCCTCTTAGATAAAGAATCTATACCAAAATACAAACGGATGTCTCTCAGGTCAGGCATCATAGAAAAAGGTGGAAAGCTCCTATGCTGGTTCACAAGTACAACAAAATTCATGGCTTAATGTGCCTATGTTCTCAAAAATATGTATACCTAACAAGTAACCAAACATGAAAATCTGCAATGACCAGGTATCCTATAGCAAAGCACGGGACTCTAGGAAGGGGCAACATCCTCAATTCCTAATACAAGAAATGGCGCCTTAGTCTTTAACCAACACTATTTACTCAAACTCTACTGTCAGGAAAAAAAAATAAAAAAATACTTGTACTTTATAACAATTAAGTACAGCATGCGTATTCCATTTTAAACAAATCCACAGTTTTCTTTTCATCTGAAGCAGTTACTTGCTTTCTTAGGAAGTACACACACTCATAACAAGCCGTTACATTGTCCCACAGTCATAATGTTTTAACTTTAATGTAAAAGGAATCCATCATACACGTTTCTCTATTTATAAATAGCTCATGGTAAGACAACTCTAGCAGCTGCACATGAGAAGTACACAATTCCAAAGAAGAAACTCAGGAGACAAGACATCTAAGCTTTCATCTGCTAGGCTCTTTATGAGTGGCAACTGACACGTCACTTCCCTGCACTTGTCATGTTATGTGTGTACTTCGGAAATCTTCTACTCCTCTAAAATTCAATTTTTTCTTTTACCTTTTTTAATTACCATATATCATATAGTGTAGTAAAGGCTTCCAAGTCTTCAAAACATTTTTTTGTTTGTAAAGATAAAGATGCAACCAACTTCATATGGCAGTTGGAAACAAAATTTATTTAGTACCATAAAAATCAACTTTGTTCAAGGCCCTTTTAAAAGGGGTGAATAGCTTATTAGAGTGGATCCACGTTCAGGAAACTGTCTCCAGGCTTCTATGGTTTGTAGGTGATATCATACCAATTGTCAATACCAAAACACAATTCATTCAAATTTGAAACTACGGACCCTCTGTATAACCTCAAGCTTCAGAATTAGTGGGACCATAACCAAGTACTGAAGTGTAGGTTAGTAAGATTAGGAGGCTGTAAGGATTACACAAATTTAAAAAGAAAAAAAGTGACAAGATGATTATCGTCAACCATATTCGTCACCTAATTTAGAAAATTGGCCCAATTGAAGAGAATGCAGCCAAATAGGCAAATGAAAATGGGACGGACAAGTCCAGCAGGAGTTTTGCATTATTTCAAAATACCTTCATGCTAAATGGAACCAGAACTGCCATCCAGCCTTTGTTGTATAATACACAATCTGGGATTTTAGAAACTAACATATCCTTAAGATGAGAGAAAAGGGAGAAGAGTGGATGAGCCGTATACAAGATAACAAATAAAGCTATTAGTTCAAAACAAAAGACTACAATGGGATTAGTATGGAAAAGAGTCAAAAAGGAGAGCATAACTATGTCCTATAATGAGTCATGTAGGAACATGTAAGACGATTGATTAATAGGAAGCCTTAATAAGAGTTTTAAAAGGGTTCATTTCTAGAAAGAGTGCATGTAAAAGAAAACATAAACAGTGGTACGCGGTGGAAACAAAGTATGTCAAGTTTCTTAGAGGGAAACAAAGAATGTTCAAACCCTAAGTTCTCATAAGAACTTGAAAAGCCAGCAGCTGATTTCATATAATTGATAAAAATATATCATATTACAGAGCTGCCATAGTGCCCCTATTTATAGATAGATAATACCCTAAAATCCTAATAAAAATTAATCATAGCCATTGGCTTAATCTAATCCTATCTGTACATAAATAAATAACTAAAACAACCTAGAAGGATATAAAACCCTAATTATAAACCCAGTAACCCAGAGCTAAAGTAACTATTTTTTTTTTTAATTTTTATCCTCTTTTTCCTGCATCAATTCTCCTCCTCTTGAAAAAATATCTCGCCCTCAAGTTGCTACTAGATTTGCATCATTCAACAGGATGACCTAGCAACAATCTCCATCTTTTGTTTCTTCGTCAGCTAGGATGAATCAAAAAGTTATATTTCAGCAATAAAGCGTGAATAATGTGTATTGCATATTGTCATGTTCCTTGAGTTTCTTTTTCCAGCTATCATCATAACAGAGTTTCCGTCATAGAAAAATCTTCTAGATGTAAAAAGGTCCCTCTTAGGACATCTATCGAATATTTGGTGAGTGATCTCCTTATGAAAAATATGAAGATCATGCAGACCATTTACCTTCACATCTTCAAAGCCATCGAGATAAGTAACTATTGGTGGAGAGTCCAATTTATAAAACTAATTTATGGATGTCGTTCCTCTTCAAGATAACCTTTGGTCTGTCTAAAGATTCATAATCTTTTTCTGTAAATTCCATATAAGCTTCTAAGTAATCAAGCCGTTCAGAGATCCACTTCAATTGTTCTTTGATCTCTTCAAACTTCTAGGATGGAAACCTAGGACTCATTTCCATGGAGGCCTAAGTTTCTTGGAGGAAAACAAAGGAAAAGCTCTTTTGGCAGCTGATTTTATATAATTAATCAAAACATCATATTACATAGTTGCTATTAGGCTCTTATACCCTAAAACCCAAATAAAAAGTAATCATCTGCCATTGGCATAATCTAATCCTAGCCGTACATAAATAAAAAACTAAAACAACCTAGAACGATTAAAAAACCCTAGTTATAAAACTGCTACAGTAACAGTAACTTTTTTCCTTCCTTTTTTTAACTTCTACCTCTTTACCCAGCATCACAGCTACTTACAAATGATGATGTATGGAGCTGACCCCATGAGGCTGGAATTAGGTTAAGATGAGTTGTATCAATTTTTTTATTACATAGTATGTTTGACAAAATAAAAAAGTTTGTCATGATGGAAAAGACTCAATTAGGAGAGCATAATTATGTAGCATAATGAGTCATGTACGAACATGTTAGAGGATTGATAAATGTGAAGCCTTAATAAGAGTTTTACAGGGGTACATTTCTAGAAAGTAGGCAGGGTAAAAGAAAATGTAATTTAGCTATTAAAAATGAGGATATATGGAGATGAACCCATAAGGTTGGAATTAGGCTAAGTTGAATTGCATCAATTAGAATTACAGAGTATACTTTACAAAAAAGAAAAAAAAACAAAAGTTTTAGTCAATGCTCATCTTTATACCACATTTTTGTGTTTATAATGTGTTTTTCATTATTATATTTACACGTGTTGAAATATAACATTGAAGCAAGCTTTGGATGATCTTTACCTGACATGTAAGATATAAACAATAATATGGACAACTTTCAGCTACTAAAGCATTTAAAAAAGGAAGATCAATCTGATTGAGTAGTGTCAACCAATTTCACAACTATTAAAATAACCAACTGGTTAATCCCTAGTACTCATTCTTCAACAAATTTACTCAAAATAAACACCCACGTATGTTTCTTTTAAAGAAAGAAGAAAGAGTGGGTGGGGACCAATCATGCAACACAAGCTTAATTGGTATGCACCTTGCAAAAAAATTAGTGCTATCAATTGGTTGGCAATGTAAAAACAGCCTAAGCAACTGCTCAGTATTAATTTCACAACTCAAAAAGAGGCCTGGGTTGAATGTCTAACTTTCAAAAGACACTAAGCTACTTCAAAGCTTATGCAATAAAAAAGAATGTCGCCTTATAAACAATTGTCACGGAAATTTTGTAATTGACAAGCATGCAGGTCATGGCTTCCATTTTCAAAATTTCTCACAGCAAAGTGCATGCAGTGGCATTTTGTTGGACAAATGGTACAATAATTACAGATTAAGGCATGCTGAGGCAAAAAGATCTTTTCCGAGAAGTACCTTCCAGGAAGCAGCTGAGCGCTGTTAACAGGGCCCTTTGTATTACCAAATCGCTTGGCTCTATTCTCATGTTCCTTCTCCACACGCATGGCAGCTACCTCCTTCTCCATAGCAGATACTTCTCTTCTCATCTTTTTTGCCTCAACCTCCATGGCCTTGGTCAATGTGTCCACCTTCTTTGCTAACATCTGAATAAAACAATCATACCAAATATTACGAAGGAGAAATATTGTAGTCATAAAACTATAAGGAAAAAAATACCAACCTCAATGGCGTCATCCTTATCTTTTAGGCTTTGATCTTTCTCATGACCAGCTTTCCTCAAAGCTACGACCTCTTTCTGAAGCAGATCATACAAAATCCCTGGTACACTATCCTCTGTATCCGCCACTGGGAACTCATTTGGCTTATCATCAGCATTCTCTTTCCAGTTATTATTTGCCTCGGTGTCCTTGATTCCATCACAAGGCTGGTTGAATGAAAGATTTGGTCCTGCTCCATTTAGAAGAATTTTACTCCTGTCCAATGACCTAGTTCCACCGTCAAAAGATTTTGATGTGCCTTTAGCATGCTTCAAAACTGTACTGGTGCTAGAAGACTGAGATCTCATTTGAAATGATGGTGATCTCTTAGATAAAAACCCATTAGATGTTAGTTTTGGGATGCTATCAGCTCCACCTAGAGATTGACGACGAGAATGTCCGCTGCTAAGATTTCTTCCCTCTGAAGTACTGCGACCACTACTGTTAGGAGTTCCTCTCAAACTCTCCTCTAGCACTTTAAGCCGTAAATGATACTTTTCCTGAAAAAGCAGTTACCTTGAATAATGGAAAAAAGAAATGTTCTGAACTAATATATGGGCTCTAGAACCAGCTTATTACTTTCAATTGTGCTTCGGACTTTGCAGTTCGCTCAGATATAGCAAGCTTGTCTCGGAGTTGCTGCATTTCTCCCTATGACAAAAAGTTTGGTAGTAAGTAGAATTAGAAACTACAACAGGGGAAGCCAAATGCAGAAGTTTTAAGGAAGGGTAAAAGAAATGAGAGCGCAAACATCAAAATAGAGAAATACTGAAACATCAACGAAAACCAGACAAAAATTACCTGTAAGAATCTCCGCTCTTCAAGCCACTGTTTCACAGGCATCACTTTGTCATTAGCATCTTTCCATTCATTTGCCACCACTACAGCTACCCTGTTTGCTGTCACCTTTGCACGGGCCAGCTCCCGATCAATAGTTTTCCTTTCCTCCTGAAGAACACCAAACAGACATGTAAAGAACGGAATGGTATCCACCAGAGGAAATCATAATTAACTACAAAGCAACTGTATTGTTGAGCTAGCAAAAATGCACAGCACACTACATTCATTTCTTGAACTTTCCGCTGATAATCCCTCACAGCATTTGCAGCAGCACCACCAGCAAGAACAGCCTCTTCTAGCTCCCGTACAGTCTGTGTAAGTTTTTCAACCTCTGCCACCTTTTGTCTGTGCATTTTGTCCAAAATTTTATTTTCTTCCTAAGAAACACAAGTGGTAATGATATGAGGCAATCATAAAACCAAAACTAAATGTTAACATATCCAAAGTTCTGATACACCAGAAAGAACAAAATACTGCACATGATTGCAATTACCTGGCAAATCTCTATTTGTTTCATCAACTCCTGGTTTTTATTTTGGAGATCGTCCACCATAGAGGCCTTAGCCAATGCAACCTGCACAGTCCTCTCAGCTTCAAGTAGAGCTGCTTCTTTTGATTTGGTAAGACGATCTAATGCTTTGTTATCATCTTGAAGCTTTGCAATCTACAAGGAGTCAAAGTAAATAAAATACTTACAACGAATGCGCTCCACCACTCCCTGCCCCCCGCCTTGTCTGTCAATGAAACCATTGTTACAAGTTCAAAGAAGAAGCAGTACCTCTTGGCGAGAAAGCTTGAGTTCAGCCTCCAGAGGTGCAAGAATGGCTTCTATTGGAGGCATGTCATCGTCCTTCTGTGCAGCATGAACCCTTCGAAGAGTGGCTTCAGCTGCAAACTGAGCTGCCATGGATGCCTTCTTTTCATCATTTATTTTCTTTATTTCAAGATTCTGCAAAACGTTTATACTCAGTACAAATAACACCGACAATGACAAAAACTTTCATAACTGAAGTAGACAAAGGCTTCAAGCAATACTTTGCTTTCAAGAAGAGATTCTGTTAATTTTAGCTTTTCCTCCACCCTTGACAGTTCTTCAGTAATCTACAGTAAATTAGACAGAGAACAGGAGGGTCAGCTGTCAGTTTTTGCAGAATTTGCAGCATCATGAATTAAGGCAAAAGACATGCAGATGAGCACTTTCTAACTTAACTTTCCTAGTGAAATTAACTTTGACAAATAGCAAATAAAAGATTCTAACAACCTCTTAAGCATAAGTATCTTTTAACAGTAATGTCAAATATCAAATCCACATATAAATTCCCTGGTTACCACCGTCAAAAAGGTAATTAGATAAATATTGAACATAAAACAAATGATCGACACAATATAGAAAATTTTCAGTTATTCAAATAATGACACTCCAACTTCTAGAGAGGTCTGCATGGAAAGTGGAAACAATGACACACCAAAGGGTATTCAAATAATTAATCCATAAAAGTTAACATATGAAACTAAGGAAATAACATTGTATAATGAAAGCATAAAATTACAAGTTCTGTTAGTAGAAATAAAAGAACCAGAAGCAGTAGTTAAAAGGTCTAGAGAGCAGCAGCTTTACGCAAAACATATGGAATATGGGACTATATCCTCCTGCAGGAAATTAACTAGGAAATAGCCCTGTTATCTGGACATAGGAATGAAACTCAAGTGACTACCTAAACATGTAGCAGAATGAACTCAGACCAGCAAAAGGTGAAAAGATTTTTGCTTGATCAAATCTAGAATCCAACCATGAAGAATGACAAGTAGAACTAAACAAAAATCCAATAATTCTGAAAAATGTACGTATTGATTGATGCAGTTGGAGAAGATGATATCCATAAAAATTTTAAACTTACAAAAAAATGACTAGAGTGACATTGCTAAACACAGGTGAGATATGACTAGTATAAGCAATACAAAACACAGAAAATGGCATCTACTTCACCGATATAAAAGGCAATCTCCATAAATTTGGACAAATATAGCCTTCCCCAAATTCCTATATTTGGAACATCGACCGAAGGTTTCGCTTATACAACGCCATGCTAAATTAAGCTAACACATACATAGATTCTCACCCAGAAAATACTATTATTGATGACAATTACTAAAAGAATACCAAAAATTTTAAGATATTTAGAAGAGACCTCTTCAACGGCCTTTTCTCTAAGTCGTTCAGAAAATCTCAAAGCTTTGATCTCCGCTTGCGCTTCTCCAAGTTCTCTTTCCTTATCTGCACATACAACACCATTAATCAACATTGCCAACACGAATCAGCTGGAAAAACACACCAGATCGAACCGCATTTCGCACCTCTGACTTCGTTCTCCAGCCGATTAAGCTCCAACTTCACCGGATCCGACCCGTGCAACAAATTTAGAAACTCATCCGCGTCGAAGCTCGGTCTCACAGAAGCCCGTCTCCGCGAAGAACTTTTCCCTTCCTTAAACGATCCTGACACTGTCAACGGCTGAGGCGGCGTAGGTGTAGCACCCATCCACTCAGTCCGTCTACTCACCTCCATCATATCTACAGTTGGAGCCACAACCGCCACCTCTTCACCGTCGCTGGAAACCTCCTCCATGGCCGATCTAGCCGATGTCAAAACCTCTCTAGCTCGATCACACCCTCACATCCAAATGCTCCAACTTCTCAGGATCCAAACCAAATGCCAGGATATATATATATATAAATTGATAGATATACAGAGAAAAAGTGTGAACTTGAAATGGATGTTTTAGACAGAGAAAGTAGAGTAAGAGTAAGAGTTTTGTTTGTTATTTTTTTGCCTCTTTCTATCTCTAGGGTGTGTGATTTGAATGTGTGATTTGAATATGGTTTTGTATGTATCTAACTATCTATGTGATTAGAGTGAGAAAGTGTTAGAAGGGACGCTTTGCTGTTAAGCAGACAATACTGGCTTAGAGACAGAGGGAGCTAAAAGTGTATTATGGGATAGTGATGGAGAGTAAACTCGATTTCTGAGTTCTAAAATCCAGTCTAATACCTCTACTTGGTTTTAAGTTAGGATAAAGCGGGATGCGTAATCCACACCCTAGAGGGAAGCAAAGACCAAGGCTGGTCCAATGAATGAAGAAGTTGTGATCTCTTCATTGTATTTTTGCAAAAGTTGAAAATTTGATAAAATAGAGTTGGCCTAATAGTTAAAAATATATATATTATTTATTAATTTTATATGTTCGAATCTTTGTAAGCTGTTGTAGATAGTATCGGTGTAAATAATCTATATTTGATTTATGAAGTTATAGTCATGGTGTAGATAATCTGTTTTTGATTGAATCGAAATATGATTAATTGAGGTGACCAAGACGCTAAATCTAAACAATTATAATGGTATTATTAGATGCGTTATGTGCACATGGTGACAAGGTAGTCGACACGATTATTTGCTTTTCATTACTCTATAAGCTTATTTGGTATATCATTTATAATTGTATAATATAGGGTTATATAATATATTAAGCTGTATAGTTATACTATTAACTTATCCTTTTTCTCCCTGCAATATAGTTGTATACTGTAAGTCTTAGTATAAGAAGAAGGTCAATAATATAAGTTTATATTATCATGTTGCTATCAAATAATATATAAGAGTCAACTAGATAATCTTATACTATCATATTATTCTTATACAATGCACCAAATGATCTATATATAACTTAAAAATGGTCGATGGGGGGCTAAAGGGGCCAAATTTTGGAATTTATTTGATCATTTCTTCATTCATTTTAATAGAAATTAAATTGGAAAGTCACTAGTCATAGATGATTATACATAAAGAGTTGAAATAAAGAATATTACCTTAATTACTTTTCTACAAATGAAGAAATTTCACTATCAAATTTTAAGTTTGAATGTCCTTTATATGTGAATTATATTATCCTAGTTTATGATTTGTTTATATATTTTATGTGTGAATATATTAAATTATAATACTATTGAGAATTGAGTTTTGAATTAAGACTATAGTTTATTCATAACTTATACTAATATTATCAACGACAAAAAATATGCTAAATTTAATTTTTAGATCTTGTAATTGTATTTGAAATTTACTTTGGTCTTTATAATTCATTTTGTTATAATTACATCTTATATTTATAAAATTGTATTAATTAGATTCCTATCATTACTTTCTGTCAATACTAACACTAACACAAATGACATGAACAAATAGTAGATAACATGATTAATATTTTCTGACGTAGATAACCCATATAGATAACAATGATCTAATAATAAATTGTCACATGACTAATATATTATTTTTATAAAATTTAAATTCTTTGTTAAAAAAATATTTATAAATAAAAATAAAAAACTAAAAAAATTAAAACTTATTCTCTCTCCTTTATTTTCTTTCTCACTCTATTGCATCTCTTATCTCAACCATGGAATTTCTCCTTCTTCTCCATGAGCCCATTCCATTCTATCTCATCTAATTTCCTCTTCTTTCCTAGTATACGCCAATGGGTGGTGGTTAGTAGTTACGCACAAGGTATTGCAACAACGGTTTGTCATTTGTTTGAAGAACTCACAAAGACCCGCATTACTCAGAAGATCTCACAATAAGAACTGAAACTTTTCTTCTTTAACCTCTCTAGCTCAACATGGTTCCACAAACTCGCATGCCATTCGTCGTCATAGACCCACCAATATTTTTCACCCTAAGCCGAAAGCCAAACAATGGTACATGATTTCATTAACAATCTTTAGATCTATTGAACAAAAATTTTCTGTGTACTTAGATTTGTGGGGTAGTTCCATGGTTGAGATAAAGAGAGAAAGATGTAAACTGGGAAATGAGATAATGGAGAGAGAATAAGTTTTAATTTTTTCAGTTTTTTATTTTTATTTTCCATTTAATTTTTTAACAAAGAATTATAATTTTTTTTAGTAAAAATAATATACATTGGCAATTTATTATTAGTTCAATAATCAAGTCGTCCAACATCATTAATTATGTCGCTAACCGTTAATTCACATAATAACGGTAAAAATTTAATTGATGTAATTGTATAATTGTGAGAACTAATTATAACATAATAATAATAATAATAAGACTAAAATAAAATCTGAGTGAAATTATAAAGACTTGGGACGTAATTTAGCTTAAAAAATATTACTCGAACTTTTTTTATTTTTTTTTAAATTACTTTCTCTATTTCCCGTGACTAAAGAATTGTGGCGTTTTATGAGAATGACCAAAGTCACCCAAATACACCATCTCTTTCTCCAAACAATCAACAGGTCAGGTTTGTACAAGTCTTTATTTTATTTTTTTCCCGAGACTCTAAATTTCTTTAGATTTTTATGTCCCTAAGTAAATCAAGATATGATTTGGTTTCTATTCATTTGTCTTCTTTCTCTTCAATAACTATGTATTTTCTCACCTCATTTTTTTTCAAGGCTTTGGTAAGAATTGTAAAGTCATCAGATCATTTTATTAATTTATTTAAATTATAAACTAACCTATAGGACAGTCAGTTGCACTAAACTAATTAACAATTAATACAATAAATTAATTCTCCTAAACACTTGCTCTTTCTTAGATGCCACTTGAATCGTCATAGAGAGATAAACAGGTGACAAGTGCAGAATTACATCAGCAATAGAAGAGTTACTTTCACTAATATTATTTGAGATTGATAGAACCAACCTCCATATCTAGCTCACTGGAGCTAGGAATAGACCATCTCCAAGAGCTACAACTTGGCCATTACAGTAGTAGCAAGACCAAATTTTCCAATCCATACTAACTTAAAAAGCAGCTTAGAGTGTGACTGTATAATTTGTTTGGTTTCAGTAACTAGATCTGTAAGTATTCTTCAAGAACAGTGACTTGTATTCTAAATTGTAATATTGTCATTCTCTTTATGATTTTGTTTTCGTATATTATTTAAAATTATTATACTATTACAATAATTGTAGTTTATATTCTAAATTACAATAATGTCATTTTCTTTATGATTTGGTCTTTATATATTACTTAAAATCTTAAATTGTGTAACACAAACTCCAAATAGTGTACATGAATTATTTAACTATCCATCAAATCAAGAAAATAAATAACCACCTATCTTATTTTCTTTTTAAAATGATAGCATATGATTTTGAAGAGGGGGAATCGAAGAGAAAAATAAAATAAAAATATGCTTTAAATTGTGATAACTTCTGTACTATATCATTGCCAGTCTTCTTTCATTATAAACACAATCTACATACCATATTAGCTGGGATTGTGGTTGTTTGTCAAGATCATTTTTATTTTCTCTCACTTTTCTTCGCTCTGAGGACCTCAGATAAGTTTTGAAACATTTCTTGTCTTCAACAAATATTTCGTAGATATACACAATGATGACTTCTTAATTAATAAGAGTTTTATTTAGTACTATTGCATATTTCATGTAATTTTTTAATGTAGTGGGTTTTCAGTTATTGATATATATATTGGTAAATTTTATTTTTTTTTTAGAATATTTGCGGTTATATTTTTTTAAAAATGAATTATGGTTGAATTACTTTGATTTCTCTTATGTTATCGTAGCTCATTTCATTTAGAATTTCGTTTCAAATTATTAGAAAACAGCACAATACTTCCTGATTCTCTAATAATACCACATACACCACTTTTTAATCCAAAAGGTGGAGTAACATGAAAAGGCCAAACAATTTGTAAGTTAAGTTGGTCAGAGAGGTTATTTGTAAATCGTCTAAAACCCCTTTGCTCCTTATCATACTAGTTTCGTGCCGGCAGCGGCAGACATTCAGGGCAACATAATAGTAGCTCAGGAAATGATCCATACCATGCAAACCATGAAAGGAAGAAAGGATTTCATGGCCATAAAAATCAATTTGAGAAAAGCTTATGACCGATTGGAGTGGGATTTTATCCGAGACACTCACTCTCCTTGGCCTTCACTTTTCCCATCTCATGTTTGCAGACCACCTTTTGCTCTTTGCAGAAGCTAACATGCAGCAGATCAAAGGCACTTGCCTGGTGCTCAGTTTTTTGTGCTGCTTCGGATCAGAAAGTAAATGAATCCAAATCTCATTTTAATTCACCTAACACTTGACAGTAGACACATCATTACTCTAGATTTATTTGGAATACAATTAAAGATAAGAAAGTAACTGAAAAGGCATAAATGTGTCCTTGTTGATAAATGCAGAAAATAGAACTACACGGAACTCAGAATTTTCTCAAATTCTTTCCATAGGAATTAGACTCAAAAGAAAAAAAGATCAGAGTACAGACCAGTGGTGAGAACCGGTTTTGGAGGAGCATCTCAGCTTCTAGCAAGTCAACCAGTAAGTAGCGAACTTGTTCACATAAGAAACATTTGATGGCAAAAAGAGACTCCTAGTAGCTTTCTGGATATCACTGAGATAGGTAGGGTGATAGGCATCTGAGGAAGATATCCTTGTTGGTTCAGCAGAGCATTATATGGATTAAAACTAAGAAGAAAAAGTAAATGTAAGTAAGGAAGCCACACAGATACTTGGAAATGTAAAATTCCACCAAAAAAACCAGTATCTATATGTTTGCTTACAGATATTTAAGTTTCATGACACCACTTGACACATCCCAGATGGTTACCAACAGTTAAACACAAAAGCAAACTCTAGAATTGCATTACAGAAGATTCAATCCATCCAATTGAATATCAAAGACCACATCTGCCTATGTATCATTTCAAATAATTCAAGTTAGGAGAAAACCAAAAGCTTTCTAACTAGTATTATTTGAAATGATACAGGCAGATGTGGGTCACTGGTTTTCAACTGGATGGATTGAATATTTTTTCTGCAATTTAGAAAACAATCAATGGAAAGTACAGCTATGTTATTCATTGGTTAAACACAATATGACCTTTGAAAGCTGTATACAATTCAAGCAATTTTTCCTAAAACACCAAAGATCCTTCACTCTTAGAGTGTGTTTGGAACTACAAAAATTATAAAATTCAATTCATTTTAAATAAACTTTGATTAAAATCTTGTGTTTAGTATCTATTTTTTTTTATGAGAATTCAATCTATTCTAAATCATGCTTTTATAACATTTTTTTCATTTTAAATTCTCATCAAAATTGATATAATTTGTTAAGAATTAAATTAAATTAAATTAAAAATACATATATACCCTTTAATTTTACTTCTCCTCCTATCCACATCTCAAAAACCACAACCTCTCCTTATTCTTCCTACCCCATTTCTCATCTCATCTTTTCCCTTCTTTCTTTCCCCTCCCCTTCCCCTTATTTCTCTTCCCTCCTTATAATGTATTAGATCTGTACCAATGATTTAAGTTGCTTTTGTAAGATTTTTTTTAAAATTTTTAAATTTTTTTTTTTTACTATTGCAAGGGTAATTTTGTAAAAGTATTAAAATAAAATAAATTTTATTAGTTATAATAATATTCCAAACATTATAATTTAATTTAATTCATTCAAATTCTATCACTTAAATGATTTGTTCCAAATATTGAGAAATAATTTAAATTGAATTGAAATGAATAAAACTCTCATATGAATTTATTCCAAACTCACCCTTAAGAATTTAGTGCAATAAGGATTATTTATAAAAGGGATAACCAGACAATGAGACAACCAACCATCTGGATTAATATTACCTGAATTTCAAAAAGCACATGTAATACACATTCCATAAAAACAGAATGCCTCCTCTTGTCAACATTTGAGTAAATATACATCCAATGGCCCACACATAAACTGGAACAGGGTATGTACAACAGTCAACTAGAATTTTAGGTGCTTTGTAAAATGGAGTTATCACCTGGCTGAGGTAATAGATATCAGAAAATCTTGTGAAGAAGACAATAGCTGCCATTCAGATACTAATTATAAACTTAAAATGTTATATCAAGTGGTTTTCTGATGTTCTCCTCAATGTGCTACTGAAGACATTCTCGCTGAAAACTTTTGGTGCATGATTTTGGGGCATTAAAACAGACAATGTATTACGTCTCATTCTTTCTGATCAATAGCTCAGACAGAATTATGCTTTTGGGAGTACATGCAAAGCACATTCTCAGCAGGTGAATTAGGCAACAAAACATGTAACACAGTTTTTCCCCCGTAGACAGAGTCAATATTCAACAACTAGAAAGGAATTAAGGAATATTTAGTTTCCAAAAAATTATTTCTCTTCTTAAAGCTGGTAATATTACAGCAAGATATGCAGAGCTAGTGTTTTTCATCATGAAGCAAGATAACCCCAACACATCAGAACCCTAACTTGTACTTCAAGCCTTCAACTAAATAGGAAGATATCAAAACCTAAATTTGTAAAGGAAAAGAGACCATACAGATTCAGAAACAAAAAGAAATAAGGAATCGAACACAAGATGCAAGAGATTCAAAGATTCCAGTGCTGTCAAAGACACCTTCGATTGATAGTATTAGTAACACTTCATCGAATCATATACAGCTTTCTATTATAATGGGCCTGACAATTAAACATGAACAGAAAATTTTGCGTAGTCTTTTTGTATACTACACGTGAAGCTCTGGCCAAAAAAATGAACAGATGAAGTGAATCAGAAGCAAACCTTGTATGAAATGAAAAATGTAAACATAATAGACTCCAGTTTTAGATGTAATGGAGACTACCTACCAGAGCCTTCAAGATAATATATATATATATATTTACTGGTTGAATCAGATGACAGGAATCCCCAGGAAAAGAAGTTCCAAGACAACCTTCAGGTATGCTGTTATTTTTTACAAAAGTTCAAAATCTTTTGAGATTATAAATAAGACACTTCCTGAGGTCTATAACTTCCACATTCCTCTGACAGATTGATTTCCTTAAGAACCCAACTTGCATTTCAAATAAATAGTACCATTGCAAACCCTTAACTTGTAAGGAAAATAGACCAAACAGTTCCAGACCCATACAATTTTCAATGAATCAACAAAATCGAGAGGGAAATACACAAGAACCAGATACAGTATGGAAAAATATTCAAAGATTCCAATGCCACAAAGAAAACAATCAACTGAAAGTACACTCACATGGATCTATATACAGCTTTCAAAGATCATGGGTTTGAATGCAGTAGAATCAGTTGGAGAAAAAAAATTCTAACATCTTTTTCATATTATAAAAGCATTGATTTCCGTCCAACTTTTTCATTGACAGATATCTGATCAAAGTGTATGTTAGATTGCCCAACCTGCTAGCAAACTCCGTTTCTCTCACAAATTTCAACATATTATCCAGAAAATTTAGCACCTGTATGCGGAGTAAAATGGCTAACACATATAACTCTTACCAAGCAAAAGACGGTGGGCAAAAAAAGTCAAAACTCAAAAGAAAGAAAAACAGAAGCATTTGCACTTATGAGGGACTTTATGGAAAAGAAAATAATCATAATTAAGTAATGTAATTTACATAAGAAAATGGAACACTTGCAAGACACCTACCCCAATGTAACCTAGCGACCAAAGCCACACAGACTCATAACCTCATTGCGATATCAAATCTTTGAGAAACGGTTCATGAGAAGCTTCATCAGCATCCATATCACCCCCAAATCTCAGAATTCAGAATTCCTCAGATCACAGAAAATGTCAAAAATGAAATTGCTCATGACACAAATTGTAGCAGTTGATGCTGATCAGAACTCTGACACGAAAAAATATCCATTGTACAACTGATATCAAATAGGACATGCAATTAAAAGTTGACGATACCTTCAGACCATAGCAAGAGTGCATGGAAGAACTTCGAAGATGCATATACAGACTAAATTCCAGCACCTGCTCCCGTCTTGTCACTTTAACAACTTCAAGATCCCAAGGACCATAGGAGGGTAAGAACGGGAGTGAAAAGTTCTTAACAGTTCCGGCATACCTTTAACACCTTCAACCTCAATTGAGAGCACCTATCCATTCAATATACAGGCAATGAGGATCACTGCGTTGATGCATGATATCATCAGCAAACGCTGATACAAGACCCAAGATGCAAGATCTTATAACAGAGTGAAACAAAATCAACTCTTTATATCCTCCACTAGATTGTCCAATTCAATATCTTCCATTTTCCACTTTCCGGCAGAAACCCACTGGTGGGAATTCCTATACAGGATTGTACAGAAAAAAGCATCTCAGTTTCTTTACCAGGAAGATAATTGTCCTCTACTCCAACTCCATACATTGCACCAAAGGTGCTTGGACAAAAAAGTCATGCAATGATGCAGATATCTTCCTTCAGGATGATGGTTCAGAATCATATGTTTCATTTTGTATTCACATCATTTATTGGCAAGTTTGAATAACATATGATGATTAAGTAAGCTGACAAATCATGATTCAGTTTTCCACAAGTTTGACTAAAACTATCCATGCTTAACAAGATATCTCCTCGTGATGTGTATGATTATACAAACCGGAGACCTGTCAGACACCACTACAAGCACACAGCATCCTGATATACTAGAATAGGAGCATGTCATACATAATTGAGGAAATGCCACACTTTTGGATCACCAAACCAAGAGAAAATACATTTTCAGGTAAAATTCCATTTTTACCTTTGTTACATGCACAGCTTGTGTTTCTCCAGTCCTCTACTTTTCTGTAATCCATGGATCACATACTTGCATGTTTGGCTATTTGGCACAAATCCCACTTTTAGCAGCCTATCCTGAAGCTCCATCAACTTGGCCACATTACCATCCTCACAAAAAATTTTGATAAGTGAATTGTAACTTTCATTATCGAAACATTGAAACTCCTTGCCAAAGAACTTCAATGTTGCTTCTGCTTTACCAATGTCCCTTTGCTTGCAATATCCATTTATTAATGCCCTGCATATTGCTGTATCAGGTAGAATGCCTGATGCAACCATTTCTTCCACCAGGGACTCAGCCTCCAAAGTTCTGCTTATTCTACAGAAACAACTTATAAGAGCTTTGTAAGTAATAAGACTGGGTCTCATATTCTTTTGTAGCATCTCATCTTTCAAAAGTAGTGCCTCTCTCACATGATTGCCTTTACATAAAGATCCAATTAGTTCGTTATAGGTGTTCATATTTGGCACATAACCATCTTCAGAGATTCTAATTAATAGACTCCTAGCAGCAAATGGTCGATCTTCCAAACACAATGCTACTATCAGATAATCATATATGTCACTTGAAATTTTAATTCCAAATCTCTGAAGCTCCACAGGCCAAATTCAAAGCTGAAAGTAATCTACCATTTCTATCATATCCTTCTACGATAACCCGACAAGTGAAATTGTCTGGGCAAACCCCATTTCCTATCATTTCGTGCAACAATGATCTAGACTCTTGCATCTGTCCCTCTCTGCAATAACCAAATATGAGAGTGTTATATGACACTATGTCTGGATTCAACCCTCTATGAACCATCTGATGGAAAAGCTGATGAGCCTCCTTGACACTGCCTTCCTTACACAGACCTTTCATCAAGGATGTGTACGAAATCAAGTCAGGTATCACCCCTCTCCTGTACATGATCTTATACAAATAAAATCCATCTTTCAACCTCCCTTTCTTACAATAGCTATTAATTAGGGTGTTATATGTCACCAAATTGGGTATGAACCCTTCTTCTTCCATCTTCTCCAAAAACTCATTCACCTTGTTCAAATTTCCATCCCTGCACAAAACATGGGTCAAAATATTGAACGTATATTCATTTCCATGTATTCCAAGTTGACCCATCAGTTCATATACATCCCAACACTGACCTACGTGATTGGATTTCAGTAACCCATTCATAAGGCAATTACAGACGATAACACTGGGAACAAAACCAGCTTCCACCATCCTCCTAAAAGCTCTCATAGCTTCTTGAATCATACCCAGTTTCACGTAGGCCTTAATGAGCAAATGAAAGACAACAGGGTTCCAATTACAATCATCAGTACACACAACCAGACTGTGATAAATGTCTTCCTTATGTGAAACATCTTTAACCACTTTTATTGCTTCAGACAATAGTTTCATGGCCTGTGTAAACATACGAGACCATACCAATATATGGACAATGATACAATAGTTCTGGACTGTGGGTCTGATACCCAATTCATTCTTAACCCAATTGAAAAAAGTGAGAGCCGAGGTGTAATCAGACTGACATCTGAGCAAGACCCTTGAAATTTCATGGGCACCCATATGCGTAAGAATCCCTTTGATGTCATTTTGAAGAAGCGAAAAGTGGGAGCTTCCTTGTTTGAGGCTTGAACAGATGAGGTTGACAATGTTGTTTGGGTTGTGGGTTGGGGACAGAAAATTGTAAAGTGGGTTTGAAATTGGCTTGGGTAGAGAATCTGGTATTGTTTGTAATGCAGAAGAAGAACAAGAACGTGTAGAGCATGATGATTTTATATTGAAGAATAGTTCGGAAAGAGCTTTTACTAGGCATATCTGACAGGCAAATTCTGGGTTGGTTGAAATAATGAGGATCCGGTTGAGATAACAGTTTGTAGTTCGAAACATCAGTAACCACAACCACAAAGATCGAACAAGCAAAATATGAGAGATAGACAGGCATACCAGGTTCCACAGTTGGCTTAGGAGCTGAAAAGTTGGCGTTTCAGAACCTAAACTAGTTAAACACGAAACATATTAACGTCATTCAACTTATATAGCCTTTTTCACAAATAAACCCTCTCCTATTTCTTCAATTGGTCAGTCAAAATCCTATTTTGAATTTAACCCAATTGACCCTTCCAAAGCAGTAACTTGCATCTTATAGCTGATCGTGATAAGATTGTTAGATTGTATCGGGTTCTGGCTTTGGTAAAGGGTTTGGGATCTTGGGAGAGGAGCTGAGACTGAAGGGGTGGGTGAGGAGAACGGAGGCTGTGAAGAATGTTGTTGTGGCTGAGGTTCAGAAGGGGGTGCAGTTGCTTTGGGTGCGGAAGTGTGGCACTGGTAGACCGAACGAGGAAGGAGACGCAATGTACGTCTCTTTTTGTTGTCTGGTACTTGCGAACAAGTGTTTTTTGATGCGGGGTATGCGGGTAAATTACAAACACGAAGAGGTGAGTATATCATATCTACCAACTAAATTTTCACACTCAGCAGCAAAAAAAAAATACAAAAAATACAAAAACAAAAAACTAGATTTCAACACCTTAGTTCTTGAACATTGGAATTTTATTATTATCTTTTTGTCTTTTTAGTCGGTCTCTTACTAGTTGAATTAGCAAATTTTAATTTAATATTTTTTTTCAATTATTTGCTAATTCAATTGGTAAAAGACTTGAAAAATATTGCAATGAAATTTTTTTTTTCCCTCTTTTCCTTCTAAGATTTAAGTAGGAGTTGATATTCTAAAATAAATTACAAATCAAATTTTAGGTCGAAATTGATGGCTTAAGTAACACCGTAGAGAGACTGGTGTTACTTAAGCCGGTTATTATGTGTCTAAGTTAGAGGCAATAACCAACATAGTGATTTTTTTTTTTGGGAATAAGCCCCACGTATGCTTTTGAGAGAGTCGAATTTCAAACCCTATAGATAGTATGGAATATTAGGTGTCGTTGGGTCAAGAGACTATTGGTAAGTTAGTGAGATTTAACTAGTGATTTCAGAAGATTATTTAATTTGGTTAGAGAGTCATATAAAAGCCATTAATGGAAATGCTTGTATACACAAACATTTCCACATATCAAGCTTCTTTGAATTTCTATATGCCTGTTGTCATTTTTCTTTCATTTGTAATTTTTCTTGGACTCTCAAGTTAGTAGCTAGGTTTATTTTCCTTCTCTAGACTTACAATACTTTTGTAGGAGTAGTTAACATAGAAGACACTTACTTGCTAGTGCTTTGCATTAGGACTTGAACCGATAGTTCAATTTGAACTATTTACAATGTCTACTTTTTCTTGTAGAATAGTTTCATTGCACACTACTGGAAAAAAAAAATCCAATTTACCATCAACAATTTAGCATGTCAGGTGAAACATCTAGATTGACTATGTCACAAAAATCACTGAGTCAGACCTCAGTCCCAGTCAGCTCAGAGGCTGAGGATCCTAATCTAAGAATGCAAGACACAGATGTTATACTTCTATGAAGGTCAAAGGAGTTAACATCCATGTGAAAATTGCTCTGATGGAAAACAATCAAGGGTTAACATATAACCATGACTCCTTTATAGTTATATCTGTCAGGTTTGTTGCAAAGGGGAGCTCATAGACTTCACCAGCTGGGAGGCAAGCAATTCAGCCCGACCATCATCTCGTCAAACTTCTATCTCTTCTGACTAAAGAGGGAAGCTAAGGAACATACCCAAACTACATCCTTATCAAAGAACAACAGAGAGGACAACTTTCTCCTTGGATAAAGCAAAATCATTGCTAGCTTCTGCAAATAGATAAAGAAAAATCTAGAAGTTTTGGCTTAGCAGATATAATTGTTTATGGAGAAGAATAAAGGGAGGAGTCATGAGCTAGTTCGTCAAGAGGTGCGTCAATATTTTAATACTAAGTGAGATGCTAATGATTTTAATAGTTATTTATTGAGCCTAAATACAATAATTGACCAAAGCCCATCACTACTTACCCTTATTGCTTGTCCTTCGCTATTGACTTGTGGAATGTATAACATAACACTTAGGCCAAATAGTACTAACACCTTAAACTTACCATCCCTTATATTGGCTCAGCTAGGAAAACTAGAAGGGGGTTAAATAGTTTGACTATTTGAAATTATTTTGATTTGAAAGAGTTTGAAAAGTTGAAGTGTAATGGAAAGCATAAAGTAAAACAGAGACATAAGATTTTTATAATGATTCACCATATAACCCTGACATGTCTACTCTTCAAGATCACAATTGAGAATTTTATTAACCATTGATATTTCTAATTTAGGGAAACAACAACACTTTGATCAATTGCACGGAGACTACTTCCTTTTGGCCAATTACATAGAGACCACTAACCTTTGATCAATTCCAAGGAGATCAAAGCCCTCTAGTCAATTGTAAGGAGAATATTACTCTCTGTTCAACTTTAGGAAGAACACTGCCTACAGGAAAGTATTTGATCAGTACAGATTAATACTGAATCTCAAAATGTTTCTCTCTTTGGATGAGTTGACAATAGAGCAAGGATATGAAAATTTGGTTTTTTGTGAATGATGATAGTGATGATCTGAAAGTTTACACTCAAAAAGGATCTTGATAATTATTCAGTTTAGATTTCTTCATCTCTAAATGATTTCTCACTTACCCATTCAACTTCTTCTAGGTTTATCAGCTAGAGTGCCTTTGGCATTTAGCCATTTTTATTTCTTGGTCTCATACTCTTTTTTTTTTTTTAGAACTCCGTAACTTATACTCTTAACAAAAGAATCGTCCTATATAATATACTCGTTACAGAGATAAAACCTTGCTTACTAATGTAGATCCTTAATTTATGGTGTAGCGCCTTTTTAGAGTATCATGGTCTGCATAAGATGACTTTTTGGATGTAGCAAATTGTGTCACATGAACTTTCTTCATCATTTGAGATGACACAGAGATGATTTTGTGTACAGGTACAAGCATTAATTTTAAACTTGATTTTGCGTTTGCACTATTCTAGGATATGACTTTTTGTTAATATTGTATTGGTCTGAAGGAAATGATCAGCTATTTCAATTAAGTAAAATAGAAAGTTTTAACATATAGACTTCACTTGCAAACTCTTTGACTTTAGTAGTAAGTCACATTTCCCTACTTCAGTGGTTTCTGACTTACTTTTAGCACTTGATTTTCAACATATAGTCATTTTAGTCTACAAATATCAGTTATTCTATAGCACTTTGAAGATCAGCTGAATGACTTCCACTAGCATTTGAATGCTTATCAATTTTTACTTCTTGTTTAGCTACGATCTTCTTTTTTCAGCTTTCAATGACATCCATTGAGTTCAGCTGAAAATTCACTGAAATATATTATTGTTCTCAAACAATTTTGTTTAGCACATGTAAAATATAAAAATTGATGGAATTAGAATTTAGCTGTTATTTTGCTATCATCAATATATCGATTTGAGATAAAATCAAATTGAATAATTTACCCAATACCTTGTATATCCACCACCTCGATATTCCATTAAGAATGTGAATGTGGGGCAGTACTCTAACCTAGTCAATGGACTTTAGCTGAATAACATTTCCATTAATACAACAACATACCTAAACACTACATGGGCTAACCTCTCTAATCAAACTATTGTAAGGACATAGACACTTATCAATCGTCTTCCACAAAACCTAAATGAACAAAATATGCCTTTTCATCTATGGTGGTTGAAAGGAATTTGATCATGTCGAACTAAGCATAAATTAAATTGTTTTACATAACCAAATCCCTAGGATCTTCTATATTGTTTGTTAACCTATTAAACTAATAAATAAAATTACCTCTTGAAACAATTAAGATGATCTTAGCTTGATCCACAAAGTTGCACAGGGTGTACAGTCTCTAATAGTATCCACATGAATGAATTAATCAAGAGTTCCGAGATAGTTGCCAAAAATTTTCTTGTGTGCTAGCACAAGTGTTGAAATTTTTTCCTTGTTCTCATAAACACTCAGCTTACCAATATTCTTTATTGTTAAGAACTTTGGCTCTCCGTGGTATTTTGAATAAAAGTTACACATTGTACATTTGAGGTCTAACATCACTCAAGTAGGATATTAACTAAACTCTAGGTGATAAGATCAAATCTTATATCTTAGAATTTTAGTCAAAGTTGAACAATCCTAATTTAATCTTATTTTAGAGTTTAAATACCTAATTTTTGTAATTACATAGAATTCCAAAACTTCTCTTAATCAATTTACATCCTTTTGGGTATGGTCTCTTAGATTCATATTAAATTAGTAGTAGGCCAAATTAACTTAATGTATTTTTCAATTAGATTCATATCTAATTAATTTGAATTCTCATTAATAAGAATTAGTTTAATAATTGATTCTTGGGTTACTTGCAAGTCAAGATTGATGCTTAACAACATATGATAACTACTCAGATAGAATAAATATATATTTGAACATTTCCATTATTAGTTACTGTGCAATTCAATGCTTCTGATTAAGCTTAGAGTATGGATTAATGTCAAACTCAAGTTGTTTAAACTGATGTATTTATTTATAAGTCATAACTCATGTGGCAAAACTTAAATTCTCTAATCTAGTTACACACCACCATGACCAGAGATTTTCTGAGTTATGTCTTAACTAGATAACATAAAATATTCTTTCTTTAGTGAGAGTGATAGATCCTTTATTATACACTCACATACTTTCATACATAGATAGTCATACCAAATATCTATTTTTTATATAATCAATGGTGAATTATACTTGGATAGCATCAAAGCATGATAATCTATATACAAGATATCTATGATGCCTCAGATCTAAAGATCATTTGTACTACTACCACAAAAAACTCTCATTGTAAATTATATAAAAGTCCATATGAGTGTACTATAATCGAGTTAATTCAATGAACTTATTCTCCAACAAGCATCTACATATTTATTATAATGTCAAACTGTCTAATTAGATTGCTGTAGGGATCTAGACACATATCAATTGTCTTCCATAAAAATCTAATTTTACCAAAATGTGCTTCTTTATCTGTGTTGGGTCCTCACTAATTTTTACTTACTATTTCCTCCTCCTCCTCCTTCTTCTTATTTCTTTTTTTTTTTTTTTTTTTAATTTTGTTGCGGTTCTTTCTTTCTCTCTTCAATTTTTTTGACGATTTCAACAATTTGATTAATCTGAATGTGATGGTTCTAATTCTTCAGATCTAGTTTTTTTTTTTTTTTTTTTGTCCCTTCAGTTTATGAGTTTATTATGTTATTCTTGTAAAATCTACTTTGTAATTTGTAATAAGATGGTGATTGATTCTTAATTTCATCCAAACTCTACAATTTTTATGTAAATTCTTGTAATATCCTACTATTATTTTACTTTGAGATCTAAAAAGTGACATTTGTGAATATTGAGAAGAACAATTGTCTACTTGACCAAAACCGACCAATTTTTTTACTTGAAAAATTTTAGAAATTGACTTAGTATGTTGTTACGTCAGATGCTCATTTTTTTTTGAACCGGATATAGCAATTTTTTTTTTAACTGAGATGACCGGATCAACTGCTAAGCCCTAAGCAGTTGAGGATGTGCTTGTGGGATACATTTTACAGCCTTAAGAAAAAATGTGGTGAGACATATCGCTTCATGTCCAGTTTTCAAAATTTAAAAACTCAGAAAAAATGAAGAGGTAGTTGTTGCCCAGTTTTCCATGTCCTATGAATTTAGGGTGAGACATATCGCTTCATTCCTCTTTGGCCTAAAGCAATATGGTGTCTTTGTTGACACCTTAAAATAACTGTTATGAATCTAGTGTTTGGGCAAAATTGATGTTCCAAGTGGTGCTCCAATAATAGGACACATGGTCATTACTCGTCAGCATAACTTGGTCAGTTGGTTGAATAAGTTTTGTTGAAACCCATGAGTGAGCCCTGAGTAAGTCTAGCAAGCATGTTAGACACGTTGCGGGAAATTAGGGTTAATTAAGGGAGACTTCAATCGGTTATTACACGTCTAATTAGAAGCAGTAACCAAGTAGTGGGGTATAATCAATGATTTTCGATGATTAACTGCTTGGGACAGAGAGATTTACAACAATCATTAATAAACTATGCTTGTACAGACAAACATTCTCACATGAAATATCAAATTATTTTTAATTCTTTTATGTTTGTTGTCATTTATCTAAATATGTTTTTGGATTAATTTGATCATTCCATAAATCTCAAAACCTCGTTTGTAGTATTTAACGTAATTACTGATGTGAATACTAATCTTATATTGTTTATGTTTTTAACTATAGTGAGATTTGCATAATAAGGATAAATATAAACATTTTTATGAAAAAAAAATTAAACTTGCATTAATTCTAAAGTTTTTATTTAGGGACATTTTTTTTCATTTTCCTATAATTCGGATTTCATTTCAAGGCTTAATATTACATACCAAATCATACAATAGTTATTATTATTATTATTATTATTTTGATTGAAATAGTTATTTTTCTTAGACACTACAATACAATGACAAAAAATGGTAATTCTATTTTCATATCATCTCATTCTCATTTCCATTCTACAAAATTATTTACATATCAAAATAATACTTATAGAATACATGAAAAAAATTATTTTATCAAATCCCTACTAGTCTTTATTTTCTTTAATAAAGCATGTAGTTTTAATGATTTTATAAACGAAATTAGTATGACAAAGTACTCTCTCCATTTCCTTGTAATTTATTTAAAAATTATATAATTAATTTAAACTTGTTTAATTAGAATTTATATAAATTTATAACTTAAAGTGAATATTTAATGCATTTATTCATTTAATATAATCAATATATATTTTAAAAAATATATAATTATTTATTTAATATAATAAAAAAATAATACATTTGTGTTTCAAGCTTAGTATCTAACTTTTTGTACAAATATAAAATGAATTTATATTTAAATTCAAACTCAATCTAGTTGAGTCTTGAATCGAAGCCAAGTCTAGTAGCTAACTAGCTAACTAGTCGAAATTGAATTTAAGCTTGAAGTACTCACCTTGTTTTCAACCTAATGGTTAAGCTCGTTGCTTATGAAAAGGCCATGAAAATTTAAAGACTTCACTTGTGCTGTTTCCTAAAATCTCAAGCTCTTTTGTGATCGAGTACATAATCTAATCTCAAGCTTATGAGGCACTATGTTGTCTGTGATGAATTTTATAAAAATAAAATAAAATAAAAGTGCACATAAGAATTTCCATCCGTTCACAAATTTTAATTTAAAAGAACATGTAAATCTGTGTAAAGCCCACCTTTTGGAGTTAAAATTCGTACAAAATCGTATCAGTCTCCAAAAGAATTTGATAAAGTAATACCAACACCGGATCAAAACCATTACGCATTCTCATACTTAAATCCAAATGATTTGAATTATATATTCACTTAATATTATTTTTAACCTTAATACCATGACAAATTATCTTTAATATAACACTAAACTATTTAAATTTGTATATTGGATCTGGATTTGCTGAATATACTTAGGTTGCATTTTGGATTCATTGAAATTGAAATTGAAATTGTAATTAAACTAATTTTAATCCTACTAAAATTAAAATTAGTTAAGACTATAATATAAGAGTTTTGATTACATAAAAAATTACAACTGGAATTTTACTTTAAGTATGTGGTAATAGTTGACTTTGGGGGCTTCTAAAAATAGTTGTCGTCTTCTCTAATGGTAGTTGCATAATCTTCATCATATTTGCAGAGATTTTTGTCATTTCGATAAATTTCAGCTATGATTTTTATCATCTCCAACAAATTCTGACAATTGTTATAGTCATATCCAAAAAATTTTTGACAACTATTGTCATTGTTACGAGGGATCTTAATAGTGATTGTTGTCATTTCTGGTTAATCTCAGAGATGATCATTTTTGTCATTGTTACAGTGGTTGTTATCATCTTTGATGGCCTCCAATGGTGGTCGATATCATATTCGATAAGTCAACAGTAACGTTGATTGATGGTGGCAACAAATGGCAAGTGAACAAAAGTTGTTGGTGGATAAAGACTACGGATGGGTGACCAATGTTATAACATGATGCTTATTGAATGACTGTCAAGAATAACACATACAAAAATTATAAATTTTAGTTGTCCGTTAACTAAAATAATATTTTATAGTTGTTTCAAATGTGCAACTAAGAAGAAATTAAAATTAAACAGTCAAAATTTCAATTCCATTTTCAATTTCTTACATCCAGACTTGAAAGCAATTGTATACTGAATTTGGTTTTGCTGTATCCTGAAAGGTAAATTGCTATATCATTGAATCATCATCTTTCTAACAAAGACAATTAAAATTGATAGAATAGTGACAACTCGTCTTAAAACCGTTATCGTCATCCAATACGCAAAAGTCGAACCATTGCAACTGACAGTAGCAAATCTCACAAGGTCCATAACAATGGTACCACTACAGAATGGCTTCCCGCTTCTTTGTATTACTCAAATTCAATTACTCTCAAAATTCTCCTGCGCACAAGTTTAAGAAGGAACATAAATAAATCAAAGTTTTACTTGTCAAACAACATTATAATTGGAAAAATTAGTACCTACTGAGCATCTTCAATGTCAAAATGCATTGGAAAAAGCTACACATGGCAAACTGAAGAACCAAAACTGTTTGTCCTTATTATGGATAGTTTGACTACATCAGATTTCACATCAAAATTAATTCATGTTAAATTGGTTCTGATGTTCACTTTTGTAAAGAAAGCATTCTGTTTCCGGGCTCAGAGCAGATAACTTATATTGCTACAGAATTATATGATTACATTTAGATGGAAATCTATATTGAAATATGTATAACCAAGATTTTGTTATGGTTTTCTTTTTCCATGAGGTTAGCAAGCAATTTATCAAAACGTGTTTAAGAGCTAATGTCCCCCCAAAACAAAAGAATTGGTTTAAAGTGACTTCATCTAAAGGATTCAATCCAAATGAATAGCTTCAGAGTTTTTGCAACAGCAGACAATGCCGATTTTAAAATGATTTAGATACCAACTATAATTTATCCAAAAAACATACTCTGGTTCTTAAGAGAGCAAAATGATGAATTCGAAAAAGTTCAGCAATGCATTGTCACTTGTCAATTCAGCAAGCAGGGGATAGACACTTTAATACAAACATATGCATACAAAGATGAATTTTTTTATTCAATAGCCAAACATTTGCAATTTACTTGTCAGTAAATAAATCTATCATCTGGAGATAAATGAATTCCACAATCTAGAAGGATTTTCACAAGATTAAGTGATCAACAAAAACACATCCCATCATGGGTAAAAATCAAACAAGGAGAAAAGGCAATAATCACTACAAAAACCTTCAAAGAGAAAATTTAAGAGAGCAGAGAAACACCATGAAGTAATGGCTATTGATGGAAAGTGGAAATAACCATGGAAAACAAAAACATGAGAGACTCACCAAAATTAATAAAGTTGAACCTTTCCTTTAGAATGACAAATGATATGATACCCAGATTATTCTCTGAACTGTCCAAAGAACTGAAATAACCATCAGATATTAAACACATACATCGGAAATTGGATTTATAGATCAGAAGCAGAAACAGTAATTCATTGGTGAGTTAATTTTAGATGTTTTAACAATTGATCTACCAGTTAAAGGGAACATACAACACCGAGTTCACATATTTCTTCAGTTCACACCAGGCTTTTTCACTAATTTGCCTATCTTCTTTTACTTGGCTCAAGAAAACCATCATTCACTTGTGCAAGTTTTGTTTGACAGGTCGGATACATTCTTCTTTTTCATTGAAAGAAGTCAATTGGTTCCATTGGTATATAGATGGAAACATAAAATATTATTGACCATCTAAGAACATTTTGCAACTAATACGCCTAGACCCAGGCACTACAACAATGGTAAAAAGGTAATATAAGATAAGAATCAATTTCAAGCTGTAAAACTTAAAAAAGAGGTACCCTAAAGTGTTTTGATGAATTAGATGAGATTTTCTCATACCAAGATAATATATTTATACTACGATATTGTGTGTAGTACAAGTTTATGTGAAGTACAAGTAAGTTAACTATACATAAATAAGGTAACTATAAATAAAGAAATTTGACCTATTAACTAAGCTGTCTATATTACACTTTAACACTCCCCCTCAAGCTGAAACATAAAGATTATATGTTCCAAGCTTGTTACATAAATACCTCATTCGATTTCCTGCCAAAGATTTTGTGAATGAGTCTACTAACTGATCTTTTGATTTTGCATATGTTGTTTTGATTGTATTATCCATAAGCTTCTCACGAACGAAATGACAATTAACTTCTACATGTTTTGTTCGTTCATGAAAGACTGAATTTGATGCAATATGTAATGCAGCTTGATTATCACATACTAATTCCATAGGCTGTGAGTGCTTAAATCCAAGTTTGTCTAATAGATTTTTCAGCCAAACTAACTTAGCAGTAGTATGAGTCATGACCTTGTATTCAGATTTAGCAATAGATCTTGCAACAACAGTCTGATTTTTGCTTTTTCATGAAACAAGATTTCTAACTAGAAATATACAGTATCCTGTAGTAAATCTTCTGTCAAATTGAGAGTTGCCCAATCAGCATTGGTATAATCTTGAACTGGAGTAGAATTATGTTTATGAAATAATGTCCTCGAACTAGAGTGTGCCCATGATACCATGTGAATGAGAATAGGTGACACATCTGTAGAGCAAGCAACTGAAGATGTAGGTAGTGTGGTAAGATGGTAGAGGCCCTGTGACTCACGCCCTGTGCTAATCATTCGTCCCGTACGTCGGTCCTGTATAGTAAATGAATCATCAATGAAAGTGATAGAACAATTGAAATAACGAGTCAATTGACTAATATAAATCAGCTTGAATGACCATTGTGGGACATAAACCACAGACTCTTAAGGCAAAGAAAATAATGGTGTAGCTTGACCTATACTTTTAGCAATGGTTGCGGAATCATTAGCTATAGTGACAGTGAAAAATGATGATGAATTACTAATACTAGAAAAAAGTTTAGGGTTACTAGATTTGTAATCAGAAGCACTAGAATCAATAACCCAAGTATCAGAAGAGGTTTGAGAGAGACAAGAGACAGAATTACCATGAAACAGAATTACCATGAGAAAATTGTTGGGTAGCCTGATACTGTAGGAACTTATCATATTCAATAGCTGATAATAGGACATTAATATGCTTGTCTTGAGATGGTTTAGAAAATACAGAGATAAAAGTATTAGTTTTGAAATACTAATTTCAGATTTTTCAGAGATAGACATACCGATGAATAGTATCGTGAACAGTATCGATGAAAACAGTACCATGATGAACAGTACCCCCCATGAACAGTAATCATACTGCTGGAATGAAATGCATTAGTAGAGAGACACACTGAAAAGAAACACAGCCAAAAATAAAAATTAGAATTTTCTCTTCCTAAGCTCTGATACCACGTAAAACCTAAAAGAGAGATACCCAAAGTGTTTTGATGAATTGGATGAGATTTCTTTATACCAAGATAATATATTTATACTACGAGATTGTGTGGGAATACAAGAAAGTCAACTACACATAAATAAAGAAACTATAAATAAGAAAATTTGACCTACTAATTAAGCTGTCTATATTTACACTCTAACAAAAGTAATAATAAAGAAAATAACGAAATGGTATAACAAAACAGGGAACAAAAAATTGGAATCCATAACAAGCATAAGGTGAAGCAACAAAACACCTGAAATATTCTGCTCAAACACAATCCACATTTACATGCACTAGAGGATTGACATTCAATTTGCTTCAGCTAAATCCAACCTAGAGAATTTTTTTATTTTTTTTTCATATATAAAAAGAAGTACATGATAGAGGACAAGAAATCCTCTTTAAAGTAAAGGAGAAACAAAGAACAGGTAAAAGAAACTCTAGTCATGCTTAGCAACCCAGAATATCTTGTATGGTATACTCCAATAAAAAAATTCTGTAAAGTCAAATTGGATTGCATTATACAACATCCCAATCCTTCACTAATTGTGAAACTCATAATTCATTCACAAACCAACTTAAAAGTGATGACTTATTAGGATACCCCCACCGATCTTTGTCTCCGTAATTAATAGATGACATCTCTAAAGAAACATATTTGCAGAAGACAGAAAATGGGAAACAGAATCAAATCTCAAACTGCTTTGATGGTGTTGAGACACTTTCACAAATAATGGGTGCAGAGACAGTACTCTTTTAATTATACACGCACACACACATATATATATAATATAAATTGAGAGATATGGTGAGGAATCAGTAAATAAATAAAAATAAAATAAAAATAAAAAAACCTTAATTACTGATCAAGCATAAGTCTAACAAAAGGTTACAATTGAATAACAAAAAATTGGCATATTCTTAATCCTCCCCATCAAAGCCAATGTAAATCCATTTTTTATTTCATTTACAAGGTTTTATCTGTTTCCTTGTGTTACACAAATATGCAATGCAGTTTGTGTAATATGGTAATGCAATATAACACATGGGCCTTAGGTTCCCAAGATAATCTACAGGAAATAGTGAATAAGAGTGCAAACTGGAAAGCTTATTATAGCCTACTTGTACTACTTAGAAAAACAATAACAAGGAAGATGGTATGTTTGTTAACTTTGGCCCCATTTTTAAAATAGTTTTCCATAATTTTTTTCTTCAGAGCGGTTACAGGAAAGGAAAAATTAATAAACAGTCGATAAGTTTCCAAAAGATCATTTGGAATTTGAAGGTAACAAGCTTATTTCATAGAGCATACACGGCAGAAACAATTTCCAGAATCACAGGCAAAAAACAGTAGTGTTCAGAAGAACAGAAATATTCTCTTGTATTAGTGCCCTACTTGAGAACTGATTTTAGCATAAGAATCGCCTTAACCCATCTTTATTGTCAACAAATGGGACCAGATCAAGAGGTCTAACAGCAGTAACTGTTAAAATGAATATTACAAATATATGCATCGGTATAAGATATAGAATGAAGAAGCCGTTTCCGCTAAAACTGAAACCCAACAATTTTAAACAACTACATTACCACAGGAAATATATATATATATATATATATATATATATATATATATATATATATATATAAAATTATATGAGACTGATATGACCAAAATATTATGATGAATATCATATCTAAGACCAACAGCTAAAGAAACATTCTGCAAAAATGCAAAATACGTTATAAGCGCAGCTAAAACAACGAAAGAAGAAAAGAAGAAATTATAATCTGATAACTACTTGTTCTATGAGAAATATGGCAGTGATAGTAACAAAGTAAAACCTTGTATTAGAAGTACAGGAAAGAGAGGAATTAAAGTGTTGTATTGAAGACAATAGGGGAGCAAGAGATACCTTTTTCCAGATGTCTCACATCATATGCTAAGCCCAGTCCACTGCACACTTGGTGCTAAATAAACTCCAGTTAGTTTCATATTAATGTACTCAACAACCACTTCCTTTTTAATTAGGAATTGGAAACATTGTAGTCACAACCCCTTCTCAAAACAATGATTATGTCAATCTAAGACAATCAAATCTTATATTTCATTCGATCACTTTCAAATCCCAGTCAAATGCTTAACAAGCTCCTCTTCTCCAGATTTTTTCAGATTTTCAACTATACTTTTATCATAAGAATGCTTCAGTGCAATTCCTTTGTTAAGCATGACCCTAGCATGTTTTGTGGCCTCCACCATGTGGCTTTGACGGCATAGCCTACCTAAAAGAATATGGTAAATATCAGAGTCAATCGAAGACAAACATCCTGTATTCTCAATTTCATGTAGCAGGTAGTATCCATCTAACACCCGGCTCTCCATACAGAGCTCCTTGATCAAAATGCTACATGCCAAACTATCAGGTTTCAGCCCTGCCAGCAAGCATTTCCCTAAAGAGCTTCTCTGCCTCATCAACCTTTTTCATCCTTACCAAAGAAATCACGAGAGAACTATAGCAATCACCGTATGAAACATACTTTCCCCCCACAACCTTGTCAATCAACTTATAAGCCTCTTGTATGAGACCCTCTTCACAAAGCCCACTGATCAAAGTACTAACTGTGACACGATTTGGAGAACACCCAAAAGCTTCCATTCTGTCCTAAAGTCTCCAATGCCTCCATCCACCGACCTTTCTCACAGAAACTTTGAATCATTGATGTATATGTAACAACATTAGGACTACAACTGCCACCTGCTTTCTCCATTTCCCCCAACAACTCAAATGCCTTCTCCATATTTCCAGATCCTACAAAACCCACCTAGAAGTGCAGAGTACACCACTGTATTGGGAAAACACCCATTGCCTCGCATAACTCCAATCAACATATAAGCATCCTCTAGTCGACCCACATTACAAAAGCCCTCAATCATTGTAATATATGTAATTATATCAGGATAAAGATCACTCAAGCCCATCTCTTTCATTAGATTTTCTGCCATATCAGTATCGCCCTTCTCGCTGAACAACCTTATCACAAGGTTATACACCGTAGTGTCAGCCTGCAAGCTAAATTCGGGAATTTTCCTCAATGCCCACAAAGCAACATCAGCAAGTTGAGCTTCTTTACACAGTTTCAGAACCACCTTAAATGTGTTGACAGTGACAAAAGATCCCTCAACTCTATAAGCCTCAATAACATTAAATACCATTTGAGGATTTTTACGTATGTCAAGCAATTTACATGCCCTCCCATACATGTAAGCGCTATGTCTGTAACTAGATTGAAGTCCAGCCCAAATGAAAAACCTAAGACCCATATGAGATCTTTTAGGATAACATCTACTTAAGACCTCACTGACACATTTAGAGTCCAGTTTGGCACTAACCCTCGATAAAGAATTCTCTATATTGCCACTATCCTTCTCCAGATGATTGAAGAATTTATCAGCAGTAGTAACAGTGGTCATCCGTTCGGTTGAGAAATTAGAGATTACTAGACCATTTAAGGATGAAAACAAACGGATAATTTAAACGAAGTGCCATTGTTTTGTGGACTACTCCAAACAAAATAAAAATAAAAAATGCTTAACCCAAATGCCAGAATACAGAAAAAGCCAATAGCTGCTTTGAGTAGGTAAAGAATTTCCCTTACAGTCTCACATGGAGTGAAGCAATGAGATAATGATGGTAGAAGCTTAACACAGGAGCAAAGAAGCTTCCATTTTCAACGATTTACAGCATGCGCGCTAGGTCCAAATGAAGAGGAAGAAATCCAAATATTAATTGGGTTTTGACTTTTGAGGAAACAATCAACTACTGACTTGAAAAAAATTGAACCACATATATCTCGGAAGGAAGAGTATTTCGGGTCGGACTTTCCGGGACTTTGACGGGTCCGGATATCAAAGCCTACGCCGGTGGCAGATCTGGTGGAACAATGCTCATCGTCGTTCCTGGTTTTCACCTTTCAGAAAAATTTGCTGCGTATCTAAGTTTCTGATGTAAAACGGAAGGCTCGTACCAGCCGTTTTATCGAACAGCCGTATTGGTTTTTATTTTGGTGTCCAAATCCCTCAAAAAGTAATGTATATAGTACTAATTTTTCTTTAAAAATAAGTTCTTTAACCTATTATAATGTATATAGTACTAATTTTTCCCTTTAATTGTCAAACCGTCAAATATAATTTTATTTTCAAAAATTAAACCCTTTTTTTAAAAGTAAATATATATTTTTTCAGTAAAACTATTAATTTTCCTAAATTTTAATTTCTTTATATTATTTTTATATTATATTTATATTTATATTTTATTATTATCTTTTAATTTTGATTTCATTTATAATTTATTAATTTTGAAGAGAAAATAAATTTAGATGGTTTGATAACTAAAGTGAAAAATTGGTATTATATACATTTATTATAAATAAAATGACTTATTTTGAAAAAAATAAGGATATATTGATCGTGTGAAATTATTATAGAGTTATTTCAGAATTTGAAATTAAAAATATGACTTTTTGTTTTCCAAATGTACTTGATTCTAAAATAAAATCCTAAAAACCTTTTAAGAAAGACACATCACACATTTTTCGGTACCATGGATTATTAATTAATATATTATAATTACTTAAAGAAAAATTAACATAAAAATAATTTTTTTGTTAATATTCAATTTTAATGTACAAATACAAAATTAGATTAGATAAGTCTAAAAATAATTTACTCTATATTGTGTTATGTATCTAAACCATTAAATTAATATATTCAAATTAATTATTATATTTGTCTATATCTATACTATATTATATTAAAATTTAAACACGCTTATCTATACTATATACTGTATTAAAAACCTAAACACTCTTATACTGACCTCCTATGTTTTAGTCAATTTTTTAACTAAAAATGTTATATGATACTCATTTATTAAGCTATTTCTCTTTTTATATTGAGGATTTTTTATGTCCTTTTACCAAAAAAATAAAAATAAATAACTACCCACTACTTATATAATTCTATTCTTAAATAAATTTAATTTTTCTCCTAAACTACTTATACAATAATATTATAATCATACAAACCATACTCTTAATATTTCATTTCATTCATATATAGCATTTAAAAAATATATTTATAATTTATTAAATTAAAAAATTGTGAAACTAAATTTTAATTACTATTGACATATAGTTATTGAAAAATTATAAATTTATTAATATTAAAACAAAATCAATAGTAATAAAATAATTACAATCATATTAATATTATATAGAAAAAAACTATTAAAGAAGTAAAAAATAATAATAATAAATAAATAGAATATTTCAATAAAAATAACAACCAAAACATATTTACGTAATAGTAAAAACTCATAGAGTATTTGAGAAATTAAATTTATTCCACAAAAAGTCAAAAGAACAATATATAATCATGGAGACTATACTCTAACTATTTTTTAATTCGTAGTACTTAAAAAAAATATCATAATTATGATAAAAACTAAAATAAAATAAAATGATATTTATTAGAAATTTACTAAACAAAATAAATTGAGAAATTCAATATTAACTAATATTGATATATAATTATTTAGAAATATAATTATTTTTTTATGAATTAAAAGTTAAAACAACAATATTATAATTGAAAACTATACTTTTAATATTTGTTTTAATTCATAGTAACTTTTTAAATTTTAATTCATAAATTTGGGAAGAATCAAAAAAATTAAAATTATTATAAACTTATTAAAAAAAAAAAAAAAACAAGATATTCAATCTTAATTACAATTCACATATAATTATTGAAAAATTAGATTTATTAATATTGAGAAGAATTTTTAAAACAAAATCAATAATCCTAAAATAATTACAATCTTATTGATATTAAAATAGAGAATAATTAGGAAAAAATAGTTTATTTGAAATAAATAATAATTAAAGATAACTATGTAATAATAAAAACTCATAAGGATATCTAAGGAAATCAATAATTTCTAAATTATATATTTATTAATATTGAGAATAATTATTAAAAAACCAATAATCTTAAATTAATTACTATCCTGTTGATATTAAAATAAAGAAGAATTACCAAAAAATAGTAGTTTATTTGAGGTGAATAACAATTAAAAATAACTGTGTAATAATAAAAACTTATAAGGGTATTTAAGAAAATTAAAAAATATTGTCATTAAGCAATTTTTATATATAGTATATATATATCATAAATACGATTTGCACGCAACTGCGTGTGCCACGAAGGCATAAAATAGTAGACTAGCATAATAAAAATTTAACAATGCATTAAAGAGTTAGACATATTAAGAGGCGGGACTAAATGTAAAGGGAGTTTATATTCAACCTATATGAACTTTCATCAAAAGAACTCAAAAAAAATTTGATCACACTGACATTAAGAGAGGTGCTATTCTCTAATGATGTAATCTCAGAAGTTGTCAAAAACAATAAATTAAAAGTGTATATAAACATGGAAGCATATATAAAGAAAGCAAATAGGAAGTTATGATTATGGTTGGAATAAAATAACCAATTTAATATAGTTGGATCAATTCATGGGCTCAAGTTATAAAGCTTACAAGTTGGAACCTACTCATATAATAATCCACAACGCATTGTTTCAATTAATGGAGCTAGTAAGTGATTTGTTTAGGTTGTTAAAGCAAGTTAGTTGGATCAGTTAGTCAAAGTCTGTTAGGGTGTTAGACTGTTAAAGTATATAAAAGCTGAAACTCATTGTATTGTATATCATCGATTTTGTTGAATGAAAATTTGCTAGAAACCTTTTTGTTCTCCTTCAATTTCTTTCTCTTCTACCCTTAACTCTGTGAGATTGAGTTCCATTCTTGGAACTTGATTTTACCTTTATCAAAGCTCGTTCTTGGCTCAAAAATGGTAAATGGTGAATGTGAATGCTAATGTCATAGATTAGAGGCTTACGGCCTTGGAGTTGAAGATGGAAACTATGGATAATAGGTTTTCTAGTATTGATACGTCTTTGCAGGGGTCGAAAATGGACACTGCCTCCAAATTAGTAGGAGATGAAAGTTTCAAGAAGTTATGGATGCTATGGCCAATTTGAGAAGTTCCAACACCAATCATTATCCCCCTCCTCTAGAGCCACTCGACCCAGTTAGACCACCTATTTTACCCAATCCACCAGTACAACAACCAAAAAAAGTGCATAGACCATATTGGTATGGTAGAGAGGCCAAGCAGTCACCAAGGGCAGTACCTGAAATAGGGGTTCGCAGGGATCAAGAAATGCAAGAACCTTGGTGGAAGAGAAAATTAGTTGCTAAGAAGAGTAGCTTAGGTAGAATTTCAATATTTGATGGAGGAAAATGTGAGAAGTTAGTTGTTTAAATGTCTGGAATTTTTTGAGATTGATTAAACACCAGAAGAATTGAAGATTAGACTAGCTGGAATGCACTTTGGAGAAAAAGCCTTAGAATGGTATCAAGGTTTTAAGGAGGAGAATAGGTTCAAAAGAGTTTATTGGGAGGAGTTTGTAGAAGAATTGCAGATGAGGTTCAAAGTAGATGTGCTATCAAGGCATATCATTGCCCTAAAGAAACTGAATCAGATTGGTAGTGTGAAGGAATATAATGAGAATTTTAAAGTCTGGAAAATAGATGCAACCTAGACAATGAGGCTTTACTTGGATCACTACTTGGGAGGGTTGAAAGAGGAGGTAGTGCATGTCATTAGTCTGGTGGATATTAGGTCTCTGTCACATGCCATGAGATTGGTAATAACTCAGGAGAACCTATTACTGCCAACTATCTACAAGAAAACCTACAAGAACTTCCCAAAGTAGTCACCTCATCCTAACTCTGTGCCAACACTAAGATTTAGTCCAAACACTAGTCACAACCCACATTTATCCAATTACCAAAATCCAAACACAAAAGAAAGACCCTACAGTAAACCTTACAAACTTGCGAATAATGACAACTATAAGAAACCAACTTTCTCCATGTCAAAAGTAAAAATGGAAGAAAGGGTTATGTTTTTATTGCAATGAAAAATTCACTGCAGGGTACAACTATAGAAAATGGGAGATCATTAATGACAATAATTGTGGTTGAAGAGAGTGATCCCGAAGAAGAGGTATTGGATATGAGTGAGTATACTTCGAAAGGTGGGAATGAAGAGGAAATTGATATTTCACTACAAGCAGTTTCTGGAACTAGTTCCAGTCAATTAATGAAAGAGTGCCAGATAATGAAAGTCAGAGGCTATGTCAAGAAGCAAGAAGTGGTGATACTCATTGATAGTGGTAGCACACATAATTTTGTAGATATGGAGTTAACCAGGGTTGGGGTTAAAACTGAGGCAGGCAAAGGATATGGGGGTGACAGTGGCAAATGGTTCTAACTTGAAGTGGAGCATGGACTTAAACTAATTTTAGTGTAGACTGTTTAGTCATGTCTTTGAGCAGTTATGACCTAGTGCTGGGTATTAAATGGTTAGCTGCCTTAGGCAACATTAGATAGAATTTCAAAGAATTGGTTATGGAATTCAAGTGGAGTAGCAAGGACGTTATGTTGAAAGGAAAAAGAGGTCAGTGGTAAGCATGGATAGCAGCAAAAAAGCAGGTAGGAACAAACTGAAGCATGTTGATACAAGTAAATGTAGTTAAGGTTAGTAGACTACCAGAAGCAACAACCATGTTTGTTATTGAATTGCTGCGAACAGAGGTAAATCAACATGATCTAGAAGCTTTACTACAAGAATATACTGATGTCTTTGCTATTCCTCAAGTATTACCACCCAAAAGACAATTTGACCACCAAATTGTTCTTAAAGAAGGTGCAAAACCTTTCAATTTAAGACCATATAGATATGGTCCATTACAAAAAGACATTATTGAAAAACTAGTGAAAGAAATGCTAGATAATAGCATAATCAGATCTAGTAGCAGCTCATTTGCATCACCAGTAGTTCTAGTTAAAAAAAAAAAAAAAATGATACATAAAGATTTTGTATGGATTATAGGAGGTTGAATTAATTAACACTGAAAAATAAATTCCCTATTCTACTTATAGAAGAATTGCTAGATGAGTTAAATGGTGCAAGGTATTTTTCTAAGTTAGATTTAAGAAGTGGTTACTATTATATTATGATGGCACCTCAGGATATTCATAAAACTGCTTTTAGAACTCATGAAAGGTTATACGAATTTGTGGTTATGCCATTTGGACTAACCAATGCACCTGGCACCTTTCAAGGGTTAATGAACTACATATTCAAACCCTTTTTGAGAAAGTTTGTACTGGTTTTCTTTGATGACATACTGGTATAGTAGTAAGTCTTGGAAAGGAACACATGAAGCATTTAAAATAGATGCTGAAGCTGTTAAGGAAGTATATGCTGTTTGCAAAAAAGAGTAAGTGCACTTTAGCAAATAAACAGATAGAGTACATGGGTTATATCATCAATGAGGTTAGAGTATCTGTAGACCTAAAGAAGATATCAGCTATAAGTGAATGGCCTAGACCAAGAACAATCAAAGAATTAAGAGGATTGTAGGAGTTAACAGGCTATTATGGGAGGTTTATAAGGAATTATGGAAAGGTGAGCAGAGAACTGAACATACTATTAAGAAAAAATGCATTCAGCTGGAACTAAGAAGCTAAAGATGCATTCAACAATCTGAAAGCACTGATGACTTAAATACCAATGTTAGCAATGCTAGATTACAATGAAGTCTTTATTGTAGAAACATATGCTTCAATGACTAGGTATTGGAGCAGTACTTGCTGTATAAAGGCCATCTGTTGGCATTTATGAGCAAAGCATTAGAACCTAAACATATGGTTTTATCAACCTATGAAAAGGAACTTATTGCCATATTGTATGCTAGTAACAGATGGAAGCAATACCTCATAAGTAGGCACTCTATTATAAAAACAGATCACCAAGCCTTAAAACACATGTTAGAGCAGAATGAGTGTAATTAGGTTTTGCAGAAATGGCTGGGCAAGTTAATGGGGTTAGATTATGAAATTCAGTACAGGAAGGGAAAGGAAAATACAATTGCTGATGAACTATCAAGAGTGACAGCAAATGAAAGACACTAAGCTCACTTACTTGACTTCTATCTATTGTGACTACTAATTTAGTTCAGAGCATAATGACAAGCTGCCAAGAAGATAATCAATTACCGAAGATCTGTCAAGAAATACAGCAAAATAGGAACAAACACAAGCATTATGAATAGGTGCAAGGCCAACTCAGGAGGAAAGGTAGAATGGTAGTGGGTAACAATGAAGAACTTAAGCTAGAGCTGCTACTGTTGTTCCATGCAAGTGGTCCAGCTGAACATTCTGGAGTTCATGCTTACCCTTAAGAGATTGGGCATTACATTATATTGGAAGGGTATGCAGAAGAGTGTAAGAAATTTTGTGAGAAACTGTGAAGTCTGCTAAAGATTTAAAGGAGAAAACATAGCAATGCATGGTTTACTGCAGCCCTTACCTATACCAAAAAAGGTTTAGTTTTCTATATCCATGGATTTCATAGTTGGATTGCCTAGTTCAGAAGGCAAAACTTTTATACTAGTGATAGTTGACAGGTTATCCAAGTTTGGCCACTTTATAAGATTGCAGCCTTAGTAGCACAAGCTTTCATGAATAGGGTGTATGGCATACACGAACTGCCTAAGGAGATTATAACAGATTGTGGATGTTATATTCATGTATGGGTTTTGGAATGAGCTATTCAGGATTCAGCAAGTCAGATTGCATTACTCTACAACCTACCATCTAGAGATTAATGGTCAAACAGAAGTTGTAAACAGATGAGTGGATGCATACTTAAGGTGTTTTGCAGGGGATGATCCAAAAACTTGGGTGAAATGGCTTCCTATAGTACAATGGTAGTATAATTTAGCTTATTATTCATCCATTAATATGACCTCTCATTAAGCTATGTTCTGCCAACCACCACCCTCCCATATTCCTTATGTTAAGAAGGATTCTAGTAATGATGTAGTGGACAAGTCCTTAACTACTAGGGAGGCCATTATCCAACTACTTAAGCAAAATTTGAAGAAGGCTCAAGAAAGAAAGATGCTGCAAGCTAATAAGCATAGAACATAAAGGGAGATTTAAGTAGAGGCTTGGGTTTATCTAAAGATCAAGCCTTATAGGCAAAGCTCAGTGCACACTAGCAGCTACAATAAACTAGCTGCTAATTACTATGGGCCTTTCCAAATGGTAACCAAGGTGGGGAAGGTAGCATATGAACTGCAATTACCTCATGATTCCAAAATACATAACGTGTTTCATGTATCTCTACTCAAGAGACAACATGCAAATCATGTGGTTTATCAACAACTGCCAAGTCTTAATGAAGAAGGTCAGATAAGCATTAGGAACTAGTGGCCATCCTCAATTGAAGAATGATAAGAAGAGCCAGCAAGCCCATAGCACAAGTTTTAATGCAGTGGTCCAATAGCTGTCGAGATAATTGTACCTGGAAAGACTACAAAGCTTTGAAGACCAGATTGTGGACAAGAATTCTCTAAAGAATGAGGTATCGATACAGCTGGATCAATTCATGGGCTCGGGTTATAAAGTTTATAGGTTGGAACCCATCCACATAATAATCCACAATGCACTGTTTCAATTAATGGAGCTAGTAACTAATTTGGTTAGGTTGTTACAGCCAATTAGTTGGATCAGTTAATTAAAGTCTATTAGAGTGTTAGGCTGTTAAAGTGTATAAAAGCTTAAACTAATTGTATTGTAAATCATCGATTTTGTTGAATGAAAATTGGCTAGAAGCCTTTTTGTTTTCCCCTCAATTTCTTTCTCTTTTACCTCTAACTCTGTGAGATTGAGTTTCACTATTGGAACTTGATTTTACCTTTATCACAATTATGGTAGGATGAAGAATTCCAATGTTCAAATTCTCAAATTCAATTTTAAGTTTGTCAATGTATTATGCAAATATAGATTCCGCTGATGTTATTATATATAACATAATTAGATAATTCTAAAACTACTAGGAAGTTTTGAAAAAAAAGAAAACAATTCATATTATAACAAAACTCTAGCCATTTAATTAGAAATATATTATCAGTCTCAATTAAATTTGTTAAGTTTTAAAATTTCATTTTCATTCAAACTCTAAAATTATGAAGTAGCTGAACAATTCATATTATAATAAAACTCTAACCATTTAATTAAAAATTTTATTTACAGTTTAAAATTAATCCTACTATAATAATCAATTAGGGAGAACAACTCTATTGAGATAAATATTAAGAGGGTGTGACAATATTAGAAATTTAATAATACAAAAGATAAAATAGAAAATCAAAAGATTCTTCCTTGAAGACTCTTTTTTACATAGTAAAGATATATATCATATATACTTTCATTCAAGTGTGCCATGTGGTGTGCCATGTGGTGTGCCATAAGGCACTGTTGAAGTCCTTTGTCATAAGGTAGGTCAATTACAAAAGCCATTAAATTGTCATTTATTGTAATATTTAACACATGTCATCATAATTGCTGAGTAAGGACTAAGCATCTAAATTTTCTTGTAGGATATGAGTAAAAATTAATTTTACCTCATTGAGTTTAATAGAAAATATAATTACGCCCCATAAATTTAGGATGAGTTGGCCACAAGTGCAGTGTTCGTAGTGTCAAACAAGACTTGTTGTAAGAAACAATATGATATTTGGATGGTTGATGAAAAAACTACATAAATTAATGTGTTGTGTGTGTAAAACTTAGCCTTTTAAGGTAATGGACGCAAAATGATAATTTACACATCATTAGGACTATACAACCCTACTGCAATGTCCTTAGAGTCAAATAAGACTTATATAAATAAACAGAGCTTCATTGGGAGAAAAACTACACAAGTTAATGTGTCATGTGTGTAAACTTAGTCTTTTTGTAATCATGGGGCATAATGGTAATGTACACTTCTTTAGGACAAGACAATTATATCACAACGTCAGTAGTGTTAAATAAGACTCTTAGGAAGAAGCAGAACGTCATTTTGGATGACCAATGAAAAAATTACCCAAGTTAACGTGTTGTTTGTATTAGGATCGTGGGGGATAAAAAAGTGGTTTACACATATTTGGGACGAGTTGACTATACCGCAACGTCGTAGTGTCAACTAAGACTTGTATGAAGAAACATAACGTTATTAAGATGTCAATTGTGTATTCAGGTCAAGGGGCAAGATGATCATTTATGCATTTATTTATTATAACTTCAATTGATTATGAACTACTGTTTTTTGCTAATAATAGCAGAGATTTCATTCATCCTCGACTACTTCAAATGCCAATATTAATGAAGTGCAGAGGTTCAACAAGATGATGATGCCACTTAGATTTCGAGGAGCATCAATAAGGGACTAGGGATTTTATATATTTAAATTGTAATTTAGATTGCTTGTATTTCAAATTTAACTATATTACCTTAAAATTGTTGAATAATAACTATTTTGAATAATTTTGTGGGTTTTGGTATATATAAAAACCAAAAAAATATTTTATAATATTTTTTAAACACATTTATTGTATAAAAACGAGAAACACCCACAAAAAAAAATTAAATGACAAGGGTAGGTCTATTCAAAAATTAATGTTGACAACAACCTCTCTTCAATTATTATTACCTACAGCAACATTGTCAAACATTTACTGCCGACCGATAGCCTAGTGCTGACAGCTATACTATCGGCAATAATTATTTCCTACCGCCTAATGCCGACAAGAACATTGTTGGTAGTAAGTATTTCAGCCTAATGCTGACAGAAACACTGCTGGTAGCAAGTGTTATTGATGGCCATATTGTTGGTTGTAAGTATTACTGATAGCCTAATGCCAACAGGATCTTGTCGACAATTATTTGAAATTTCTTAAAGGGTAAAAGTTTTATCCACAACGCACTTTGCGATATTTTTTATCCGTATTAGTTATTGTCAATAGCTTGTCGGCAATACTATAGCAATGATTATTAATGACAACAACAAGAGTTTGCCAACAAGAAGTTGTTGTCAAAAATACATAGTGCACTTTTTGTAGTGATTAAAGTTTCTAATTATGACGGTTTGAAGTTTGATTTTTTTTGTAACGCATTCATTCACTGTTAGTGTTATAAAATTTATATACTTGTCAATAAATAAGAAAAATACCATATGTCTCTAACACCAACAAATATTCTTATTTTTAGTTAAATAAAATAAAGTTTTATATTTTATTTATCGAGAGTGTACAAACTAATTTGTACACTGACGATTGATGAAATTATATCTCTTCTGATAAAAAAAATTAAAAATTATCTTGGGAGGTAAGCAAAAAAATAGTAATATACAGAAAAACAGAACAATTCTTATATGGTAACTTTGTAAGACCTCACTAGACTTCCCAAGAGACATAAATTTAACTAATATTCAATTCTCAAAAGCCACGGTAATATGTCAGATTTAGACATACAGTCATTTTCATCCTTAACACCAAGCCAAACTTGTGAAGAAATTAAACTATTCTTATAAATATATTATTACACTATTAGTTGCAGGTAATTCAATTCCTAAATAATTAATCTAATTTTGTTTTCGATAAATTTTGGTACAAAAGGTATTTGTGACTTGAAATTATGGATGCAAATAGCAAAAAGAGGCCATTTATGACAATTATGGTGTCTATCAGTCTTGCACTTTTGGTTGTAATGCAAGCCAGTAGTGATGATAGGATCCCTCATTTTCAGCCTCCCCAGTATACCTTTTCATCTCTCCCTTCTTCTCCACTGCCTCCTTTTGATCTATTCTCCCTCAATGTAGACAAGCGCCGAATTGTAGATTGCATTCTAGTATGTACAAAATATTTTCATCCAAGAACCTTTGTATATCGATTTTGTTTTAATAGAGGTGTAAACTATTACCTTAATGGTTTTGGTATAGAATAATATTCATCTATTGTTTTTATAACAATAATATTTTGAGATAGATAAATTTTTTCAAAGATCTCTCCCAGCACATTGGTAATAGCTCGTACTCAAAATTGTTGTTGTTTAACAAAGTTCATGAAAAAATATATTTTTGCTATGAAATTAATTTACAAATGTCATTCATCTTTATTAGTTTAGTGATCAAGTGATGTTTAGGCTAGCATATATGTGTCTTGATTAATTTATCTCTTCGATCTAGCTAAAAGACAGTTATCGACGCCGAAACTAAGAAATTTATGAAATTTTTTTTCTTCACAACTTTTCCAAAAGGATTCGAATCTATGAAATTAGTTAAATTAATTTTTGTATTCCCATCTATCTTTCTTGATAATAGAGGTTGCTGGATGGAAGTTGTAGTCTATCAATATTATCTTTAGCACTATATGCTAGTTGACCTACGTGCTATAAGGCAAAGGACTTATCTTTGATTGGGATTAGAGTTGCTCGGTTTACCTTTTGGGTTTGAAGCTATAACTTTAAATATTTTTGTAATAACATTTATATTAGAATAAAGTACCAAACTCATACATATAGTTTATTTTATCTTGAATCATTTCAATGTCGTTTGGGCCTAAACTATTTTTAGACGAAACTCATCCAAATTAATAGCTTTGTAACAAATTACCAAAGAACCAAATAAACATCCCATTTGTTCATGCCACAACTCATAAATGCTCTCTGAATTTCCATCCATTTTTCAATTTTCTTGAGGTTTATGAGAAACTGAATAGAACCATTATAAGAAATGAGTTTCTGATTCTAAACAATTGATTGTTAAAAATTGGTGGGAATTTCAGGAATAGTTGAAAAATAGTAAGGGCGCTGATTGAGAAATAAAGTTTTAACTTTGTTGTACGGTTCATATAAAAAGTGTGAAAACGACTTCAATATCCATAGTAATACAAAAAATTCGAACGCTAGGCGTATGAAACAGAGGAAGTGAATGAATATGAAGCAAGAAAATTACCACCATTCAATGGTTCTGTAATGGGATGACGGTGATGGACTTGATGAGGTCGGAGAATGGATGGTTACACAAGTAATATCGAAAAATGGATAGAGAAGGATTTATGAGTTGGTTTCTCTTCCTCCAGGTGACATTAATTTATAAATTGAATGTTTGGCTTTCGTTTTTTGATAATTTGTTACAAATATTTTAGTTTAGATGGATTCCATGTAAAGACAATTTGATCAAATTGGTCAAGACAAAAAGAAAAAAAAAAATCATGCTTATGAGTTTGAAAAAAAAATTATACTATAGGGAGGTAAAAATATATAATAATAAAATAATTTGACAATTATTCAATAAAATGCATGTTATTATTCAATTTAAATAATAATAATAAAATTAAAAATAATCTTTTTTAATTTGACAATAATCTCTTCATACTTTTCAAAAAATGTATAATAAAAAATTGTATTTTTTTTTTCATTTGTGTTTTTTAATAATTTAAAAATATTATATAATGTTAATGCGTACACCTTTTTCTATTTTAGTTTACAGAGGTGACGTGAATGATAGTGAGAAGTGATGCTGATATGTATCAAGGAACAAATAAAAAATTGCCACAAGTTTTCATTTGGCCGATATGAAAGTAAGGATTCACTAATTTTCTTAGTTTCCTACTGTCAATGAGTGAAGACCTATATTATTAAGAATAGAGGACTTTACACTTCTTAAATGAATATATTCTCTCATCATTAATTGTTTAATTTTAAGAATGAGACTCCAATATAATATTAAATTTAGGTCCTATCCCAACTAGTCGGGCAGTCCTATTATGCCCACACCTAATGATTAATCAGGCCGTCATGATAGTGCAGGAGAAGGACGATGACTAGTTTTGTGGTCGTTAATTGCAGCACTTGCCATGGTTATAGTTTCAGCATATGAAATATGAATTTCTCTCACTCATCTGCCTTCATGAGAATACCAAGGAAACGTGAGATCTTTTACATTCGTTTATCTTTCAATTACAAAAGTTAAAGAAGAGATATGTAATTATTTTTTTTTCTCAAAATATTGATATTTTAATCTATTAAAAGGTAAACAATAATCTTTCAAATTATCAACGCATGAAATATAGACATATAAACGAACAAGGAAGTGATGAATTGAAATAGCATAATCTCAATCCTAGTTCGATTACATAGTACATACATATGACTAGAAATACAATCCCAAACAAAAGATCAAATCCCTTTGTTAAATAAAATAGAATAAGGAAAGGATTTGTGGCCTTGATTAATATCTCAAAGCCTATACCCATAAGCTTTATTTATAGTAAATAATAAAACATAGATTTCCACATTTAAACAATGTGGGATTACATAATACAATAATATTATATTCCTAATATTCTCCCTCAAGATGGAGCATATAATGCTCAATCTTGTACAAATAAAACCCAATTACCAATCTCAACACTCCCATTTACTTACAACAATCTAGGTGAAGTTTTTGATGAACATACTAGTACCCATGAATAGTACTCGTGTTGGAGTGAGCCGTCTTTTAGATGAAAGAGATAATTAGGGATAGAAAAGAAGAAATAATGAGACTTGAATGGAATAAATAACTAGGTTTAATGATAGTTGGTGACAAAACTCTTTTTTTTATTCTTCTTTTTCTTCGTGTGGTAGCCAATAAAAGAAAGAGAAGATTAGAGTTATTTTTAAAATTGGGCCAAGATCGGGCTTGGGTTTCAAACCCACTTTGATACCATATTAAATAAAATATAATAAAGAAAAGATTGTGATCTTGATTGAAATCTCAAAACTTACACCCATAAGTTTTATTTATAGTAAATAATAAAACATAGACTTCCACATTTAAACAATGTGGGACTACACAATACAATAATATGATATTCCTAATACCACTAATTGTAGAATTCATTTTCTTCATCTAAATAAATAAAAATTAAAAATTATAATCTCGCCAAAAGGGTAAAGTTGAGGGGCCACTAATGTATTTTGGATCCTACAACCCAAATAATGACCCAGTTTGTCATTGTTCATTTATATATATATTGGTTCACTGCAATGTACTGTCTGGATCCATACATTTCAAATAATTTTTATGCATTTCGAATAATTTATCTTTGATCTGGTCAAAGCTGAATCTAATAGTATAAACTTATAACCAGGGACTTGTGTGTGCATTGCCATAAAAAAGAAAATGAAGAAATTCATTACAACAAAAAATGGATTAGAAGAGATACAACTGCTTTGTAAACATCATCAATGTAAATCCTCCACTGCAGTTTTTCACTTTAATGCTTCCTCCTCCTTGAATGACTTCATCATAAGGCTTGACTTTTACATGACGATCCTGCCTGACATAAATTGCTCAATAAAATTCTCTAATACTTTATACGATAATCAATTCACACAGTGTGTCTTTTCAATTTTTGTTTCTGACTTTCTGCTCATCAGAAAGGATATTTAGTTTTTATTCTCTTACCTGTACCAATGCAATACACGAATGGATGAGCTTTTAGATGATCAATATCAAAATACTAAATGCTGTGAATTAATGAAAAATGATATTATGGAAACAAGTATTCTCGTACTTTTTGCTACTTCACTGTCCATTCTAGTTTCTACTGCCTTTTTCCTTATAATATATGGAAAAAAACGGATTTGGATTCTCTCCGGTACCGGAGAGGGTCCTATTCGGAGAGAGAAGAAACATTCATTCTTCCCAAAAAGTGTATCTAATAAATTACGATTTTTCCTCCCTCTCTTTCTGCATCTCTCCAACAGGAGAGGATCCTGATCCATAAAAAACAGTCAGTCAAGTGATTAGTTTGAATTAAACTGACCCTTCAGAATGTAAAAGTTTCAAGGAATACCACCAATCTTCAGATATTTTCCAGTGTCAACTACCTTTGGTTTTGGACATGCCATGTACTACCCTAAATATAAGTGAAATAAAACAGACTCTCTTGGATTATTAAACTTGTACTCCTCTCTTTACAGATATCACCATATTTGGAAATTTACACTACCAAACACAAACTTTGGATGCAATAAATCAAACACTACATTTTGGTTATGAATTGGAAAGGCATTCATCAGTCAATATTATAATCATCATCATTTTATTTCTGATACAGCCATGACACAGCTCACTTTTACTGCTAACAACTAAATTGCACAATAAATTCAGAGATTATATAGGATAACCTAAGCAGACATTATCAGCCACGGTATGTTAAAGATAAGGAGTTTTCAGCCACTAACACCCTTTGTGTCAACAAAGCAACAATCAGATCGAAACCACTGACTTACAAATAGACATACAGTAATTTCACTGTCAGGACCACTTTGTGACAACTAGTCCATCTAAGAACCAATAAACTTTACACACTAATATTATTCAAATTCTATTCTTGATACAATGATCACATTCCTCTTTAGAAGCAGTATACCCTGAAACAATTTAAGTCTTGCTAAATGACAGGCTATATGGTAATCTTCACCAACATACTAATCTTCGAACTCAAATTTCATGAAACCCTTGCAGCTGTCTTTTAGCAGCTATTCATTTGTTTTTGTCGCTAATGAGTACAGTGTCTGACGCTATAATATCTTTTGTCGCTAACACTAACTTTTTCTTTTCTAGCAATGATTGTAGACCGTTTAAACATGGACATCAGCCATGAAGCACGGATATTGAATACATGGATATGATAATTTCTGAAAAATAAAGATATAATACGTCTAGGATACAAAATAGAGAAAAAAAAAATTATTGACTACATCCTATTTATAGTCTTAACTAGAAAATATTCATTAAATTAGAAGTTAGGGAGCATTAGTACAAAATAGAAATTAATAAAATATACAACATAAATAGCAAAGTGTCATTACTGATTTGTTCGATAAAACAAAATCATGATTTTTCTTAGAATTATCACCAATCATCAGTAATCAAATAATGAAAAAAAAAATAGTAAATAAATATCTATTATATATTCAATACTCAAAAATTAAAAGAAAAACAAATATTTGAATAGTTTTAGTCTTTTGCCCAGCTCAGTCTCATAATCATGACTCAGATCCGACTCAGAAATGTCCGACCCAGAGGTTGCGGCTGTGAGATCAAGGGGGAGAGAGGGGCAGGGTTGAAGATTGCAGGGATGCAGGCAGTGGCCAGGTCGTCAACCCAGACAGTCACTGATAGAATGAAGGAGAAGGGGATAAAGAAGAGACATATCCTTTCTTATCTGAGGTGGATACGCCTCAGAAATGGGAGAATCCGTGCTTCCCATGACATCAGATAAATTAGGGAGAATGCGGAGCTAAACCTACAGAGAAACAAACCTAACTATATCAATCAGGTTTTAGATCATAAACCACCATGCTTAGAGAGGTTACATTGCAAATTCTTTGCCTTCAAAAACTTTGAAAGCCTTCACTAATTTAATTATTGTAATGATTATCACAAGAAGTCTAATTAACAAAATCACAAACTAATATGAGAGTTAGTGCCTTCTTCATCCACCACTAATTGAACAAATCACTTTATCGATGGAAATATTTATTTAGCTTATTAGTATGATGTTTTTGCAGGTCCCTTACAAATGTCTCACATGAAATCTATCATGAAAGATCTATACATCCAAGAGATGTATTAAGTCCCATAAAGATGAAACCAAGATTGTCCCCTATGATGGTTGCCACATATATGACAGTGAATACCTCATGCACCCAGATGAAAGCAACATTAGGTTTATGTCCATGTCAAAAAGTGGATTCAAAGTCGTAAGACCAGCTTGGACACAACCAGATATGGGTTCAGTAGCAGCAGTTCAAGTGGAAATAAGGGGCAGTGGATCAAAAAGGATGCAGACTGTAACTATCACTTATATAAGTAGAATGTCTTTACACTAGATAAAATTCAACCAAATTTACCATTTGTAAATGAATTATAAAACAGATATAAGTAGATCATAAAATTTTTTAATTCAACTATTTTGCTTATCAAATTCTTAGTGTGGTGCCATGTTGATTAGGTTTAGTCAGTAGATGTCATACTTGATAGCTACACCAGGTACCAAGTTCTACAATTATTTTCTCTGTACCCTTCTAGGAATATACAGCCTCCCTACATTTTCAACTCAACTAAGCCTTAAATCCCAAACTAGTTGAGGTCGGACATTTTCAACATAATAGTAAAATATATGGAAACTAATCCTCCAGTTCAATTAACATCTCTAAAGTAAACAAATGAAAAGGAACAAGCTACATTTTCAACATAATAGTAACATATATGGAAACTATTGACATCATTGAAGACGTACTACGAAAAAAATCAAACTTTTCTGTGGTAATATTATTATGGATCATAATTTTCTGTTTACAATGTGATAATTTGTTTACAGATGTATTTTTCTGACCTGCCAATAATTGTTGGCATTGCAGACTTGGTGTTGGAGCAGTGGCAACTCAAACAGTAAGAAGTGGCACTAAATTTGGCACCTTTATCAGAAAGCACTGTCAATCTAGTATCTGATATATTTATGATGTTTATTTTATTTATTTATTATTATTATTTATTTTTTTTGTGACAATATATTACCATTTGCATATGATGTTCTATTGTAGCTTCCGCAGTGAGATAATTAATCTGTAAGCTTGTTACTTAGTTTCATGAAAGCTTCCTAATAAGTAAACCTGATTTTGATTATTTTTGCAAGTTTTATCTCATTATTATAATCATTCATTGCCTCACAACTGGACTCAAGTAAGATAAATCCCAAATGGTGATGTCTTGATTGAGACAGCAAAAAGTCCAGGAAATGTTGTATTATGGATTAATTTTCATCCTAAAACTGCACACTCCATCGTTAAATAGATTAAAAATAATTGTTTTTTTATGTTTTTTAAGGCTGCTGACTGCTGGTAGGCTTTATCTCGGTTTCTTTCATATTTAGAAATATAGATATTTTGATAGACATATATCTAGTAGGCCTTGGATTTTCCTATTTTATTTTATTGGGACTAAACCAGGGGACTTTAGTAAGTTCCATCTTAGAAGTCCAACTCCTTGTAGTATTATACTCAATATTATATCATAAAAAACAATGGAAAACAAGTCTTAGAGAGTTACTTAAGCTATGAGGCTCTATCCGTGCAGATTGCATACTATGTGATGCGATTCTATTGAGATTTGATGCTAGGAAATCTCCTTCTTTACACCTGTTCTAATGAAAAGAAACCATCAATATCCTCAGTTTCAAAATCATGATCATCTTTCCTTGAGTTCACCTCTAACTGGCTGAAACCGAAAGTTACTCTCTGCATGTACTATACAATGCCCTGATTTTTCCCAAACCCTGACCAGCCTACTACAGCTACTATACAGTAAAGAAGAATTCAACACACTAATTTGCTAACCCCTCTGACCTATCATCATCAGTATAAACCTAACCCTGCCCCCAAAATCCTAATGTTCTTTTTCGCAACCTATTCCCTGCAAATAGTACAAAATGGAATTTATGAACTTCTTTAAGCAATCTTACATCACACCTCCAATTTGAATTGTTTCTTGCATCTAAGTTAACTAAGGTCACGTTCTCTTTACATCTTTGGTAATGATGTCCTTTTTCACTACTATATCATAATTTGAAAACATTTTTGGCATTATAAATTTACATAAGCACCAACCTCGTTGGATAAACACACATTATTTACCATGAGATTTTGCACAAATTTATGTAATAAAGGCTTTCTTATCATTTTTCCTTTTCTGGCACATAAATACAATAAGGTGCCTAAGTTCATCAAATGCATCAACTCATTTTAAAAACATTAATCACTAGCCTAAATGAAGTTTGGAATTTCATAATCTCATAGATTGTGGAAGGCCTACCCCTGGTATAACCAATGGGTCAAGTGACCTTCCCACTGGGCCAAACAAGAAGATTGTAATGGTGAGTGATTGAATTAGGAAACGTGTCCTCTAGTTCATGTTTGAATCTTTTGAAAGCTAAAGAAGCACCAAGATCCTAATATATAATTTGTAGAACATAGCTCAGTTGTTCATGCAGCCTAACCAACACCTTGCTGGAAGTCATTTTATGACTATAAAATTCAGGCTAAACACCAAATGTTCTAGTGCAAATATACATCTGAACACACACACACATACAGCTAGTAGCTTCAGGGTCAAACCTCATAGCTCAAATGTTGATAAGAAAGGCAACAAATACTCTCAATTATGCTAGTATTGACTCCTCTTTGAGAAATCCACCCATTTCCATCCTCCATGATCGATCAACTAGACTTGCTAACTCTCTGAAACGCATATCAGAAGCTTCATAAGTGGAACAGTACATGTGCAAAGTGTTGTGTGATAAAGGCAGAGAAGTAAAAGTATGTAAGTCATTAGTACTGATGTGTTAAGACCCTCATCATTAACAAACACACCTCATCTATGGAAGAAAATGATTGGCTTCATAGATTCAGCAAATGTGAGTCAAATGAAAATAAGGATTGACTTAGACATCTCCAGGTTATGAGACATTCACCACTGAGAAGAGAGTCTAAAGTGCAGCCAAGGACACTGATTAGTTATACTAAAAATAATGTCCTGATCTCAACTGAGTTTCAACCAAAATACTACTACCTTCTATGAATTTATAGTTTCCCCTAATCTAGTTGTCAGTATTGTGTTGATATATGGACATTACAAGAGAATGGAAGCATACAGTTCAAAATCTAGAACCCATTTGTTTCTATTTCTTATGTATTCTTAACCAGACAATTCTTGAGTTAATAAACTGAAAAACTAAGGTTAGGTTAAGTATGCCCAAATATAAACTTATGATTCATGTCCACAGCCAATACAACAACATGAATAAAATATGCAATCACAGTAAATTATTAATTTTTCTGTATGTTAACGATCCCCCAGTGAAATTTCCAGTGCCTTTTTTCACAGTCGAAGTTAAATTTTGTAGCTAATTGTAAATTAGTATAAGACATGAACTTGGAAATAGAAATAGAATGACATGTAAATAATGATAATGGTATAGCAAGGAAGATAGTTGAAATTTAAAAATTAAAGATTAAGAAAAATACCTGAGATCATGACTGACAACTAGCACAGTTAATTCCTTTTTTAGATGCTTCAAAAGTTGTACGACATCTGCACGTGCTTTCCAATCTGATAGGGTATAAAGAACATCATTACAGCTGATTGGATAAAAAATATATACTCAATGAGCAATCATCTATGTCCTTAGAAATGAAATAATCATAAAAATTGGCATGAAATTTCCAGTTCTGGCTTTTCTGAATTCTATAAAGTTGGAAGGAAGATGTGATTAAACAATGAAATTGGATTTTCCGAATTTCTCAATAACTTGAGTTTCTCTAGCAAAATAGAGCATGGCTTTTGTACATTTATCAGCTACAAAAGTTTTAAAAATCCTTTAAGCATGAGAATTGCAGACCATAACAAGGAGATTGAATGCTGGAATCTAGCTCAATGAATAAGATCTTAATAAAGCCTTTGGTTGGTAACCATGAAGAAGATTTCAAGTGCATGTAAGTCAGATGTAAGTAACATAGGAGATTTAAAAGGTACTAGACGCATCTCCATACCAAGACCAGCAAGAGGCTCATCCAATATCAATAAGTCGGGGATTTGTACCTGAAAAAGCAAGTCCATAAACTTTTGTTTTACTAAGGCTTAGTTGACTAACAAGTAGAGCTTTATAAATGGACCTTGTCAGCTATTTAAGTGCCACTCATACAAAACAATGAGACTCATGCTCCTTTTACAGATATATGTCACTGTTGGAACACAGATTTCTATATGTATTTGATGCATAGATTCTTACCAATTGAATTGCCAGGGCAAGGCGACGTTTGTATCCACCACTAAGAGAATGAGGATCTTTATCCAAGGAGATCCCACTCAGTCCTACCTAGAGTTATGAGTTGAGTAAGATACAATGTATTTGGAACAGAAAAGTATAACTGAGAAACACGCTCATCACATAATGAGCATCAATAAAAGTAAGAATTAAATAATAAGGACATGTATATAAGGGCATAAATACCCATTTGATTGCTCTTTGGAGTCTTAAAGAAAGATGCTCCTTCAATTGGAGGTCACCCCTTTGCCTTGGCCACCCAAACGTAACTTCATCTAGCACATTATCTGCCACAAAGTACCTAGCTTGCAACATAAAATATACTTAGAAGCTCAGCAACATTTAATAAAAATAAACAAAAGAAATCAATAAAGAAAAAGTTATGTGTGTGCATGCATGCCCACCTGTGTGTGTGCCTACAAGAAGCTATTAAGATAAACACCCATATGACAACATACCAAAACAAAAAAATTGGCTCCAGAGAGGAATTGAGTTCCAATAATGAGAAACGTGAAAAACATGGATGATGAACATATATATAACTACAATATAAGATCCAGAGAAGAGAAATATTTCCAAAGCATGGGTAAAAGTGCACTTGGGTAAATACCAAAGCAAAAGATTCAAAAAAATAAAAATAAATAATAATAATAATAATAATAATAAAGTTGAAAATATTTAATGACAACAAAAAATAAACATAGTGATGATGGACAAAAATATTTCTCTCTGATAAGGTGGATACTGAGCAACAAAAGCGGAAAAGTTCAAATACATTAACTTCATAGAACCCCATAAGATGGAAAGTTGATGTAAGACATACAACACAAATTTTACACAAGAGTATAAACACTCGGGATGAGCTTCAGATCAACAAATAATTTCGACATATTCAGTCACTTATAGTTATACCTCTCAGGAAATTGGAACACAATGCCAACTCTTTCTGGTGTCAAGGGCTCCGGAGATTGACAAGGATTACCATCAGTCCCATATTTTTGAATGTAAATGGACCCAGAAGTTGGTTGGCTTAGTCCTGCAAGAAGCTAAAAGGATCGAAAGGAGGGAGACATTGGAGTAGGAATGTACAGGATGATAAACATCTAAGATAAGTAATTTATTAATCAAAATAAACCAACAACAAGGCACACAAGTGGTAGACCTGCAACAGAGTTGTTTTTCCACTTCCACTCCGTCCAAAAATTAAGCCAAAACTATAGCAATTAACAGGAACAAATTAGTGTAGGTGGCAATTCTTGGATATGCCAAGAAGCATTATAGATTTTATGTGGTGAAATAGAAACACAAGTAAGTACCTTTTCTCTGGAAGGGAAAAACTAACTGAATTCAAAAGGCTGAGCTGAGTCCCGGGGGGTTTATAGCTGACATCCCTAACCTTACAGAAAAAATTGCATTGTTTTAGCAAATTACTTCACTTTTATACTTCAATATCCCAATTGCATACAAACATGCTACCAATATTAGAAACAGAAAGCTTGTTAAAATGCTTGAATATGCCACTTAGAAATTTATGCGTGGTTCAAATACATATAAAATTATTAGCATGATACCCCATAATCTTACACAGCTTCTGAGTAAAAGAAACCCAAAGGAGAAATAAAAATATTAACAAGATACACAAGAGACGGATGAAATGGGTCATCAAAAAAATACAACCAAGAGAATCTTACATAGTGGGAAAGGCATACAACTATCCTAAAGCCAGTAGACTCTCAACACCATTAAATCAAATGTTGCCCCATTTGGGTTGAACTCAATGAATAAAGTTTAATTGTAACAAAGTCGCCCAGAGTAACGACTACAAAGTTTTAATCAATTAGTTCCATTACTTGGGAAAATGAAATTTTTGACAAGCAGTTTTAGTTTCATACTTTCATTTAAGTATGAACTCATTCCACTCTTTAATACAAAATCAGGGAATTTTTAACAATGATATAAAAGGAATGTGGAAAAGTAACGTCAGAGAATATTTACTTCAAGGCACGAATGATCACAGTTGATACTGAGAGCTTGATTTCTTGACAAGTTTAACCTGTAAGCATAAATCAAATGTACCCAATTTTCCACATAATTCAGGATAAAAAAACGCAACTAATCGTCCAAGAAAATCATTGAAGTGCTTGTATCATAATACAAAATTCTCTAATATAAATACTTGCCTGGAATTTGATATGGGAGCGGAAGAAATGGGTGGTTCAAGCATCCCCCATAGTCTCGGCCTGTCAAAAGTAGAAACGAAGCTTGCCATCTTTGACCCTCCGTCGAGCATAAATTTTGGGCTATGAACTTGACTTGGCCTAATTCCCACACCAGCCAACGAAGGTAAAATGAGATAAAGGGATGAGAAACTCAATTTTTAGGAAATATGTACTCGGAATTTCCTTGATTGGGTGACAATGGCGGGTATTAATTCGGAGCGCGAACTCGCTCTCAAAATCAAGCATATGCGATTGGTGAAAGCCTTCAGAACTACATATATTTGTGCTTTTAAATGGGTGTCTCTTCTGTCTCTATGTTGGCCTATGTTGCATATGGAGCAGAATTGTAAATTTTCTCAACGAACAAACAGATTTTTTTTTTTCTAAGAGATTGTGGAGTATATTTAGAATAAATTCAATATGTCTTTTCTAAAATAATTTATTTATTTATTCTAAATACTATTTTATATAATTTTATAATTAGTATTATTTAAAATAATTTTTTTAGACTATCCTCAATTAATTACCATTGAACTAAAAATATAAAGATGAGAAATAAATTGTTATATAATAAATTAAAGACAAGCTTAGAGAAAAAAATAATAATAATTGAAGTTTAGGTGAGCATGGCTGCATGGGAGTTAAAGAGTTGGTTGTTTTTCACTGGTTTATTAAAATAAATATAATATACATAAAAATTAAAAGGTTATTTGAGATGAGACAAAATAATAATTTATCTAAATAAATTTTATAAAATAAAATCTAATCTATTTATTATAAAATTTAAATTTTAAATCACATGTAGATTTTAAATTAATTATATTTAAATTATACACCATTTTATCCGTTCCAAATATACAAAAAAAATAGAATTCATTTCAAATAAAATAATTTCACACTGAATTTCAAGTACACTGTCTATAAAAAAAATAAAAAAATTACACTATTCTCATATGAGATTTACTGAAACGATACTAGGATCCAATATTTAGAGAAATTGACATTTGTCTACCTAGAATGAATCAAAAATTAATGGTGTTAATAAATAATTTTAGAAAAGATATTAAAAATTACTAATTTTAAATTTCTATATTCACATGACTAAAAATTTATTTCTTTTCTATATTTTTCCTCTGTCTTTATAGTTTTTTTCTTTCTAAATATCAATATACACTATGTTAACACCAATTATTTTAATTTTAACATTATTTTAATAAAATATTAATGCATATATATAAAAAATTAATATTAAATGAAATAAAGTTGAATTTTATTTATTTATTTATGATATGATCGATTTAAAGATATAAATTTTAAAAAATAAGTTCAAGCACTTATAAAAAAAATAAAAAAAATAAACAGCTGATTTATATAAATATATTCAAGAAAACATTTTTTAAAATTGTTATTAAAAAAACATCTAAGAAGAAGATGAAAACATCTTATTAATTTTTAGAAATTTATATTATTTAATTAAAATTATATCATAAGTTTATTAGTTTTCAATATATAGATTTTAAAATCATAAATAAAATGGTTAGAAGTGGTAAAGAAAAAAAAAATTTCAATTTAAAGAATAAGATTTATTTGGACATAGTTTTATTAGATAATTCTTTGTCTTATAACAGGGCTTATTGATTTTTATCACTATTAATAAATTATATTTTTCCTTTTGAAGATTCACTAAATTTTTTTAATTTTTTATTTGAAAAGAATATATTAAATTTAAAAATATTAACACTAATATAATGTATTGTTATTATTTAGTAAGAACAAATAAAAAACTAAGCATAGAGCGGGGAAAAAAAAATCTAGAACTCATTTAAATAGAAAAATAAAATAAAATAGTATATTTTAATATTTTGAAAATAAAATGAGAAATTATTATTTTTTTTTTTTCTAAAATAAGAATTAATACTAGCATCTTTTCATCCATCCGAGAGAGAAAAATGTCGATGTCTTAAAATTTTAGAATTTAGTATCATTTCAGTAAATTTCAAGAGAAGAGAGTAATTTGTTCTAAATAAATAATTACTTTTTGCTAAGATTAAGTTGATGAGGTTATAAGAATAAGCTGATTTTCTATTGCTTACGGATCTCAAATTTTAGAATAAAGTACTCCATTGTTGATTTTCGAACTCATGTACATGGTTTGTTTTATTTCAAAATACTTTTAGATTGTGTTTGATTGTGCAGATATGATAAGATAAAATAAAATATCTTGCAATGATTAATAATTATTAAGATATAAATAGATAAACAATTATCTTATTTTGTGTTTGGTTCATAACGAGATAAAATGCAAGATATAATTATTTTTTATAAATGTTTGGTGTTATGTCATACATATTACATTGGATATGACAAATTTTAATATTATTTGGACAAATTGATCATGCATGTGCAAAAAGAAGCATATATTCATATAAGATTATCATTTTAAATGTTATTCTAATAATTTTAAAAAATTATTGTTAATATATATACGTCTAGCAAACAATCTGATGCAAAATATCTATAATCATATTTTCATAATAAAAAATTAAATTAAATTTTAACATATCAATTGTAAAACTAACCCCCACCCATAAAATAAATAATAATGTTTCTATCTTATCATATGTCATGCACCAAACATATATGATATATATATCCAACTTTTTAATCTAGTTTGTCAAACTAACCTCTATTTGGACAATTTTAGTTCAAAATGACAGAAAATGAATAGCAAGTGAGTTTAAGTTAAAGTAAATTTTATCCCTATGTATCCGTTTTCTCAAAATTATACATGTGGTTGATTTTATTTTAAAAATTGCTTGTAATTTAGACTCAAGAGCTTGTTTGATATACGGATTGCAAAGTCCATGTCACACCCTTCACAGAGATATGACTAGCCGGAGAAATGGATAACCTTACTCCCGTAACCCTGAATTCTCAAGTACTGTGTATTTCTAACATATAAATATATTACAGTTACAACTACTAAAATATTACTAAATTAAAATAAAATCTGAACTCAACTTTTAAACATAAAATGATTACTGAATATATCGACAGGAGTTTCCCGTAAGATGAAACATACTTGTAATACATATAAACAACTTGTTTATAAAGTCAACAGTAAGTTATAGTACCAAAATATACAGAGGAGCTCCGCTCCTAATAAAATATGAAATCACCATGGTGAATTCAATATATATCTAACAATAATACATAACACCTAAAGTGACTGCAATTGTCCTCCCTTACGCTCCAAGTATGCAATGTCCGAGATATACCTTACAACAGCAGAGTCGGCAAGTAGCAAATTATGTCGTAGCTAACAGAGGTTTCCTGGAACTATAAAAAAAAAAAAATTATCACAAAGGAAGGAGTGAGTCATAAGAACTCAGGGAACAAACCATGTACTCTAATGGTATTAGCATTACACAACACATATATCATAGCTTAAATTCGTATTTAAATTACTTATGCATGTACGTACTTATAATTATCATATGATCACAATTTACGTAGTTCATGAATTTCAACATATCATTCAAATCATACAAACAATCAAACAAATAACAAACAATTAAACCAATAAAGGGCCAACGAGTAACTCAGCCCCGCAAAACAGTATCTCTCCCCACCAAGCATTTACGCGCCTGCACAACAAATTAATTCTTCGTACTTAATCCATCTTACCAGGGCTGAATACTCCATTTGTTTTTAAAATAATTGTCAGAATTAGAATAACTCACATCAAATGTAAAATCCAAATATCTTAGGTGCACCAGGATTTTTATTTCTAAAATATTAAAACAAATAATTATCAGAAAATGTCACTTTGTTCGCCTTTATCAACCACACTCAATATCAAGCAATTATATTTTCAATTAAATCATTGAAATAATATACTTACATATTTCTCAATATAACACATCAATTCAAACATACACATAATTGCACATAATAATCCGACAACCATAAGGCATGGAATTCACTCACAAAGCTCACGGATGTCGTTCGTCCTCCCGCCTAAACTGTGAATGTGGTGATGTATCCTCGATACGATCCCGAACTTAAATAATAAATTTACATATTACTAAATATAATTATTTCATAACTAATTCCATAATTCGTAATTCACTATTTAATTGTAATTACGAATTATGGAGACTTATGTGAATAACTTCTATGCATATAATACCGTATGAATTCTCATACACCTTCAGTTCATTATTTAGAATGTACGCATAATTCTTGTATTAATCATATTTCCCTTTTTAAATTAAATTGAATTAATCACTTAAAGTTTAATAAATTTGCAATTGTATTTTTAGTACTCATTATCAACTATTAACTATGTGTATGTATATATATATATATAGGTTCATTACCCTTTATTATTGATTTTTACTGTTAGTTCTTTTACTTTGTATAATTTGCTTTTACAAGTCCAATAAATCTACGACTTAGTTTACTTGAATCTCTTTTTCTTTTTTTTTTTTTTCCAGTCAGGAACCATGCTCAACATCACCTAAGGCCCACGGTTTCAAGCTCCAATTTCCCTTTCATCCTTCTCACTGCCGCCCTACACTAAGCTACCAAACTCTCTTCTTTTCACGTTCAACAACAGCTGAAAAAGAAAGTTGGCAACCAAGTTGCTGCCCATAACAGGGGACAGCAGCTTGGTCGTTAATTTTAGCTCCAAAATTGATCACACCTCCACCCAATCTTTCAAGTTGAATCCACCAATTCCTGACTAATTAAACTTACAACCATAATCACAAAACAGAATAGGAAAGGGAGGAGATCAACCACTCAAAAACAGGGCCACTGAAATTTCGGCCACACCTTTGCTGCCGCCTCCCCTTAAGCTTGATCCTTGATACAAACATACATTATACTAACCATAGGCAGGAAGAACCCAGTTGCTGGATCAAAGAATAAGGCAACCCACACCAATTAGCCAAGGAAACAATTTCACAGCAACAGGGGAAGGCAGACTGGTTTCATCCATGAACAAAATTGAAAGAAAACTAAGTTAATACCTTGACAGCCACCAAAACAGAAGGAACCCACCATAAATTTAGAGCGATTCTTGCTTGAGAGGTGAAGTCAGTGATAGAGGAGAAGGGACTACAGTCTCAGCAGTCACACTTCACAGAAAACGGATGGAATCAAATGGAACAAAAGAAGAAAATAAGTAGATTGGTCAACATATTTGGTCTACTTATTATCAATTTTTAATTTGTGCGGCTTAAATAAGTTTTATTATATATATCTTTGTATACTTTTATTTAAAATCATTAGTTTCTAACTTATTGTAAAACCATATACCTTGATTTACTTATGATTAACATTTAACTGATATAAAAATCTACATCCAAATCACCCAATAAGGTCATAACTTTAATTTACTTATATATATATATATATATATATATATATATATATATATATATATATACTTTCTTATTCTAATTTGTCTCAAGAAAATCTATTATTTATATGATCACGAAGCATTCACGTACAACATCTTAACGTGTATGCTAGATTATTGGGTTATAACAGTCCAATTGTTGATTGACGAGTTCAATATATAGATTGGGAGCATTTAGTTTTCTAAAGGATTGCGATTGACTCAATCACAATTGGTCCAAATTGGAAAAAAATTTCAATTGACAGAAGTAGTTGTAGAGAAATTTTTAGCTTTTAAGATTGTATGTAACACTTCAACTGTTTATTCTATCATTTATCCTTTATCCTTTTATCTATTAACAGTTCTTTCCAACCCAATTCTCTCTCAATTTTTTTTATTAAAAAATTTAAATTATTTTATTTTATTTTCTTGATTATATTATGTAATAAAATATTTTATTAATAACTAAATAATACTAAAATAACTTATGCAGCATGTAAACCAATTGTTATGCATGCCTTTAATGTTAATTACATATTAAACTGACTTTTGCAATATACATATGACTTTTACAATATGCATACTAAACACATATTTGACTTATGACTTATCCGACTTTTGCAATTTGTATATTAAACAGGCCTTAAGTACCTTTGCATACTAAATATGAGACATTATTCAACAAAAGTGCCTACGAGGCTAATGTTGAGCATCACCCAAATCTCATTATAACATTAATTATTTCGGAAACATAGTATATGAGAAGTATTGCTAAAATTGATGCACAATTCATCGCCATGAAACAACAAAACTATTACATATACTATTGTAAAAGGCAAAAAAAATTTATGGTCTCATACTTTAGAATAAGTATAAATTAATTTATTTAAATTAATTAAAAAATATATATATAATTTAGTTTTTTTCTCTCCTAATTACCACCCATTTTCCTACCCACTCACATTAAATAATTTTTTTTATTAATTTAAAAATTAACTTCATAATAATACTCATTTCACTCCTACTCACACATTAACTCATTTTATCTATTAAATAGGACTCACGAACTTAAAATGATCGTTTACACTTTAAAAAAATAAAATCATTTGATATTTACATAAATTGAGATTCACACGTTTATTGCTATAAACTACACCTTTTAGGTTTGATGTAGTCCCAAAAATGTTATGGAGTGAGATTGGATCTAATACTTCCCTTGGCTTCTCAACTCCAAATTAAACTCTATTTATAAGATTCTCATATTCCATATTTCTTGAATAATCAATGCTATAGCTAAAGTTAAATGATAATTAGTCACTCTCCGTAATCAATATCAGAAATCGAACATTGATCCATTGTTTGACAAGATATCAATTGCTCCATTATCTACATTATGAAATTGATGATTAACAAAAGTGATTTTAACTTCAGAATGTTTGAGGAACATAGACACAAACTATAGTTGAATTGTGTATTATATTTAGTTTGCAAAAACACTTTAGTCCAAATAATATGGAGCATTTTGAAACAAAATGAACCATAATGAGTGGTTTTAAGAAAACCGACCCCACATGGAGATATATTGTATTTTCTTAAAAAAAAAATTAAACTCACGTGCACATTCAAACAGAATAAACCATGTAAATAAGTCTGCAAAAAAAATCATAATACAAGAGGTAAAATGTAAAATTACTCCAAATTATATATTACTAGTATTTTTTTTTGGCTTCTAAGAAGTACTTGTAAGTAGTTTAGAAAGTTATATTTCTTCAGTTACCTATTTTCCATTATGACTAACGAGTTTAAAGCTTTGATTTAGTTATTTTATAGTACTTCTTATTTATTTACTTTAACAATCATTTTCTCTATATACATATAGTAAATTAAATTTTTAAGTTTTTTTAGTTAGACGATTAATGGAGAAATATAAAAAGAAAAAAATGTCTATATGATATTTATTGATGTAGAAAAAGTGTATAATATGATGACCAGTAGATTCTTATGGTGTGCTCTTGAGAAGAAAAAAGTCTCCACTAATCATGAGGGAGTAATGGCTAGCGTATGGAATGTAGATGTAAGATGATATGACCGGAGAATTCCTAATCAAAATAGGACTACTTCAAGGTCATTCGTAATCTCTTATCTATTTGTTTTAGTCATAGACGCGCTTACAAATGCCATTTAGGATTAGGTTCCATGGTGTATACTTTTCATCGTGGTTGTCGTTTTAGTGGAGACTGGAGTGGGCCTAAATTGTAAGTTAGATTATGGGGAGACATGTTAGAATTAAAATGTTAATTTTAGGTTAAGTTAGACATAAACCAAGTAAATGGAGTGTAAGAGGCTTGACTAAAATGGTATTGAACAGCCATGAAATTTCGACAAATGAAGTGTTTAAATACTTAGATTCTTTCTTACAAAGAGATGTAGAAATTGAGCATGAGGTTAACCACATAATTAAGGCAGGTTGCATGAAGTGGTGAAATGCCTTAAGAGTCTTATTTGATCATAAAATCTCAAATAGGTTAAAAGAAAAAAAATTTAGGATAGTCGTGAAACCTGCTATGCTGTATGGTTCTAATTATTATGCAGTTAAGAAATAACACTTACATAAGATAATGTTGAGATGCATGACATAACATACAAGAAAAAAATAGAATTCAAAATGAAGAGATACTAGAAAGGTGGATGTTGCACCTATTGACGAGAAAATGAGATGGAATCGTTTGTGGTGATTTGAACATATCTAATGTAAGCTGGTGAATGGCGTAATCAGGAGAGGTGAGGTGAATTGGTACAGGTGGACAAGATAAAAGGAGACTAAGAGTTGCATTGGAAGAAGTGCTTGAAAATGATATGTTTATTCTGGTGGTACTAAAAGTGACGCTTTAGCCAATGGTAGAAAAAGATTTACATGGTTTAAAATTGAAAGCTTATTTGAGTTGGTTCAACTCTCAAATTCACTTTGTAAATTTACTCTCATTATGATTTGAAGTGACACTTACCAATGGTAGAAAAAGATTTATATGGTTTAAAATTGAAAGCTTATTTGAGTGGGTTCAACTCTCAAATTCACTTTGTAAATTTACTTTCATTATGATTTGGAGTGGGAATTTTATCCCTAACCCTTCTCTTAAAATCTTAAAATTGCTCTTCTTCTACTTTGGTAAAGACGTAAATAAATAAAAGATTGTGGTAACTGCATGTATGCATGCTATTTTGAACCAGTTAGTGAAACAATTGTTGTTTCAAAGTAACTGGTGAAAGTAGAGTCCACGCCCCTTAAATGGTAAATAAAAATATTATTGAATTATACTCCAACATTATTATATAAGCATTGTCATGCCTCGCCTTAATTCTGAGTTACCATCAGTTCTTTCTCTCCAACTATTTGTAGATGAAACTCCTATTACTGCAAGCATATGTAAAGCCTCCGTCCAAAACAAGATTGTGTGATGTTATAAAGCCAGAATCTTCACTGACTAAAAATAGCACAGCTTGTGCATTGTGCAACATCTTCTGCAGTAGCACTTCTCCCACGCAGTAAACTCCCTCTCTCACAAGTTTAATCACATCTTCAGTCTTTAAATCTTCTTTCCAAAGTACCTCTCTGTAAGCCTTGACAAGCATTTCTAGGGACTCCACATGAATCCCATGTATTCCCTGCTCACATGTAGTAGTTTTCACAACTCCAACAATAGCCTGTTTTGACAATGTGTAACTTGGTGAACCCAGACCTCCCATTATGGCTTGCCGAGCTTGATGTGCATATGATGGATCCTCCTTTTCAGCCATTGACCATTGCCTGTGCAGCGTGCTTCATTCTGTGTAAAATTCCTTACACATTGAATGAGATTAAGTGTTTTACTTGGTCCATATCAAGGTTTGTGATGCCACCTTGATGGCCTCCAATTCCAGCATTGTTGAATATGATGTCCAATTGTCCTTCACATGACAGCAAGCTCAATAGCTGATTCAACATCAGCTTCCTTTGTTACATCACAGTGTATGTAGTGGCCTCCATTTGATTTAGCTAGTGTAGCACCCAGATCATCAAGCACATCTGCAATGATTACATGGGCACCATTTTGTGCAAATAATTTTGCAGTGGTTGCCCCAATTCATCTCGAATCACCAGTTATTACTGTAACTTTGTTCATCAACCTATAACATTAAAGAAAGGAACATAAAGACATCAGCTATGAGATGGAAATGTCATAGAATCTTGATGGACATGATGTTAATTTAACATTAAAGAAAGGAACATAAAGACATCAGCTATGAGTCGGTAATGTCATTGAATCTTGATGAACATGATGATAATTAGAGTCATACACAAAATGATTATCAAACATTTTTCCAGAATTGCGAATTTTTTTTACTATAATAGTAGTGTATGTGATTACAAGTACATAGACAGTTTAGATGATAAGAGGTTACCAGAGACAGACTACAAAATGTATCAGAGACAGATCTGGTCTCTGAAAAATCCTGTCATTGGTACATCTACATAGCCTAAAATATCAAACACGGGCATAATCTACTCTAATTAATACATTATTAGCGACCAATGTATCAAAGGTGAAATGCCATATCTGATCACAGAGACCAAAATCACAATATCAGATAATCGAAATTCTGGTAGCGAGCAGGATCACTGGCCTAGTGACCTCTTTACAGATACTATCTGCAATTCATGATTTAGTATATCTTGCTCAATCTTATTCTGAAATGGTTTTAAGCACTTGAATGGATGTTATAACTTTTATATATGGTGAAGCAAAATGTTGTAAGTAATACTAGATCAAGAAAGTTCCCTAGATATCAACAATAATGCTTAAATAAATTGTGGTTCAGTTGGAAGGTTATATTCTTTACTCTTGCACACTTTTCATACCTCACAACAACTCACAGAACATAGAAAGAAACACCCTCTTCATTCATCACCTTTCTGCTTTCTCATTTTGATATCTAGTTATAGGTTATTTAACTCCCAACAATACACTTCATGCCTAATGGGTAATACCCAAAAATTTATGTGAAAAATTCTTGAGAAATGTACTATTAGTTTTACAAGACATGTAATTGGTACTTATAAATATCTTACTTCCTCAAAGTGCAGCCAATCCTAATTTACTATTACTGACTGAGTACAAACCTGGCATTCAGATACACTATTGTTCTGGGCATCATTACCCAAGAGGGAAAGTAGGCGTTTTTTTTATGGGCATCCATTTAAATAACAGACACTGAAAAAACAGATAATAATGAAAGCTAAATGTAGAATCAGAATATAGGAAATTTAAAGTGCATGCACAATCATTGGAAGCACGGGTACCCTCTGTCCCCTGTTTTCAGAAATTAGAGAAGAAAATGACCAATAGCAAGCAGAAAATAAATACTCTGATCTTCTCATAGTCCGGGGTATTAGCTGCTTCACAGGATCCTCTCCCCGACCCTCTGCAGGGAGCAAACAGATACAATTGATCAAAACAAAAGGTTATTATCACAAAGCACGAAGGAAACAATGAGATTCATAACTGGGACTTTCTAGGGAATATTATGTTAAAAAAAAAAAAAAATTGTTTCTTTGCAACCATTTAAGTCTACCTATTGAAACAAGCATCATACTTGCATAGTTCAATTCAGTTTTTCAGGTATTGACACTTCTAAGTAAGTGACAATAAAGCATCAAATATAGCATTAAAATAGAAAAATGGTGTCAATGACTCTCTTACAAATCAAAACTAATTATAGTTGCCTTAGTCAATTATTAGTAGAATGATGAACGATATACTCATACAAGTTCAAACAAATATCTAAAGTATACTCAACCTTAATGTACTATCATTTTGTTAATAGAATTGTCTTTCTACTACTCAACCTTAATGTACTATCATTTTGTTAATAGAATTGTCTTTCTACTATTAGCCTATGTTCTCTAGGAGTATGAAGAACGATATACTCATACAAGTTCAAACACATATCTAAAGTATACTCCACCTTGATGTACTGTCATTTTGTTGATAAAATTGTCTTTCTACTATTGGCCTATATTTTCTATCTCCTCTTATATATAATTACTCTTCAAGGAAGTCAGAAAGTAATTAAGAACATAAGAATACAGCAATAAATAGGAAAAAGAGAATAATGAGAACAGGAAACATATCCAACTTGGGGAGGAATCAAATACTAATCAGAAACCTGAAAAATCAGAAACCATCGAAGCAAATTGGATTTCCCATACTAAATTGCAGTTCCCACTGCAAGTTAACATAAAAATGTACGTAGAAATCCTTGTTTCATCTTTGGAACACCAATGCACCATCCTACAGTCACGTATTTTTGAGATGGAGAAACAAAGGGACAATAGTAGTGTGTACCCATACATATTCTGCAGAACTGGAATACCCACAAATCAATCAAATAACACAGCAACTGATATAAAGACCAAATGAATAATTATTAGAACAGCAATAAATGATTAAAATAAGCTTTCCAACTAAAACTCAAATTGAGCACCACTAAATTCAGGTTATCCGTTAACAAAAAGCTAGCTCAAACTAATGCTATACCTTGTTCACATGACATTAAGGACTAGATACACCAAATTTCATATCAATACTTCTTTTACAAAATACAAAAACAAGGATCCCTACTTTCCTCACGTAGACCTTTCTACCATTTGTTTCTTCTCATTGTTTTATTTGCTCAATAGCTACTACCCCCACGTTTCTCTTTTTAAGGCAATAAAAGGGGGAAACTCTACCAGTCAATTTAGGGAGGAAGAGTGACATTGCAAGAAAAGATTCAAATGAAGGGAAGAAGACAGATTAACCAAAGATTAACTGCAATACCAAAAAAGATAAAATTAAGAGTAGATGTTAATAAGAAATAAAAGAAAAATGGTAAAAATTACCCTAGAAAAGCCCTGTTATCTAAATTTTTGAAGCAGGGAAGAAGCCAGGATGAATATGCATAATATCTTAAACCACTGATATCCATTATTAGATCATAAATAAACAATCAAAAGCAACAAAGTGTCACACTAAAATTATGTCACACAGCCAGATTACCATTTATAGAGAGTAATAAAGTGGTTTATCCCGTTCATTATGAAACTAACATATTAGTTCCATGTTAATTATAAGTAATAATTGTATAGTGAGCTTAGAATCACCATAGACATGTCAACCAGTGTCCAGATCCAAAATCAAAGGACAAATGGAGGCGCCTTCAAAAAGTCAGGAGGTCATTAACAAAGCATCCCTCTTTCACTGCTTATCACAGAACATGGTAACAATAAAAAAAACCATTCAGTAGACACAAGAATCTGGAAGTGGAATGACTCCAGACCTACTATTCCATACCTGATTTGAGGTGGGTTGAGGATAACCTTGACAATGTTTTGCATGCAAGCTATAATTGTAAGGGAACCACCAATGTTTCCATAGGATATGCAGATAAGCTCCAGCAACAGAAGCTAACAGTGTAAAGCATATAGGGTGAATAAAACTGCAACGTCTATTCCAGTGACCGTCACCAACTTCCACCCTACTGTATGATCAAAGTCAAAATCAAGCAACAAATTCTCCACCATTGGATCATTCACCTTCCCGTAATGCCTCAACGAGTGGCACCAAGCACAGACCTCTCACTTCTCTGGTTCTTGGAACAACGTGGCATCAATATGAAGTTTCTCACGTTCAGTAACAAGTCCCCCTTTCAAGGAATTGGAAAATTTAGGCTCTTCTGCAACGGATCCAAGATGGTTATGCAATGATAATTGAGGTTCTTTTGAACAGTTTAATAGAGAAACCATGCTGTCTGTGGTCAAAGTGCTGCATGTAAATTCCACAGCCAGGACAGACAAGGAGGGGCCGGAAGGTGGCTTCATCATAATTAGCATCAAGAGAGAGTGAATCTGCAGGTTTTGAAGAGAAAAACCTAAAGATTCTGCTTGAGAAATGTGATGTATATTTTGTAGTGTTTTGGGATTAAGATTAAGACTGGTGAGAGATTTTGGGGAGGAGGGTATTTGAAAGATTTCAAAAGAGAGGAGAGGTAATATAAATCATTCCTTATCTTTCCTGTTTGATATAAAAAAACTCATTTTGACAGCTCTGCCATCCAATGTTTGAAAAGGCACACATGGAGAACCAATTAGTTCAAACTTAAGTTATAATTCAAAATGGTTTAATATGAGAAATTGAGTATAGTTGCAAATATGAGAATCTGCCTCTCTTCAAGAATTTGATCTGTGCCGGACGTGTGTAAAATTTTAGTCCCAATTACATTCCACTTTTATACTTTGGTTTCAAAAGGAAGAAAACTAGAATCAATGTTTATTTGAGCAAAAGCATCAAAACAAACAATTGAATAATAGCAAATCACATTATGGTATAGAACCAACATAAATGTAAACAAAATGAGGATAACATTTACTTACATGACACATGATAACTTACTCTTTTTGTCTTGGTGACCTCTGACAGCTAAGTGCGTGTTTTATGAAGGCTGCTCACAAGTGAAGCATATACTCTATCATCAGGTGTAAGACCCATCTTCATCATCTCATCATACAATCTAAAAGCATCATCATCTCTCCCTTCCTTGGACAAACCTGAAATAACTGCTGTGTATGTCACCACATTTGCAGTAATACCCCTCCGACACATTTCATTAAACAACTTCATTGCCTCATCCACCCTTCCAGCAATACATTCTCCATGTATAAGTGATGTGTAAGTATATACATCCGGTATTAATCCCTTGCTTTCCATTTCATTTTTTAGTTTATGAGCTTCCTTCATCTTCCCTTCCTTGCTAAACCCATCAATTATACTATTGTAAGAAATGGTATTGGGTCTTTCACCCTTTTTCTCCATGTCCCGAAAGAACCTCTCCGCTTCTGCAATATTTCCTTCCTTGCAACATATGTCCATTAAAGTGGTGAAACTCACAATGTTAGGAGCCACACCTTTTTCTACCATTGTCATCAACAACCTCTTTGCCTCCTCATACCTGTTTAATTTACAAAGCCCACTACCAATAATGTTGTAGGAAAATACATCACTCTTAAATCCTTTACTTTCCATGATATCCTGTAGTCTCAAGGCTTCATCCATCATTCCTATTTTGCAGTAACCATCCATTATTGTATTAAATATTACTTGATTTAGGGCAATTCCCTTACTTTGCATCTCATTTACCAAGATTTCTGCTGCCTCCATTTGCCCTGCCTTGCACACACCACTAATAAGTGCCCCATAAGTGTGAGCATTAGGAAGAATCCCTCTCCCAGTTAATTCATCAAACAAAGCAAACGCCCTTTTAATATTTCCAAACCTACAATTCCAGCTTATAATTGAAGTATACACATACACATCGGGCACTATATTCTTTGCGTACATTTCGTCAAATATCTTTTCAGCATCTTTGATCTTCCCTAAACTTGCATACCATTCAATCAGAAGAGTATATGTTGTCACATTGTGAACCACTTGATCCTTCTCCATCAAGCTCAATATATCATCAACACCACTGTAATCCTTCTGTTCAATATATGCATTTAACATTGTATTGTATGTAAACACATTAGGTTTAACAATGCCTTTACTTTTCATCTCATCCACCAATAATTTAGCATTTTCAATTTCTCTTCTCTTACACAAGCCATCAATCACAAGTGTCAAAGAATGAACTGTTACTCCAATTGTACCAGAATCAACCATCCGATGGAAGAAACTGAGACATAACTCTGCCATATCACATTTTTTTAAAGCAAGCAAAAGCACAAAGCAGGATCTCTCCTCAATTGCTAACCCATTACTCTCTACATAATTGTAGACCCGAAAAGCATCGTCAAACAACCTATTATCTGAATACACCCTGAATAACATATCACAAAACTTCGCAACAAAACTGGGTTCACTTTTATCGACCAAAGAAATAATACTCGAAGGACAAAAAGTACAACTGCCAGTAACCATACAATTCAACATATTTTTCATTGCTGCAAACTTTCGAGCTTGGTATAGTCTAGAAATTAGAATTACATGGTCCTGAAGATCTGGTTTATGGGTAATGAGGGAATGATTTTCCTGGAGGAAGTTGAAGAAAGCTAAGCAAGAATGAGGTGGGAGATGTGGGTTTGAGAGAACCAGGTGAGTAATCTGGGGATTCAAATATGACAGCAAAGATTGCACCTTCTTGGTGGTTTTGAAGAGTTTAAGACCTGAATCAATGAGGGTGTTGGAAATTTTCTCAGCAATTTCTTGGTTGGATAATAATGATGGCATTGAAGGGGTTTTGAACATCCTCAACAAGTTTTTCTGAGAAGACATTTTGTGATAGAAATACCCAAAACCTCTTCGCTCTCAAATGAAGACAGACGACAATCAGTTTCTTTAGTTTAAACCAGACTTAGTAAAACACTACAAATTGAAGTTTCTACAGTGAAAATTACAACTAAAGATTCAGTTTTCTACACAAGGTACCTGATTCGAACGGCGACGAAAAGAGGAAAATTTGACGCACAGATAGTCCGAGAGAAACAGTGGAGCTATATTTTCATTTTGTATCGGTCTGAAAAACAGAAAATGATAGGTGAAGGTGAAAATGGTGAATAATAGGGTCCTTCAGAAATTGATATTGAAGAAGTGAAGTCTATAACTCACGGTTTTGGTTCTAATTAAGCACCTTTTAATTTTTGACTAGGGGGCGTTTGTTTCGTGTAATAAGAAATATTCGTGATATATGTTGCACTGTAATATAATTCTAGATAAATATTTTCAGATTAAAATAATTATGTGTTTGGTAATGTCATTTTTTATATTCAGGTGATAAAAATAGTTTTCAATTCCCGAGTAAAAAACATATTCCCCACAAAAGAATAAACATATTGACATAAATATTATTGAATGAAATTAAATATTACATACAATTATATATTAAACAATACATAATAGAATAAACATCCTATACTTATATAAAATTAAATATTACATACAATTCTATTGAGGAGAAAATATGAACTATAAAATATATATATTCTGATAAGTTTTTTTTTTTTTTTTTTTAACAAAATAGTTTTATAATGCTTAAATCCTACTACAAAGCTATCTCATAAATAAAATATCATAAATAACACAAGAATTCATCAAAAATGAGTTCTTACAACTTTTATCAACAATTACAACCTCAAAATTAGTGAACCAAAATTCTTTCAATCCATTAATCCAAAAACACCTTGGAATGTGAATTTTTTCTAGAGTTTAACTTCAACAACTTTCACAAATCACAAGACAAACTAATTACCTATTTCAGTAAGAGGAAGACAATGTGCCATCTCAAAAATTCCAAAACTAGTCTTTAGCCCTTCATAAAATTGTCACAGTTTAAGGAATTCATACTTCAAATAAAAGAACTAGCTTTCAAACTAAGAACTAGTTTTCCAAGTGCACAGAAGATTTGTCTAGTACTTTATGACAAAAGATTTTTTTTATATCAGCTAATTATTCAAACAAAGAACTAGTTTTTCAAATGCACATTCTTATACCAAATCAATCCATATTAATAGAAACCACATGCAGCATAAGCTTATTAATAGAAACCACAAATCAACCAATAGAAACACTTGTCCAACATAATTTGTCTAACCATATGCTACCACAAACTAGTTTGTCCAACCATATGCATCATATAAAAAGAAGCAAATGCTATTAATAGAAACCACAAATTATATACTACCAATAGAAACACCTGTCCAACATAGTTTGTTCAACCATATGCTACCACAAACTAGTTTGTCCAACTATATGCAGCATATCAAAAGAAGCACATGATATTAATAAAAACAACAAATTATGTGCTACCAATAGAAACACCTATCCAACATATCATATGTACCTATTCATAATATCATATACATCATATGCTATAAATAGAAAACCACAAATCATACTACTGCCTACTTTTTAAACAACATGCACATGGTAAAGAACTAGTTGATCTCATTAAAAATATTACTTCTTGTCACAAAGTCAGACCATAAAAAATCATCGTTCATCAATATTCATCCAACTGCCTCTTTAAAGGCCTAAACCCCTATGTAGACCAAAAAATACAAATAAGATATTGCTCCTATCAGTTAGTACTGCCTAAATAGAAGCTACCTTCAATTTTCTAATATTTTCTCACTAATGTCCTCTAAAACTTCAAAACATATACTAGTTAGAAGACACTTGAAGGTAGCTTCAAAGTTTGCTCATATACATCACTCAATCCCTAACAAACTCTCTAGGTACACTACCTTTTGGTCATTAAGAAGAGAGACGAAAAAGTTTGTTTTGTTTTCATCCGAGCTCAAGATCTCGCCTACTCAAATCCTCTGGATTAGAGTGAAGCCTTCTTCATTGTAGATTGTTTAAAAAACATTCAACCTCTTCTTAGCTCCATCAGCCTCAATCTTAAACATTTAGCAATCTTGCTAATGTTTGCTACCTACTAGTATTCATATTACCTGAGTTTTGGACACCCTCATTGATGTTCTTATCCTCTGCCATAGATTGAGAAATGTCAACATATTCATCCACCTCAACACCATAGTCTGCAGTTTTATCTGTAGTCACAAAGTCATCCCCTCCCATAGCCTCTTCTCTTTCTAGTGCCTCTTCTCTATTCGTTGCCTCTACTGCATCTACAACATGATCTACACCTCCATCATTAGCTCTATCTTTACCAAACACTTTCCCTATTCTGTGATAAAAAGGAAAACACTTCCCTTTTAATCTATTTGCAGTAGGTTAGCTATGTCACGTATAAACAAAACATATCCAATGGTAAAATCTCACTTTCTATGATAACATAATTAAAATACATAGAAACTTAAACTATGTATACCTTACACTATTCATTAAAGATTTCCTGCTCCATTGTCACACACATCTGCTCTTCATTCTAACCAAACACTCTTGGATTAGGACCTAACATTTCAGTAATAGAAAAGTATTGCTTCTTCAGTTGTTTCACTCTAGAATCAATGCATGGATTGGCCATAAGCTCAATACCTGAAAGTTTTTTATGCAGCCATTCTTCTAACTGGCCTGTATACCTTCCCCTAACTGTCGCATTATCTGACTTCTACTTTCCTGAATTTACCTAAGTCTTTCAAGCATTCTATTAGCTTGGAATCCTCAACAGAAGTCCAATGATGTTTGTTTTTATTAGTCTGTTTTCTCTTTTTTTTGCAGACATATCTAAACAATTACACATAATGTATTTAAACAAAAACCTACTAAATAATGATGCAACAATCCACACAAACTAAGATTCAAGGTAAGGTAAACAATTATAAACCACATAAACTAACAAAAACCTAGTAAATAGTGATGCAACAAACCATATAAACTAATATTCAATAAACAAGGTTAACAATTACAAACTAATAAAAACCTAGTAAATAGTGATGCAACAAACCCACAATCCAACTTGTGACAAAAATTCATTGAATATATAAGCTAATGCATATAAAACATTTATTACATAAACCATTTGCAAGATTGCTAAGTATTTATATCCATTAAATAAACAACCAAATATAAAAAATGAATATTCACATAAACTTAATACATATAAGACATTTATTACATAAATCACAATAAAATTATTTAATGTTAAAATTAGGCCTCTTCTTGCCTTTCAATTATTGAATATGCTCCTCAGATTTATGGATTCGCAGGGGGCCTCAGGCTTTGCTGAGTTTTCTTTTATTGTAGTCCAAGCTTCACTTGTTTCCACATATTAGTCCCTATCTTCAACTTCCTCATTCAGATTTTCATAATCTTCTTCAACCTTTGCATCATCAATTGCTTCATAAGGATCCACATGCATCTCCCTTCTATTATGATTATGCAGCAAGGCACATGCTATTACAATCTTACACTACATCTTGAAAGGATAATAGGATTTCTCCTTAAATATCCCCTATCTACCCTTTAGCATTCTAAATGCTCTCTTGATCATATTCCTAGCAAAAGAGTGTTTGATATTGAAATATTCTTGTGCAGTGTTAGGTAAAGAACTTGTCCCTCATTCCTTCAAATGGTACATTGTACCTATATAAGGTGTAAGGAAACCATCACAATTCATGTACTTCGTATCACAAAGAAAATAAGTACCTAATAAGAAAAATTGTAGCTCTGTTTTAGTTGGTGTTATGTATAAATAACTATAAACCTAGTAGTGTATTAACAATTGCGCTATTTACTTTGTTTACCTTAAGGGATAATCAACCCATTTCTCCTAGATATTGCATCTCTCAATACCCTAGAGCCAATAGCAGAACCTTCCTATCCAGCTAACAAATATTTGAATTGCATATCAGGTGTATAAACGCTAACATTAGTTGAAATTTCATTCTTCCTAGACTTGAACCTAGGCCTATCTGTACTTAGCATATTTATTTTGATGTGGGTGCCATCAAGTGTACCTAGACAATTCTAATAAGACCATACAAGAGATGAAATTAGCATATGACTCATTTCAGTATTATTTATTAAACTACAAAGTTATTTTAAAATTAGTTAACCTTATAATATTTTCACCTATCATCATTGCTATCCCTTGAATAGGTTCTGGTTGCTTGAAAAGAAGTCTATGGCATCTCAATATAGAGTGTATAATCTTTTTCATAACTCTGTTTAAGGTATCAGTTGATCTCATAAATTGTCTCTTCATAGTTCTAAATTTTCCATCATGAGCCTGTACTATTGAGAGCAATTGCTATCATCTATTTAATACCCATATTCTTAATAGGCACTATACGTCCAGGCCCCCTAAGAATACAACATAAGTTTGTAAATATTCTCCTATCCATCCTACAATTCTTTATGCAAGTTAAGTCACTTAAAAATACAATCCTATCAAAATTCATATTCCTAATGATACTTCTACTATAAGCATCCCATTTTCTTTTTCTTTTTTTTATTATTAATGTACATTTTAAAAACAATGAGAACTATGCAGACCAATAAGAGTAAGTTCAGACTGTCTAACAAGTCAGGATACAGTAACAAGCAGAGCAGAACCTTCCTATTATTTGTCAATGGCACCAAATCCATTATCTGGCATTACAAGAAAAACATATATAACCATATAGTTTATAAAATCTTAGCATAATCTATAATAAACAGACAAAGACACTGATAAAGCACACAAGACTGGATGGTGACAATATATGGAAATATAGTTATACATATAGTAATGACAAAAGAAAATTTATGCATGTCTCAAAGATAAATTGAGCTAAATAAAAGATATAAACACAAATAATATTTGCAAAATAGATCAATGACAATGTTATTTTAGCTTATAGTTGTTTAATGTTCCTAATTGTAAAGCTTAGATTGTAATGGAAACAAGTTCATAACAAGGCTAAAGCATGCTTGAATAGACAAAGTTGAAGTAGATTGTGTTATAGTTTGTGAATTGTGAATTATGACATGGGCTTTGGTTCAAAGTTGTGAAGTTTGATCTTATATATATATGTATATATAAGAAGAAATTAGGTATATATACAAGAGTATAGAAGCTAGTTTTATGGAAATGGATTTGAGAAACTTTCATTTTATATATTTATGTATATATAAGAAGAAATTAGATATATATACTATAGTATAGAAGCTGGTTTACATACAAGAGTATAGAAGTTTAACCTTATATATGTATTATACAAAAGTGGAACATTAATCTAGTATAAAAATAGAGTATAGAAACTAGTTTTTGGTTGGAAGTTGGGGAATGCAGGAAGTAGCTCAATTAGATCACAAAAAAAAGAAAAAAAAAAAGCTATCTAGTACTACAAGGCCAAAAGCCAACAAATACAAGAAAGCAGTTGGTCCTTCTACCTGAAAGACAATAACAAGTTCTCATATATTTTCCATAAACATTACATTAAGATTAAACCAAGAAAACTAAGCAACTCAAATATAAATGAAATTAAGGCAAATAACCAGATTAATGGGACTTCAAAAAGAAGAATATGAATTAATGAGGAAGATAAATATTTGTCAGAATATCTACCTTATCTAAAGAGACTCATGGTACAAAAACTATCTGAGAGTTGCATACAATCAGTCAAAACAAAAAAGCTACCCTTGTTCTTTCTTTTTCTTATTAGCATTATGGTTATTGATTACCAACTAAACTCTAAAATCCCAATAGTTATCCTCCTAACAAATTCTTAGATTCCTAATTACAGAAAATCCTATAATCTCATTTTCAGAAAATCCTAAAATCCCTAATTTCGTAAAACCCTATAATCCCAATAATAGAAAACCTTGACCCAAATACATAGATTGAATACTAGTTTCACATATATAGAAGGGAAGTTTCAGTAACTTACCTGATTGAAGACCTAAATTGATAGCAAAGAGGAATTTCTCTTCTATATTCAAACACCAATAGAAAATATTACTTTCGGGCTTCTCTATAGATGGAAGGATGACCTTGTAGCACAAATGGAGGCCTTATCTCTTCTATTTTTAGTTGGGTTTAGGAAAAGAGCGAGAATGTGAAGATTGAATGAGGTGAAGGAGAAGAATGAAAAATTATAGACTATTGTGATTTTGTTTGGCTCATCTAGTATGGTAGCATCAAGGGTTAGCAAAATGGTCATTTTACCTGCCCTTTTTTTTCTTCTCATGTGGGGGAATAAAATATAAGCACATTTCACGGAGGTAATAAAATTCTCATGATTTTGGGCAAAAATGACTAAATTTATATATATGGAAAAGATTTCATCCTAGTAAAAATTTTAATTCTTAAAACAAACACTGACATAAATTATTCCAGACTGCGTTTTCATAGGTAAAAAAATTTATTACCAAAAACAAACCCCCCCTAAACTATCATTTGACGTTGAATTTATCAATTTTGTCAATCATTGTTTAATTTCATTAATTCAATCGTTGAAAATATTTAAAATTATCAATTTCATTTTTTATTATTCAATTTATCAAATAGATCTCTATTTTTTTTTAAATTATTAGTTTGGCCTTTAAATGTTGAATGCCATCAATCAAATCTCTAAAATATTTGAAATTATTAATTTCATTTCGCTCTATTTCACTAATTAAAAATTAATATAATTATCTATTTGGCATATTAAAAAAATAAAATACTAATTATATTGTATTATTATATGCATATCAAATTTAGGACGAAATATTGAAAAAAAAAAAAATTTCTTCGTAATACATTAAATGAATAATAAATCTTTAATTTCCAAATTTATTCAAGATTTTCTTAAGATAAAGTATTTTTTCTTTATAGTTTATTTAAGAATTGCCTCTATAAAAAGTGTGGATAAATTTTGAAATTAAAAATTACTTAGTATGTTAGTGTATAAATATATATATATATTATTCTAAATATAACATGCACATCTATATTTGTTAAAATTTGATTTGACTAGGTAATGTGTTCTCATAAGGCTTCTAAGTTGTTGTTGGGATCTGCAAAAAATTTGATGATCAAGTTAGTACAATCAGAATAATAAACTAAAAAGTTGTAAAAGAGTAGGTGTGAGAGATTCAACTTGTTTTGTTTTAGGGTTTTGAGCCCTTTTTATAGAAGTTATGTTAATGTCTTAATCATGGTAGTAATAACGTTTGTTATAATAATAATGGATGATAGCGACATCTGTTATAATATTAATAGTGGTAGTTATAGCTCATATTAATTTACTATACCTTGACCATGCCATTTATGATAATATTATTGAATTAGTACAATTTGATATTATTTAGTCCACAAAAACAAATTTAATGAGTATAGGGACTTGAACTAGATGTTATGGACTAAATACCTAGGTTGTATTCTCTGTCTGCGGGATGCAATTTTTGTGTTAAAATTTTTAGTACTATCACTGATGTTATGTTCTGCTAGGATGATGTTTTCATCACTGATGTGATACTTTTATCATTGGTGTGATACTAAGCGTACATGTTACGCTTCACCTTATAACTTAATTAGCTCCACTCCACCTTATTACTCTTACATTTTTTTGTGCAAAGTGAGAAGTTCGAGCTTGTCGTGATAACAATTTATGCTAAATTTTTTCCAGTGTGATGAGATACTAATAAACAAAGTATTTAAACTATTATTGAAATAAATAACATACCTTGCTTTGAGCAATATGGGTAAAAACCAGAGAATGTTGTTGATGTATAGGCTTTCTAGATACTTGATTTGCCTAGTGCGTTGCTTGAGTGTCGACTTTTTAGCATGTGTTGGTCACCTCAAGTATGATTATGGGCATTCTAGCCATCTGTCATCTCCTTAGGCTTTCTTTCCAGGTCATGTGAAAATCTGGTACCTTAGGTAGCTGAAAAGTTGCTTATTGTATATCCTCAGCCTTGGGTTATTTTGCCCAGACTTTTATAGTCCCTAAGGGGACAAATTTGATGTCATTTCTCCCAAGGACGATCAGTTGAAAAGGTATGTATGAGCTTGTTGAGATGTTTGTTATGATAGTGGGCGATAACCTTTTTCGTGTTGAAGGCGATGAGCTCATTTGATTTGGTGACTTTGTGCACGATGATTTTATTGTAATATATTTATAAATGTAGTTAGAAAGACAAGCTTAACAGAAGATTCATTAAATCTGCATATATTGAGAATATCTTGATGAAAATAATCAATAATATTTTTAATATAAATCGTACAAACTCATGGTTTTGCTATTCATTGAGTTTTGATTGTTTAAGTTTAAAATTTGACCATGAGCTATATGTAGCTTACAATGTAGGGGAAGAATACTTTTCTTTTGCAGTCGTTATTTGACATCCAAATTCTTTTTGCTCTTCTGTGTTAAGCTGTATGCTAAATCACTTGAAAAATTTATCAAGCACCAAATAATAAGTATGACTCAATTGTCAGTTGATTTAAGTTTGAAATAATAAATAAGTTATTTCTGTTAGCTGTAGTCAAAACCCCAAATTTGTAAAACTAAATTCGTATTTAGACACCAAATCATCAAGCCATCCTCTAAACACAAATTATCACAAATATGTAAATATTATTTGTTAAAAATAATAATCAATTTTAAAGGCATTTTGTAAGATGGTAAATTTATATCAAAATGACGTACTAGCCACATATTCATTTCTGATTTCTACTTAGTTTTTAATAAGGATACTTGCATAAATTTTTCTAATATGCAATTATAAAATCTATGGATATATTCTTAAAGTTCCAAAATTATTTAGGTCATTTATATGAAAATAGAGAATACAGGGGCCTTTATGCATTTTTCTTGAATCATTTTTCAGTGATTTATATGAAAATATAAAAGCCTAGGGTTTATGTGCACTTGTCCAAAAGTATTTAGGCGATTAATATGAATTTGTAAAAAAATATAAAATTTTATTGTGCCACTTATGTAATTATAGAAAGATATGGGATAATTATCAAATATAAAAATAAAAATTTGGGTTGAATTTGTGAATTTATGAAAGTTTAGAGCAAGTTATATAAAAAATAAAATTAGGCTAAATATATAAAATATAAAGTCAGGAACCATACTAAATATTGTAAGCCTGTTGGGTTTGGGCCAAGATGGACCGAGCCTACTTATTAGGTTTGGATTAATCAACTAGGTCGAGTTCGAGTTGAGCCAGACCTGGATTTGGGTCATGAGATACTAAGAGTACCGCCGCTTTCCTGCGTGCATGGCTGTGCGTTACAACTTTGATGACGATGATGCTGCAGGGGTCTTCGCCATAGATTAGTGAAAAATGGCCTAAAAGGCTACTGCCTCTAGTCCCTGTTTTGCGAAACATGCCAGAGCATATGTGGCGCATCAGAGTGGATTTGGTGTCTAATGGTGGTGTTCTTCGGGTATGTTGGTTGGGAAAATTTCATCGGTGTGATGGTGTCCTCAAATCTATGGTTCGATTCTGAAATTAGTTTGAAAATTTTAAAAACAAATTTGGCATGTTTAAGAGTTTTTAAAGTTTGTTTGGTACATGGATTAGAAATTTAAATCAAATGGATTTCTTATAGATGACGCTAATATTAAAATTAGATTTGATCAGCTGAGGTATCTTGTTATGACCTGATAATGTAAAATTGAGTGTTAGATGCAATGGGTAAATTTACGTTATAAAATAAACGAATTAAATAAATATCAATATAGTTAAATATGTTATAATTCGATACATTAGTGTAACTTCAGTATACGTTTTAAAAATTGTGTGTTTGCTTTCGTAAAGTAAATAATATTTTGATCAAATAAATTCAAGTGAGTGAACAATTAATGTATATGTATATAGATATATATATGTATATAGATATATATATATATATATATATATATATATATATTAAAATTTAATCTATACCACAAGTAAATTAAATAAATAATACAATTCAACATGTATATATATATGTATATAACTAAGAATAAATTGAAACCACATATTCAATATATATATAATAAGAATGTATATACACTGCATGTGTCATACACCTAACTGAGGTATGACTGATTAGAGGAATGGTAACCAAACCTTCGTAACCCTAACTCCAAAACAAAGTAACAAACACGACTGTTAACTTAACTAAAGAATAAAAATAACTTTTATAAATAGAAGTTCACTATAAAAGTTTGTTTTCTGAAACAAATAACAATTTACTAAATTTTTTGGCAAAGGTTCCATGTAATATGGAACATACCTCAAAATACAAACATATGTGTTCCTGATTTCACACAGCACCACAAAGACAAATAACTAGAATATTCCATCATACAACATTAGATATCCTACAGTTCTAGTGTAACTGCAAACTTTTATCATTGACTTCAAGTCTGAGATCCTAGAAAATACCTTGCCGTATTCTGTTAGCAAGTCATGAGCTTGGCGACTTCATATCCTGAACTCTTGTTACTACTAAAAAAAAAATCTAAGAGAGAGGTGAGTCCGACGGATTCTACTGAGTGAAAAATCGTACCTAAAAGGCAATATCATCACTCTACACAAATATATCACATATATAATCAATTAATATCATGTTACAATGTTCATGTCTTAATTTAAAATACACGTACACATTTATAATTGTCATAAATTTACAACTTACATGATTCATAAGATCACAAATTAATCAAAACAATCACAACATACAAAGCAAACAAAAGGCCAACCAGTAACCTAGCCTCGCACAATAGTATCACCCCTCACTGGGCATTTACGCGCTCGCACAACAGTTAATCTCTGTATATCATCCATCTCACCAGGTCTGAGCACTCAAATTTTTAAAAACATTTATTAGGATCAGAATATTTCAAGATTTCAAATTAGAACATCCTACGTGCAACTAGATTTCACTTTCGAAAATAAAAATAATTTCTCAAAAAATTTTACTTTATTGGCCCTTATCAACCACAATTAATACAAATAAATCATTGAAATACTGCACTTGTTTATTTTCCATATATCACATCTATTCAAATACACATATAATTACACATAATAATCTAGCCTCTAAAGGTAATAGTTAACCACTCACCTTTAATCGATTGCATTTATCACTTACATTTTCTCTTTAGAACTCTTGATTTAATTCAGTCTTGAAAACACCCGAATGACAAGATTTCCCTAACCCCTGAAATTTGGTCCTATTTTTCCCCCTTTTCAGTAACTCCTCAAATCCGTATCAATTATTTTCTATACTAGCAACTTATATTTTACCCCTTAACAATATTAACTCCACCTTATTAATTCCTATATTACTTATATTCTTAACATTAAACTCTAAGGTAATAAAATCCATCAAAAGCTTGGGTTATCCGTTTTCCAACATCGACATTAAGAAAAGTCATTACCATTCTTAAAAAAAAAAGAGTTTCATGGTAGATCTGGATCAGTCTATGTATTTTCTCTTTTAATGTATTGTTAACTAATAACTAGTGAATACTACCAATAAAATGAAACATAAGTAATCAAACACTAGTTTGTTATAAGTCATTCTAGATTAAAGTATCTTTTTAGACTGAGTAATTTCTAATTGAATCTTGATTGAGAACCGCGTAACCCATATAACAGTACCAACTATTTTTAGATCAATGTCAACACTGACTGGCTTCTTGAGTACATTCCTATCAAAAGAAGCAGTGATCAATAAAAGAGGCCTTTCTTGTATTATACCATAGACTATCATAAAATCACTAAGAGAATGAGTAAGCACATTAAATCTTCATGTACTACATTGCCAAAGAGTATAATGTAACCCTGAACCCTTTTTCGATAATTAGAGTTCAAGGTAGTAACCACATATTCAATTTGACCAAAATTCTTAAAATTTTAGAAAACATGAAAGAAAATGGAAATCGGACAAAGTACCTTGATTGAAATAGTTCCAGTTAAGGCATCAAGATCTTCAAGCCATTTACTAATTCGGGCCTCATTCCATAGATTCCTATACTACTATCTCAATGTATAATCCGAAGAGATTATAGAGAAGGCTAGTCTTACTTTGTGAAGGTGTTTTAGTAAGAAATTCACTTTGTGGAAAAACATCTTTTGGTGGGTCAAGCAGTCTTTTGAAAATCTGAAACCTTACTTGCCATAGAGCACTTGTAACCGGTGTATGCTACATTCCTGGCCATAAAGCTATAGTTATTCAAGATGAAGAATTGGAACCATGGACATAAGGAAGACTATTGAATAGCGAAGTAAAAGTTGAAACAATAGGAATTGTATTTGAAGGAGAGGAATTCAAATCCATGGAGTTTGGAGTACAAAAATTTCTACTTGGTTTTGGAAGATCAATATAGGAATTTTACAACAAGTAGATATATAAATTCAGTTCAAAGTTGCATATGCTGCCACATATGTTTTCAAGACTTGGATGGCCAATTGATGCTACTTGGCCAAGAAGCAAGAAAGCTTCTTGAAGAAAGGAGAAAGGAACAGGAGAAACAAGGTCAGTTCTTATGACACCAATCCTTCAAAATTCTCTTGTAAGATCTCAAAAGCTAGGGCCTTTGGATAGGGCAGATAAGATGAAAGCAAGAGGAAGGCTATTACTCATTGAACGGAAAGGAAGGCATAACATAAAGGAACAAAAGTCGGTGCAAGTGGGAGGAAATGAAGTAGAAGAATCAAGAAGGATACAGGAGAAAGAAAAGAAAGCAAGGTCAGTGTAACAAGAAAAAAATAAGTCCAAAATAAAACAAAGATGAAAGAAATAGCCAAGGAACAAAGTTGGTTAGCTATGAAAATAATAGAGAAAAGAGAATAAAACAAAATAATAAAATAATACAAATGATTAACCACTTTTTTAAACATGTGGTGTAGATTAAGTCAATTATATACATACATATATATATATATATATATATATATATATATATATTATTTATTTATTTATTTATTTATATGTATTACAATTATTGATCTCTAACTTGTATATATATACATACTAATTTAATTTAATTTATTTATTAAATTTTACTTATTAATACAATTTACATGAAGTAAAAATCTAAGTCTAAGTCAACCCGTGATATGGTGGAAATAAAATTTCTAATTATATACTTATACACATATATATATATCTTTATATACATACAAGTGTTCTTTTATTTTAATTTTATTTAGTGTAAAATTTTTTGTTCACTTAATTAAGATAAATTGCGCACAAGTATTCTAAGGCGTATTTTAAGTTATTGGATTATAACAGCATGTTTTATGACCACTGATTTTTTTTATAAAAAACTCTATATTGTATTTAGATTTTAACATGTGACATTATTCCATCATTTTTTCTCTCTCTTTGACTGATCCCTTGGATATTTTCAGCCTTCCACCACCTTAGCCTTCCTTGTTTTCTCTTGATCTAGTCCCTTCTATCTTTGTTTTTGGCCGTGAAATTTTTCTCCCACCGCCATAACTCTGCTAGAGTCTTCCTTGCTCATTTCTTTCCCGTTTTGAAGTTTCTTTCTTTTTCCTTGTTGGTTGCAGCAAGGTAGCAGCAGCTTGCCTTCCAATTTTCAGCCAAGATATATGCTTTTGGGCAGCTTTCCTTCCTTTTCCTTCTACTTGTTGCAACTCTCTCCATGGTTGACGTTCATAAGCCTTTTGTGTGGCAGCCAACCTTAATTTAGTAGTTGCCCTGTTTTCTATTCTCTTTAGCAGCTGCTCCACTTTTAATGTTTAACTTTTGTAGTGGTTTTGGAAGCTCCATAGTTGCTAGGAACTAGGGCAACAACTTTGTTGAGGTGAGGCTTGGCTGGTAGCAATAAGGAACCTCCTAATCCATGGAGCATTCCTTCCTTCAGCCATGGAATATCCTTGTGGTGTTGGCTGCTATATGAGCTAAGGCAGCATGGTGATAGCAGCTTCATTCTTGCCTTGAATCCTTGGCTTAGCTGAGGTAGGTTTAATTTCTAGTTCAAGTGATCTAGTTGAAGTTTCCTTTCAGTTAATCTTTTTACTTGTTGTATTATTTAAAGGATTGAATATAAGGATGTTAGAAGGAGGAATTAAGGGTTGAAACTGGTAGGAAATTAGTTATATTAAATTTATATTGTAGAGTCTAGGCCTTTGAATGATTTGAAATAACCAATTTTACTTTGAATGTAATAATTGGAAAATGAGTAATGTTAAATTAATGAAGTTGTGTTGATCAAATTAGTATATATATATATATATAAATATAAATATATACATATACTCATGAGCTAGAGTAAAGCATGCTCTTAATATGGTTGTAAAAATACCTAAATGAAACTAGTTGTAATGGAATGAGAACATGGTGGATTTAATTTCTCGGTGGTTGGTTGTTGTGGAATTTGAATAAAGATTCATAAACAAGAGTAGATAATGATTGATTAATGTTGTGGGTTAAAGAGTTATGTGCATAAATTAATATTTACATGCATAACTATTTCTAAGTTAATTACAATTTAACTAATGTGCTACCACAAAATTCAATTTACACAAAATATTGAAAATGAACTAACAATTTAAACTTTTCTTCCAAGAATACAATTAGATTTTACTATTATATCTAATTCACATAATCCTCCTTTCATTCACTTCAATTAGTTCTTAAATTAATTCACTAACTAATGAACATATAATATATGTATACATAGCAACAATTGATTTCCTAACTTCCTACATCCACACTTGGCTACCCTTCAACCCACACGATTGCATCTCATAGGTGAAAATATGCCTTCAATCACTTCAGCCACAAGGGACCAAAAATAGGGTATAACTCAGCTGCTAGTACCCATTCTTATTATGGCTGAAATCAACTCTTTCTTGGCTTCCCTCTCCTAACGACAACACACACAATAACATGAAACAGGTAGTTAAAACTAAAATACCAGCTGAGTTACAAGAAGGAGGAGCAACCGATCTCCAACGACTAGGACCTTGTTTTCTACCTTCAATTAGTCGCTGAAATCCCAGTACAACTACTATCCGTTTGGTTTCCCAAACCCTAAATCACAAACAGCTACAAGAAAATTGTTAGGTGCTACAATTTTCTTTTTCTATTGAGGCCGAACCTAAATCTGTGCTCGAGAGATAGCTGTCCATATACTGATAAAGGATGTATGGATTCTCAGCAAGGACGAGTACTAGCAAGTCAGAAAAAAGCTAAATTCCTAACTACTACTGCCCTTGATTGAACTGAATTTTTGCTCTCAAACCCTTTAACTTCACTTCACAGCCTACCAAATGAAAACTAGGTAACTCACCAACTAAGTGAATGTGGATGCCAAAAGAACACACCCTCGGCCAGCCACACTCAACTGACTTACTAGCAGGAGGAGTCACGATAGAATGGGGCAAGAAATGAAGTCGGTCATCAAAAGGGAAAAAAAAAAAAAAAAAGACAAAGAAAACCGTGTACCAATGAAGGAAAATGCTCAAATAAAATGGAATAAAATAAGAAAATGTTGGTGGCTTACATTGATTCTTGTAAGATATTTATGTGTATATATATATATATATACATGACATTTCCTTTTCCATAACATATATATACATACATAATACATATTAATAGAATTGTATCTATGTCAAATTCATATATAACTTTCCTATTTAGTGTAAACAATCAACCAATGCTAATATATATATACAACAATTACGTATGAAGATTCTAATGCACACATTGAATTATCGGGTTATAACAAAAACAAATATAAAATTAAGTCAAAGCCTACCTTTTAAAATTGGTGGTGCTAGTTTAATTCTAATTTCCATATATATAAATATATACACTTATTCAAATTAAATATTTGTCTTTCTTTACACCCTAACTCCAACATCAAAAGAATTAGAGTCAAAATTATGAAAACTCATGATGTCTAATTATTTTTGGCTTGTACATGTATATGTGTATATATATATATATCCATATAAATAATTATTTATTCCCTTTAGTTTTATTCTCATTTATTATAGTTTCACCTATAAACAGAGTTACAAAAAAATAAAATAAAAAAATATTGACATACCGATAATAAAATAATGACATATCCGGTTATAACAATCTCCCTTCTAAAACAAATTTGTTTCGAATCTCAAATGAAAAATTTGTAAGGTATATCATTTATCTAAATCATTGGAATAAATATGGGTATCATTGTCTCATTGCATTCTCAGACACCGAAGTGGCTTTGTGCTTTCCATGATGTTGCCATACAACTTTTATAGAAGAAATAACTTTTGATCAAAGTTTAAGGACTTGTCTATTAATAATTACTACTGGTTGCTTCTTGTACATCAGATTCTTATTGAATAGTACCTCATGAGTCTATAAAACATAAGAGTCATCTGGTAAATATTTTCGAAGCATCGATATATGAAATATTGGATATACTCTATTCAAATCCGGGGACAATGCTAATATGTACACCATTGTTCCAATCTTGTACAGAATTTGAAAAGGTCCAATAAAGCTCAGACTCAGTTTGTCTTTCTTATCAAATCTCATGGTCACTGAAAAGGAGAAACCTTCTCAGGAACACGTGATCACCTACTTCAAACTCTAATTATCTCCGGTGGTTATCAGTATATGACTTCTGTTTGCTTTGAGCTGTTCATAACCTGTAGTAGAACACTTGCACTTTTTCTACAGCATCCTGGACTAATTCTGGTCCCAACAACTGATGTTCACCAATTTCAAACTATCCAACCTAAGATCAACACTTTCTTTTATAAAATGCTTTAAAAGGTGCCATCCGAATATTGTTGTGGTAATTGTTATTATAAGCAAATTCCATTAGTGAAAGATGTCGATCCCAACTATCTTCAAAATCCATAACACAAGCTCACAATATATCCTCCTAAGTTTGTTTAGTCTTCTTAGATTGACCATCAGTTTAAGGATGGAAAGCTATACTGAACATTATTTGATTACCAAGAGCCTCCTGAAAAGACTTTCAGAAAGCTGTAGTAAACTGAGTGCCTTGGTTAGAGATAATAGAAACTAATACTCTATGTATTAAAACACTCTTATCCAGATATAACTTTGCTTACTGATGTGTTGAATAAGTAGTCTTCATTGGAAGAAAATGGGCGGACTTTGTCAAATGATCTACAATCACCCAAATAGAACCAAAACCCCTAAAAGTCTTAGGAAGTCTTGATACAAAGTTCATAATAACTTTTTCCTACTTCTACTCCGGAATATCTAGCTTTTGTAACATTCTTGCAGGTCTCTGATGCTTAGCTTTCACCTATTAGTACACAAGGCACCTAAAAACAAAATCAACTACATTTTTCTTCATACCATCCTACCAATAAAATTTATTTAACTATCTTGATGCATATACCATAACTTTTCCATCTTGCATCAAAACACAACTAAGTTCAATAAGAGAAGCATCACAAAATAGAGTATACTTACCTGCACTAGAGGGATATGTAAGAACAAAGGTTGAAGTTAAACAAGTCTTTAACTTTTGAATGATCTCCTCACAAGCCTCAGACTAAATAAACTTAACTCCTTTCTAAGTTAACCGAATCAATGGAGCAGCAATATGAGAAAAATTCTTAACAAATCTCTTATAATAATAGGCTAAACCCAGAAAACTTCAAATTTCAAAAACAGTTGTTGGTCGAGGCCAATTCTGAACTGCTTCTAATTTTTTAAGATAAACCCGTATTCCTTCCTTAGAAATTATATGTCCGAGAAAAGTCACCTGATTCAAACAAAATTCACTCTTAGATAATTTAGCATAAAGCTTATTTTCCTTAAATGTTTACAATATAATGCGAAGATGCTGCTCATGCTCCTTATCACTCATAGAAGATACCAGAATATCATTAATAAGAACAATGACAAATTGGTCAAGGTAAGGCTTAAACATCAGATTCATTAAGTGCATGAACGCTACAAGAGCATTAATAAGCCTAAAAGACAACCAAAAATTTATAACGTCTGTACCAAGTCCAAAAAACAGTTTTTGGAATGTCTTCCTTCTTAATTTAGAGCTGATGATACCCCAAATGAAGGTCAATCTTGGAAAAATACTGGGCTACCTGCAACTGATCAAATAAATAATTGATCCTGGGGTTGATAGTCAATACATAGTTTAAACAAGCCATCATTCTTTTTAATAAATAAGACAAGAGCACCCAAAGGAGATGAACTGGGATGAATAAATCCCTTATCTAACAAATCTTGCAATTGCACCTTTAGCTCCCTCAGTTCACTAGGAGCCATTCGGTAAGGGGGAATAGAAATTAGTTAAGTACTAAGCAACAAGTCAATACTGAACCTTATCTCCCAATCAGGAGAAAGTCCAGGAAATTCTTCAGGAGATACATATCTGCTAAAATAATTTCTCCTAACGGAGTCAAAACTGCTAAAAGAATCCTAAGAGGCTCAAATGCCCTTTTCATCTAAGAAGCAAAATACGAAGATATGAAAGAATAAGTAGCTCCAGGATCAAAAAATACTTTAGCACCAACTGAGCAAATAGATAAACCACTTGATATCATGGTGCTAGAAGCTTATGTATCCTGAGTCGTTAAAGCATATACCTGGGCTTGACCCCGCCCACTAATGATGATCCTTTAGAAAAACTACCACGACCTCCTTAAGATCTCACAAGTATCGCAAGTAATAGAGGTCTACCCTGAATTGATGAAGATGTCCTACGTGGAGTAGATTGTCCTCTCATTTAAAATATGCACCTGTCCCTACCTTGCACTGCCCTGTATGTCGATTAATATATGTGGGGTATAAAGGAAACTTAAATGATCGGGGTTTACCAGATAATGCCCCATGAGACTGGGTTCCAGAACTTCGTCTCATTTGACCTTTACCCAACTGAAAACCTCCTATAATCGAACCCTACCCGGAGGTAGGTTCACCCTCAAGTCTGCGAGAATTGCCAACTCTAAAAGTTGAAGGATTCTCTTGTCTCAATTTCTTATGACTTTCACACTCATACTATTTCTCCACAATCCGAGTCTCTAATTGGTATGCAGTATCCATGGCCTGAGTGTAGGTAATAGTGTTTGCCAAGAACACTGATCTGAATAAATAATCTCTTAAGCCATTAACAAATCTCTTCACTTGCGTCTGCTCAGTAGCTACCAAATACGAGGCAAAACAGGACAGTTTAGTAAATCGGGTTTCGTACTTTGCCACTTACATGCCCTCTATCTGAACTAATTGCTCAAAATCATGAGCATGCTAATAAATGATTAGTAAAAGCCTTGCTAAACTCCGACCAGATCAGTGATGTAGTCTCTGTCCTCCACTGCATAAACATCTCGTACTATTCATAAGCGACACATATAACTAATAACTGACCAATTCCACAGCATGAATAGGATCACACTCCAAAGCTATACATAGTCTATTAGACTTTCTCTGGAAAAGTATAAGGATCCTGTGCCAGGTCCACACTTGAAAATTTTGGTGGCTGTATCTTCTGAAAATTATACAGCATTACAAATCTCCTCATTCATGCTGAACTAGAACATGAGGGATTACCTTATGCTAAGGCTGAATAGGAGGAGTTGCTGGAGGATATGGCTGAGCCTGATGCTGTTAGGCCAAAATCCTAACTAAGTCACCTACTGTCCTCTAAACACGATCTATTCCTTGTATCAATTGCTCAAGATCTGGACTAGGGGCTGTTGCCTACACTGGTTTAGCAACTCTACCTCTACCTCTACCACGTCCCCGTCATCCTCAATCCTCTGACTATTGGTGGTTGGGGACTGGTAGATCCCTAGTCAGAGTCAGCATCATGCTGCCTCCCTCGGCTCACAACATAGTCGTTACGTTGCATCATGTCTAAAACAAATATAAATAAGTTCAATATGCACTTATGAGGTAAAAAAAAGGACAATACATTAAATAAATCATAACTTGAAGTTTAAGGATGAATTGGATCGCCTCACTAAGTCCACAGACACCTTGGGTGACGTACACAAACAAAGCAAAAATATCTCATACTTGCAGTCACGGATCTCTAAACTATGCTCTGATACCAATTTGTCACACCCTCAAATGAACGTATGACTGACCGGATGAATGAATAACCAAACTCCCGTAACCATGACTTTTTATTTACTGAACACAAGCGACTCTTGAACAATTACAGTTAAAACCAAAAAAAACTTTACTAAATTAAAATAAAATCATAGACTTATTATTAAACATAAAATATTTACTAAAAATTCGGTGGAGGTTCCTTGTACAGTGGAACATGCCTAATAGTGCATATATAAATAGCCTGGTTACAAGTCACTGGTAAACCATAGTATCAAAGTTCGTAGGGAAGCTCTGCTCCTAACAACACATCAATCACCACAGTTAAATTAATATACATGATAATGCATAATGCCTAAAGTGACTGCAAGTGTCATTTTCTGATCGTTGAGAGTGCAATTGTGAAATATACCTTGCCGCAACAGTGTCGGCAAGTCACGAATTCTTACGTGATGAACGTTGGTTTGCTTGTTCTAAAAGAAAACAACATATCTGAGGATACCAGCATCAATCAAAGCATAATAATCCATATCATCAGTTAATATCATGTAACAATAATTCAATAGTACGCGTATATACTTGTAATCATCATATAATCACAATTCACATGATTCATTGGATAGACAAATCAATTGAAATATTTAAAATTCACAATTCAAATAAAGCAATCTGAGCACTCAAAACATACAAAGGGCCAACAGAGTAACTCAGCCCTGCACAATAAATATCTCCTTCCACTGGGCATTTACGATCCTGCATAACAAGTTAATCTCTGTACACAATCTATTCCACTGGGACTGAGCATTCTATTCTTTTTAAAACATTTATAAGAGTTAGAATATCTCAGAATATCAAATCATAATATCCTTAGGTGCACATTAATTTTAATTCTAGAAATAAAAATCATTTCAAAGAAAAATTCACTTTGTTAGCCGTTATCAATGACAAACAATTTTCAAACATCAAACATAACTCAATCACTCAAATTCACATAAATCATGTCACATAATTATTTGGCAACTAAAGTGCATGAAATTCATATACAAAGTTCAAGGATGAGGTTCATCAACCCGTCTAGTCTATGAGAGTGTTGAAGTATCCTCAACATGATATAGAGCTGAAAATTATAAATTCATGTATTATATAAAATAAAAATTTTATAGTTAATTCCATGACCTCTCGATACTATACATATATTTCAAATATTACTTGAAAATTAAATCCTTTTAAGCATTTTACTAAATACCTAAAAAATATATTTAATTTTCTTAAACGTAGTTGTATGTTTATATGTTATTTGTTCACTAAGGAGATCTTTGATAATTCCTTGATTCCACTTTACTTATGCCTTAATTATTAAATTCAATATTAGTATAATCAACTCTCTTATCTTCCAATTTACTATTTAATTAATAAAATTCAAGCAAATCAATTTCTATGCATACTTTAAAATTTAATTTCTCTTAAATGTTTTATCAAATAACTATTATATGTATTCCCTTATAATTCACAACTATATGTACTATTATATGTATTCCCTTATAATTCACAACTATATGTTCATAGGTATATACATGCTTTCTAGCACCTTTAAAATAATTCTACTATCTCTTGCACTACTCATGTTTCACTTATCAATTCAATTTAAACAGGGCATACCTTAACAACGCCATCTCAGTGTTAACCATAGTAGCTAGACTTCCTTCCTAATATCCTTCAAAATTACACCACCATACCTTACCAATGTCATCTCACGGTTAAAACAAGGCATCAACAGGGCATATATATGTCTTGTTCTTGCTGTTTTGTGGCTGGTATCCACCCCAGATGCTGAGTTACTCGAATATTTTTAATTAAATATCAAATAATCAAATAAAAGTATCCTAGGTGCACCAGGACTCTATTTCGAATAAAATTAATTTTATTGGCCTTTATCAAATAGGAACAAAGTAACATGTCAACATAATTCAATTCACGTATGAAGATCAACCATATGCATTCAATTCAAATAATTTAACTATAATGCTACTATATGAACATAGTCATACAAATACATCAAACAATTAATTACAATAATCTAGCAACCAAAGGATAACATTTTCCATTCACAAAGCTTAAGGATCCGGTTCTTAGTTTCGTCTAGCGTTGAAAGGTGTTGATGTATCCATGACACAATCTGGAGCTAAAAATCATAAATTCAATTATTGCTTAGTTTATAGTTTTCATGGTTATAACTTCCTCATTAATCCTTTAACTAATGCAACCTATGTAAATCAATTCATATGCAAATGTTAAAATTTAACTTCTCCTAAACATATGTCGAATACTTTGAAGGCATATTTAATTTCCGTTAATGTGTATGTATTTGTGAATAAGTAATTCAACATAACACCTCAAATCGATATTACCCACATTCCCAACATTATGTTCAAGTTAAATTAATTATTTAAAATTCATCAAAGGCTTAAAATCTACAATTCTAATATCAACATCCTTGAATTCCAAGAAATCCTTTTCCAATGATCACATAATCATCCAACAAGTTCTTTTATCCTAAGCTTTTACTCACAATTTTTCTTAGTCCTTAATTCTAAATTATCAACTATCAAAAATATAAAGAGATCAAAAGCTACAAGCTAATTAGCTACTAACAAGGCTCATGGCAAGGAGGAGTTTTCTGTACCTAACTCCTTTTGCTTTTACGGCTATATTAGGTAGTGATGGAAAAGTAGGAATTGCCTTCACTAATTTAGCTACAAGGGGCTAAAAAACATGGCATGTTCAGCCACTAATCCAACCCCTACTATTGCTAACACACAAAGAGTTGAAGGTCACGGCTGGTATGCAGGGCTCACAGTTCTTCTACTAAAAGCTTAAAACATGGTAGCTATGTAGGCTTCTTAAAGCTGCTAGCAACATTCAGCTAGCTGAGACCTAAAACTCAACTAAAATAGAATGAAAGTAAGGGAGGATGGAAGATAACTCAGCTATAAAAGACAAGAAGTTCACTCGGCTGCTAAGGAATTCTCCGCGACCAAGACAAAGAAAAAGAAACGGGGAATAAAGAATTGAACAAGGACAGGGCATGACAAAAAAATAAAAGGGAAGGGAGTAAGGCAGTGCAAAAGGAAATAAAGGAAAAGAAAGGGGGAAAAAAAAAACTTTATGGTTAAAAACAAGTTTTTAAAGATGTGGTGTATAATGATCTTATTACATGTGTATCTATATATATATATTATAAATGTTTTCCAGATTATTTTCTTTTTTATTTACACACTTATTATACTTATCAATAAAAATTACACAAGTTAATTTCAAGTTCCAAGTCAATCAATAATGTTATGAAAATTAATTCTTAAATTATATATGTATACTTATATATATAAGTGTTCATTTACTTTAATTTTTCTTTGTGTAAATTTTATTCACCTAGTTACATCAAGTTATTTACAAACATTCTAAAGCATACCTTAAAATATCGAGTTATAATAATTTGTAAAGGAAGAGAATTTAATGAAAATAAGTTTTAGAATTGTATTGATACCTTCGAAAAGTGATATTTTATTGGGCGAGAGTAGTTGAAATTCAGTAACATTTGAATTGCTTTTGTGTTATTTACTAACTATTTTCTATATGCAATGTTTTGTGAACACTATGCATATCTTGACCATGTGGTTAACATTATAATTATTTGAAAATAAAAAGTTGACTTTTGTTCTCTGATTTGAAAATTGAAGCAGAATAGGTTTCTTGCCATGTTTGTTTTTGCATAAGAAATCAAAAATCTAATTGAATTATACTGCAACATAATCAACATTGAGAAGATTGATGTGTTGTGTTTGCGTTAAGTTGCAAGGTTTATCATCTAGCAAACAGTTGTAAGCTTAAACAATAACCAGATGATTGTTAGTTGTGTTTAAGAAATTAATTTGTTCTTTGGTGTATGTTTGACCTTTCAATCTTGGCACTTAAAGGGAAAGAACTAAGGGAACATGCGAATGATAAAATTCCCTTAATTCTTGTTATACATAAAATAAAAAAGGAAAAGATTTTTGCAAAACGAAAGTTGATGAAAAACTTATATAAAATCAAAATATACAATATTTAAATATGAAATGTCAAGATGCCAATAACATGGTTGTTGCTCTTCTAGAATTAAAAAAAATAATAATAATAAATATAAAAATAAAAAAAATACCAAAGCTATTCTATCAAGTAGAATTCATTTGATACTTGTTATACATAACATTTAAAAAAAAAAAAATTTAATCGTTCAAATAATTTATTAGGGTGATTAGGATTATTGTTAGAATTAGAGTTTTAGATTACGTTTATGATTATAGTTTGAAATAGGAATATGGTATATTTTTTTATATAAGATTTGACTATATTAATAAAATAAATGAATAAAAACTTAAAATTAAATTATTTAGATGGTTGAGATTTTAAAAAATGTTGCAGATTTCTAAGATTAAGTTGGCATATTTTTTAAGAATTCTATGTGAGTCAAATCCATGATATAGCATCGTGCCATTCATGTTTAAATGCTGTCTATTTTGATTTTATATTAGTTTTTTCACAACTTGTATTATGTCTAGCATGCAGGGAGACTTTATCAGGTTCAAGGACTTAAGTGCAAGAAAGACTTTATTTGCTTGCTGTTTGCAAAATATTTCAATGAAGATCAGACGAGGTGAATCAGCCAACTTCGCAACTCTTGATTCTCACGTTCAAGCGATTTGGCTTAGAAAGGGACACTATTTCTTAAATAATGGGTTCCTAGGATAATAAAGAAAGCTCCTAGTGAATTGATGTGATTGAAATGTAATTACTAGGTATGAATTTGTAAAGAAAAGAAATAAATAAATGCGATAAAGCATGTAAATAATGCATGTAACGAAAGGTTGTAAATAAAGTAATAAAGGCTAAATATAAAATAGGAATTGAATTAAATTGATAAGTTTATGTTTGACGTTGGAGTGTTGTCTTGCATACAATTGATGACTCTAGTCCTATTTATACAAGAAAAACTAGCCGTTAACCCACGAAATGTATTTGCCATGTTCTCCCTCAACTTTCTAACTAAGTATCCACCAATGTAAGAGCATAACTAAAAACCAGAGTGAGTTACAACTCCTGTCAACTGACTTACCTGGAATTTTAGCAACTGATTTCTACCTCAACTAGTCCAAATAACGATTTTTTGATACCCTCTATCTCTATTATCCATTAAAAATAAGATTTGACATTGAAAGTGGTCTAGGTACACTAAATTGCCTTTAATTTGGTCCAACTCAAAAGATGCCATATCTCTAATCGGCTGGCTGACCCGATTTTGCTTCAATGAGTCCATAAGCCTAATAAGTGTTCAAGCCTGTTGAAAGACCAAATTTGAACTAGTTTGAATAGGTTTTCTCTTTATCTTCATCTTTGAATCATTTTCAACAGCTTTATCCTTTTAGTTAAGATCTTAATGGAAAGTCCCTATTTCAAAGGGATTTGAAACCATGCCATTATCCTTCATTATTTTTAAATAAAAATACTGGATATGGCTTGATTTTAAAAACTAAGTGATCTACTAAATAGTTCTTAACCCAATTGACATAATTTGAATTAAGCCCAAATTCTGTTAGCTGACCTAGTCTATTAACTGATTAGCACTCAGCTGATCAAAAATCTTCAAATAAGCCTAAATGAACTCGGCCCATGCCTTGTATAATTTTTGGTTTTAACACTTAGAAATGGTTAATGGGAAACCTGTTAATATTCTTACAAGATTCCAGAGATCCTTCTTCATATTTGCTTGGTAGTTTAATCGTCTCTACTTGTAGTGAGTAGAAAATAGTCTCTACCATCTGAATATCAACTGTGAATGGATTATAATTGGTTGATACCACTTCAATCTTGTCACCTTCCTAAAATATTAACACCTGCTATAAAGTGGAAGGAACACACTGATTGAAATGAATCATATCTCTGCCCAACAAAACAAAATAAGTGGGTTTGGTATCCATTACAAATAATGCTAAACTTTTAATTTTGCTTCTAACAGTGATCTCGGCTACCAATACCTCGATTGCAGAGGTTGCCTCTCCTATAAAATTGGTAATCTTCATATTGGTAGATATAAGATTGGCTTTTGACTTATCCAATTTCAATATTGTACCGATAAGCATAATGTTTAAAACTATTCCACCATCTATGAAGACTCGGTTGACTGGCCTATCATTAATATGAGCTTTTATGTAGCTTAAGTTGGTTAGCCATAGCCTTTAAAGGTTTCTCAAATTGTATTATGGCTGGCCCAGTGTTCTCATGTCCAATATAGTAGCCCTTGCAGCTTCTTCGACTAAAATATCTCTTTCTAGCTCTATCAATACTCTATCTTCAACTGAGAATTCACTTGGCAGAATGCTGATGATGTCAATATCTGCTGAGGGCTTTCGGTATCTTCTTCCTCTAGGTCACCATATTCATCAAAACTGACTGCGATTGTTACCTCAAGATCATCACCTTTAGCAGAGTCTACCTCAGCTGTTTCAACTAAATTGCTTGCTTCTGTTGAATCTGCTTTCACTGTTGCAACTAGATTATCATCTCCTACTGAATTTGCCTTGGCAATTTCATTTATGGCTACATCAGCTTTCTTGGGAAACTTAACCTCTTTCCTTATCACTATTTTGGCTTCTCCTAGCATTTTTAGCATATGTTTCAACTTTTGGTTAGATCTTTACATTTGTATCCTTTGCTTTTGAGTATAAGTAAGGTATTTTGTTGAGGTTGATTGAGATGGATCCTTTTTAACGTACTTGTTTAAGAACCATTGCCATTTTTCTACAAATGCCTTTAGCTTGATCATCCTCTGAGGCTTTATTTGCTTATCATTTTATGTAGATATCCTTAGTGTGGATATTCCATTTTCAATGTTGAACTCGACTATTTTTCGTTTCCCTTCTAAAATAGGTTCATCATCGATCCTTGGGAATTTTAACCTTTCGAAGACGCTACTTCTATCTCATTCTGGGTTTGCTGGGAAGCGAAGTCTTCCAAATACTTTTGGCTTTTTAATTACGAACTTCAGCTGCTTTGGCTGTACAATTAACTGCCCACCGGAGGTAGCCAATTTCTTCAACTTTTGCCTCTCCTTTGGCTTTCCACTACTTCTGTACATGTCATTTTCATACCAAATCTTTTGGATATGAGTTAGATTTAGGTAGTGAAACTAATACAACAACTATATAGATGGATACGACTAGAAATGGATCAATGTCGACTGACATTTCATATGTTCTCTTATCAGCTAATTTGAACCTTCCATCTTTCAAGGCTTTTTGGATAGCATTCCTAAAAATCAAATAGTTCATAGTAGCATGACTGTATGAATTATACCACTTCCAGTACCGTTTGTCCTTGATCTTAGCAGCTGATGAGATCTTATGTCCATCAGTCAACTTGATTTATTTGTCCTTCAAGTAGTCAAAAATCTGATCGGCTTTGGAGATGTCAAATAAGTACTATTCTTTATTTTCCACCTTAGGGAATCTGAGAGCAGGGCAAAAATATGGTTTTCCTCTTAAGATCTCAGCCACTAACACATCAGCTGATGGCTCATCTTCACTATCGGTTGTCTCTCCTGGATCAAGGTCAACTGAATACACCATTGACACTAAGTGTGGATCTCTTCCATTTTGTTGGCTTTTCTCTATTCTTTTTCTAAAATGAACTGGTTGACTCTAATGGCTTTAGATACTAGCTGAGTCAAATCAGTACACTCTTGTGCAACAAGTTTCTCCTTTAGCTATGGATGCATATTCCCCATTACCATAATGGCATACTCTGCTTCTTGTAATTGCACATTGCATCTGCTTCTCAGTTTCCTGAATTTCTCCATATACTCAGCTACTAGTTCATCCACCTGCTGATTCAAGTTTATTAGGTTTACTACTGTTACATCTGGTTGCAGCCTGTAAAAATGATCATGGAAGAGCTTTTCCATATCTGACCAATTACGCACAAAATTATGAGACAAATAAGAATACCAAGTGAAAGCAGTACTAGTTAAAGATAAAGGAAACAACTGAAGTTTAAAATACTCATTTTGGTTTGCCTCTCAACATTGGGCAGTGAATCTGCCAATGAGTTCTATGATAGACTTTCCGTCCTCGCCTGAGAAGGTAGTAAAATCTAAAGTTTTGAAACTCCTTGGCAAAGGAATGACTTTGTCTACCTATTTAGGATATGGTTTCCTATAAATCGGCCTATCAAGAGGCCTTAGCTCTATATCGAAGTGTCTTTTCATCACTTCAGCAATCATATTAGGATCAATCAAGGATAGCAAAGCAGGCCTTGCCTTAGCCATCAGTGGTAGATACATGTTTGGTATTTGTGGGGTCACTAATCCTATCTGCCTGGATGGCCCTTAATTTTGCATGTGGTTCAGCTGTTCAGCATACACTGGTTGATTGGGAGTAATATGTAAAGGTTGACCCTATAGCTATTCTACTACGTAATCTCCAGGTGTTTTGTATTAACTCCCAAATCCAGCATTTGGAAATTACATCTAAGCAACTGTTGGTCCTAACTGTGACGTTTGTCGAGGTTGCCCTTGGTTTTGCATATAATTCGGTTGTTCAATGTATACACTTCCTGGTTAGGAGTAATAGGTGGAGGTTGACCTCGTGGCTACTTTACACCATAAGCTCTTGGTGTTTTGTACTAAGTTCCCCCAAATCCAGTACTCTTCGGTTATTGGGTAGTCCTTTGAACTTACTCTTAGACATTGTGCATCTTATTATGGACCATTGGCTTCACGATATCGGCTAACTATTTTGAAATCTGGTACATTAAATCATTGAGCCCTAAATGGTTATGCTGACGGATAAAAAATGTGGTTATCACTGTAAGTGACTAGAAGTTCCATCTCATTCCAAAGTTGGTGCAACAGTCCTCAGCTGAGGAGATGATACTGCTTTCACAGTTGGTGCAACAATCCTTAGTTGAGGAGATGGTGCTGCGGAAGTAGGAATTTCCGTAGGTTGTGAAACCTGAGGATCATCTTGTCTTGTCTTCGGCCACCATCCTTCATAGTTCCTAGTTATGGAGTGTCTATATCATATAAACTCTTGCCAGAACGTAGTTGCATGCGCTAATAAAAATCGTGACCAATAATGAACCTCTACTGATATTAGTCGTTTTGGTCCCACCAGGTATACCAGAAATATATTTTCAAAATATTTCAATGAAGATCAGCAGCGGTGTATCGACTAACTTCGCAACTCTTGATTTCCACGTTTAAGTGATTTGGCTAAGAAAGGAACTCTATTTCTTAGACAATGGGTTCTTTGGATACTAAAGAAAGCTCCTAGTGAATTAGTTTCATTGAAATGTAATTACTAGGCATGAATTTGTAAAGGAAAGAGATAAATAAAAATGATAAAGCATGTAAAAAAAATGTTAAAAAATGTTGTAAATAAAACATGTAGAGAAATACTGTAAATAAAGCAATAAAGGCTGAACGTAAAATTGGAATTAAATTGAATTGATAAGTTTGTGTTTGACGTTAGAGTGTTGTGTTTACAATTGATGATCTTGTCTTATTTATACAAGAAAAACTAGCCATTAACCTACTAAGCCTATCTATCACATTCTCCCTTAACTTTCAAACTAAGTATCTACCAATGTAGGAGCAGAGCTAACAACCAAAGTGAGTTACAGTCCCTGTCAGTTGAATTGCTTGGAATTTTAGCAACTAATTTTTGCCTCAACTAGTCCAAAGAACAATTTTTTGATGCCCCATATCTCCATTATCCCTTAAAAATAGGATTTGACTTTGAAAGTGGTCTAGGTGCACCAAACTATCTTTGACTTGATCCAACTCAGCAAATGTCATATCTTCAATCAACTGACTAACCCGATTTTTCTTGAACAAATCTATAAGCCTAATAAGTGTCCAAGCTCATTAAAATACCAAATTTGAACTAATTTGAATAGGTTTTCTCTTTATCTTCACCTCTGAACTTTTTCCAATAGCTCTATCCTTTTAGTTGAGATCTTAACCGAAAATTCCTATTTCAAAAGTATTTGAAATGCCATTATCCTTCATTATTTTTGAATAAAAATACTAGATATGACTTGATTTTAATAACTATGTGGCTTATTAAATAGGTCTTAAGCCAATTGACATAATTTGAATTAAACTCAAATTCAATTAGCCGACTTAGTCCATTAGCTGTTTAGTGCTCAGCTGATCAAAAATTCTCAAATAAGCCCAAATGAGTTCCGCATATACCTTGCATATTTTTTGGTATTGACACTTGTAAAGGGTTAACGGGAAACCTGCTAACATTCTTGAAGAAATTGAACTCCACAAGGGTGTTCTAGTACTAAAGAAAAGGAAAGGATAGTTGAATATGTTATGTCACTACAAACTATGGGGGAAAATGTGAGAATTAAGAGGTTAGTAATGTTAGCCGACTAATCTATCTTGGCTCTATGGTGATAGTTAAGATATTTTCTTCTAAAATGAATTGCTAGAGAAATTTATCTTTGTGCAAAGTACTGAAAATGTGCATTTGTTGCTTGTTTTAATTTTATATGTTTAGTACTCTACTTGGTTATACCTTAATTAAGAAAAATAAAATTAACTCTTTATAATTTAATTTTCTAATTTTATTTGGAATTGATTCTTCTATTGTTTTGCATGTTCCCATGTCTTTTCAATAAAAATTGTTTGATATCCTAAAGTCCTGATATATTATATAGTTTGCTTATCTACTTTTATTTTTTATTTGATTTTGTTAATTGAAATAAGTATGATAACGGATACAAGATTATTGTTATAAGAGGAAAATATATTTCCAATTTGTAAGAATGGAGAAGGTTTTATAACCATGGTGAGACTATGCAAGTTATATGATTTATGGGAATATTTGTAGGCATTATCTCAAAGAGGAAGATGGCTTAATTAATTAGCCATACCCAAGGTGTAGAAGGGATCCCCCTCCCCCCTCTAAAATCCTTATAGAAGTAAAACTATTTCTTCACATTATTGATCAAGAGTAATTTGATTAAAGAATTCGAGTTAATATGACCGGCAGAATGATTAATATATAGACGATTGTCGACGTCATTGTTAACAAATAGCATTTTTAGATTGGATAATACACGTTCAAATTTTATACTTTATTTGTCTATGTAATAAAAATGATTCGTTATATATAGCATTTTTTTGTTTCCTTTTTTCACGTTAGAGGTCTATCTTCCTACAATACGTCATATTCTTTCCTTCTTTCTTCTTCTTCTTTTCCATTTCAAGTGTTGAGTTAGGTCTTACCTTTCGATAAGAAATATTATACGTATTTCCCTAGCTAACAAATGCTTTTGGGGTAGTTGTTAAGGTGATAGATATAATTTTTTTTAATAGTTGACATTGTAGGTGACAATAAATCTAGTGCAATAATACTAATGAATAATGATATACTAATTTTGAAATATTCAAATTTTGACAACCATATTTATAGCATATAATTAACAAGTGTTTTTAGGACATCATTTAAAAAATTTGAATAACAAATTTAGTATTATACATTATGTGATATCAATTTAAATTGTTGTTATTTCCACACCCAAAATATGTATATCCACAACTTCTTAAATGTTAAAATAATAGAGTGCCTAATTTACCCTTATTAATAACATGTTAAGTTTTTTTAATGTAGTGGGAATATGTTAATTAACACGTTGATTTTGATTTTCTTTTACTTTCCTTGTACTGTTGATATTTATTCAATTATACAAGTTTTTAATTCAATACTTGTCATTCCTTGTTCTGTTGTTTCTCTCTTTTCTTTGTTTATTCTCTTTCTACTTGATCATAGAAAGGGGAAGAATGTGAACTGATTGTTTTCTAGGAGAAGAAAACTTTGAACTTGTTAAAAGGGAAGGAAAACTTGAAATTTAAACTGAGCTAATATCAGGTAAAGCTTGTAATGTTAAATTTTCTAAATTGCTAAAAAATGTTTTGTAATCATTCAAAATGAGGGAGATTGTTGAATTAAACCAGAAGCTATCTAAAATGTTTAATTTAATTTGAATTTGTTCTAAGTTTTGAATAATTACAAACTGATTTTTACATTATATTTGGATTTCATGTATACTTTTTAAATAACACTTTGGAGTTGTACAAAGATGTGCTCCTTTAACCATCTGTTTATTTAGAGCTATACGATAACTTTTCAATTAAAGATCATATTCAACTAGACTTTGAAGACTTTGAAGAGCCAGACATCTTCTTAGCTAAATGATTAAACACAAAATTTCATTAATGATGAACAAAAGCCATCAAGAGTTATAGGCAAAAGAGCTATTAACTGAAAAGCTGAACTTAGAAGAGCTGTTATCTGAAAAGCTGTTTGTTCAAATGCACAACTTTATTAACGAAGAGCTGAAGAGAGAAGTCCTATTATTTGAAGAGATGAAACTCTAAGAGTTGTTTGTTCAAACACACCTTTTCATTAAACACAAAATTAAAGATAAAAGAGTTGTTATTTGATGAGTTGAAGCTTCAAGAGCTGTTTGTTCAATGCACCGTTTCATTAAAAGAAGAGCTAAAGATAGAAGATGTTATCTAAATAGATGAAACTTCAATAGTTATTTGTTCAAATGCACCGTTTCATTAAACAAACAATTGATTCGCAAGTCAAGAGCTTATCACTAATAGCTGCACTAAATATGCCAAAATGCATCGTTTTATTTATTTCAAGTGCTGAGTTATAAGAGCTGATGTTTTTATAAGAGTTGAAGACTGGATAGCTAAACTATGAAGAGTTAAAGACTCAAAAAGCTAAACACTCTTGAAGAGCTGAAAACTAGAGGGATGAAATCAAAACAACTGATTTGTTAGAGTTGTTCCAACAACTGATCTTTCGGAGTTATTCTAGCGATGATTTATCAAAATTGATCCTTTTGAGTAGTTATTCATTTTGCTCTTCTGTGAATGTGAAGTTAAAATTTATCTACTAGCCTAGCATTTTAATCCTCAAGGCTGCATACAATCCTTTGAAAAGAATGATGAAAACACATCTCTCTTAGGCTATAAATTTGTTGATGTCAACATGTATCCTCTTTGACCATCTACAGTAACAAAGAGGATCTTGTTCTCATTTAAAAACCTCTAACACTTTTGATAACAATTACTAATGAAGTATTTCATTCATCAAGCAAGAGAATTCTTTCTGAATTCAAATTTTAGAATTTCCAAACTCAAACCTTTGAGAGAATCCCCCATCTCTTTCATTATGAGATCGAGCTTACTGTTTATTCTTCTACTATGAATTGAATCAAATATCTATACTGAGTTAGAACTTCTATATTTTCATAAAGTTCTTTTACTCAAAAGTTTTGTGATCTCTTAGAAATTTTTGTTTGTAACTTTTAATTATGCTGGGTTTGAGGTAGGGGGAAAAATTTGTAAGATCTAGTTATGTGCGGTTTCTAGTTGGGCCTACAAAACTAGTTTTTGCATGTGAAGGAAGTTGAACCCTGAATTCAGTTTGCTAGTGTGGTCTAGTAGAAACTCAAATAGTTTTCTTGAAGACATGGACGTTGTATGGGTTATCAGACGAACTATTATAAATCTTTGTCTTTTTACTTGTTTTGATTGTGTAAATTGATCTTACTTAAACTTTAAATTTCTAATTGTGATGTTTGTTTGCGAAAAGTTGTTAAATCTATTTTCAAACTATTCACCCTTCTAGTTTGCTATTTCAACCCAACATACCATAACACATCATCTTATTTGACAAAAATCATAAGGTGATTAGCTAAAAGCAAGTGTGTTGGTTGGTAATCAGTACATGAGGCACTTTCATATTCATTAAAAGACATCGTCATTCGGTATCTCTAACGATTATGTGCAACTAGAATCATTGTCCACTTCAAAAATTTACGCACGTGAAACTTTATTATCAAATTTAATTACTTATATTATTTTGATTTACTTGTGGTGTAATAACAACACATATATTATTTTGAGATTATTTATTTTTCTCCTAAAATTTGATTAAAGTATTTTTGTTGATTTAAAATAATTACCTAGCTAGAAGGTGTGGTTAAATCCAAAATATAATTTGTGTAAAATAATTAATTTGCAGGACTTTTATCACATAAATTACATAGAAACAAATCTTTCTTGGTTATGTGGGTAGCGATTGAAACAATTACATATAAATAAATTATTAGATCGGCCTCACTACTATTTGGAATTATACAAGCCTTTTTCCTATTTCTAAAATTTACGATTTCAAAAAAAATTACTTTATATTATTTATAAATGAATACTATCACTTATAAATATGGTTATCTCCTTATAAAATTCAGTTGTTTTAGAAATAGAGTGAAGACTCCCAATACAAACATATAAATCATTTTTTGTAATTTCAATAGTACATATGAGTTCGTCAAATAATTCTATCTTATTGTAGGTTGACTTATTATCACAACGTATGCATAAATGGCCTGCAATCAAATAAATAATTCAATAAGAATTTCTCCATATATTTGTCACCAAAACTTAAGACTAAACTGTAACTATGGAAATAGTATTTTACTGCAATAAACTAATATTAGCAATATCACCCAAACTTTAAAAAAAAAAATAATAAGAAAAAATAATAATAATCATAATACAAAAAATGCAAAAAAAAAAAAAAAAATACAAAAAAATAGTAATAGTAGTACTATACTTTAGAAATTATTAAGAAAATTTTGAATATGTCTTTTTAAAGATCTTTTTCTAATCATGTGTGTTGAGTTCATTTACTTCAAATGATCTCAAGTCAGATGAAGGAGGACGATTACAGTTAAATTGAATGTCACAGTAAATACATACATATCAATTTTCGAAATCTAAAAGCCATTTCATTACAGTAAATTGACAGTCACAATAAATATTTTATCAATTAGATTAATCTTTCAACCAAGATACTTAAGCGGAAAAAAAAGAGTATTGCATACCAAAATTGTCTGCATATGAGAAACCATCTAATGGTATGCCATTCTATTGTTGTCGAACTGTGATACTGACTCATTGCAACCCAAACCAACATGACTTTGTAATTTGATAATCTTGATCATTGATTTGATTTTCCTGAAACATTTGAAAAGTAGATAACAGTGGTAAATTTAAATTAAAGATTATGGATAATGGCCTCATGTATCATCTTATTGAAGTTATAGAAGGTAAATTAAATAATTATATTATTGTTACACTTAACAAAAAATAAAAATAAATACAAGATTGTTGTTATTAGAAAAAGAAAATACATTTTCCAAATTGTAAGAATGGCGAAGGTTTGATAACCATGGTCATACTATGCAAGTTATATGATTCATGAGAATATTTGTAGGAATTACCTCAAAGAGGAAGATGGCTTAATTAGCCATAGCCAAGCTGGGGGTAAAGGAGATCCCCCTCCCCCTTGAAAATACTTATAGAAGCAAAACTCTTTCTTCACTTTATTGATTAAGAGTAATTTGATTGAAAAATTGAAGTTAATAGGACAAGGAGAATGTTTAATATATAGAGGATTGTGGATGTCATTGTTAACGAATGGCATTTTTAGATTGGAGAATACATGTTCAGACATTATATTTTATTTGTCTACGTAATAAAAGTTATTCATTAGACATAGCTATTTTTTTCCTTTTTCACGTTAGAGGTCTATCTTCCTACAATACGTAATGTTCTTTCCTTCTTCTTCTTTTTTTCCATTTCAAATTTTGAATTAGGTCTTCCTTTCAATAAGAAATATAATATGTGTTTCTCCTAACAAATGCCTTTGGGGTAGTTGTTAAGATGATAGATATAATTTTTTTTTTTTTAATAGTTAACATTGTAGGTGACAATAAATCAAGTGCAATAACACTATTAATATACTATTTTTCAAATATTTAAATGTTGATAATCATATTTATAACATATAATTCACAAGTGTTTTTGAAACATTTTAAAAAAATTTAAATGTCATGCAAAAGATTTTAACAAATTTAGTATTATAAATTATGTGGTATCAATTTAGGTTGTCCTTATTTTCACAGTATATCCACAACCTCTTAGTTCTGTTAATATCTATTCAATTATACAAGTTTTTTAATTTATTCAATACTTGTCATTCCTTGCTTTGTTGTTTCTCTCTTTTCTTTGTTTATTCACTTTTTGCCTAATCATAAAAAGGGGAAGAAGAACATGAACTGATTGTTTTCTAAGGGAAGAAAACTTTGAAACTTGTTAAAAGGGAAGAAAAACTTGAAATTTAAACTGAGCTTGTACTCATGGGGAACTTGAAATGTTAAATCTTCTAAATTGCTTAAAAAAAATTAATTAATCATACGAAAAGAGTGAGATTGTTGAAATAAACTAGAAACTAATATAAGATATTTAAATATGCAACCAAGAATTATAATAAACTTAAATATGTTTCCAGACACCATACTTAGTTTAAGAAAAGGTTTTTGAGCGTCAATAAAAATTCATTTCATTTACTTTTTCACATTTCAACATTCCATTAAAATTACTGCGGATAAAAACCAACGTTTTCAACAAGTCACATATACAAGAAGACTTAGTAAATTTCATGAAAAAATAATACAATTCAATTTAAACATTCATTAATCACAAAATAGAGAATTGTTGTTTGAAGTAAAAATATAGCATATTGTTTTGAAACATATCACTCACGATAAATAATGCAATTTCCATAAATAGAAACAAAATCATAATGAATAACATATAACAAAGAACGGGGTAGGGATATGGTTGGACATACATATTTTTAATAGAGTAAGTTACACTCCCCTTCTTCGAGATTTGGTGAAATAATACTAAAGTCTCAAATGTTGGGAAATCGACACTTCTCTCCCTTGGATGGATGAAAAAGTTACTTGTATTACAAAATAATTTAGGTAAAATACTTAAAAGTCATGTATGTAACTCCAAAGTACTAAAGTCTTATATTTTACTTTTCACTCTTCAAATGAGTCAAAATATTTACTTTTTTACATCATCCTTTATTTTATTTTTTAAATTTCTTTTCTTAATAACAATCTCAAATTAATTTTTTTACTGTATTATCTCTAACAAAAATAAATTAAATTTATTAGTAATATTCTAAAAACAATCATCATGTCATAACTTCACGAGACAAATAAGTCTGAATTTTAATATGTTCTACCTTCAAATAAATAGAATTTAAATTGGAACATATTTTCACCACTTTATATGTTAAAGAATAAATAAATGATATATTAATTAATAAAAGAATAAAGACTTATATTAATAATAAAATGTCACCATTCTAACTTTCTATATTTTTCAACCAATAAACAAAAAAAAAATAAATTATTTTCTTAAAGTGTTTGAATTTATCTTTTAAATTCAGATACATTTTGGTATTTTGAATATACAAAATGACTTTTTAATATTTTACTTAAATTATTTTGTAACGCCGTTTACTTTTTCATCAATGGGAGTGTCAATTTCCCAAACTTTAAATCTTAGTGTTATTTCACCAAACTTCAAGAGAGGGAAATGTAATTTGTTATTTTTAATAAGTAGAAACAAGTTATGTTAATAACAAACTATTATAATAATAAAGGTTTAGTTACCTCATGTAATAAACTCATAATATTCTCTTTAAAATAAAGGGAATAGTTAGAACGATTGTATGAAATATATATACATATATGAAAAGAGTAAACTAATACTCATAGGAGAGGAAGGACATAAGAATGCAGAATGAGATTTATCCAAACTGAATATTTGTAAGAAGGAGCCAAATTGCAGCTCTCCATCTCTCTCACGGTCTATCAGCAATAACCACAAGACACCCATAAATGGGTCCAACTAAAGGATAAAAAATCTGTTATAAAGTAAGGGTAAAGGGGAAGAGGAAAATTAAGGAAGACAGTGACATGAGGAAGGGACAAAAGAGAGGGGACATAGTTGTTCCTAGAATCTCTCCACCTTTCTCACATTCAACAAGGTGGGAGGTTCAACAAGGTGGGAGGTACATGGCTCTTGGAGTCTATTTGGGAGTTTAGGGAGAGGAGAGGAGAATAAATAGAGGGAGGGAAGCGAGAGTAGACAAAAATGACATATATATTTTGTCTCGTTAAGAGACTAAAAAAGATTAAGTGAGAGAAACTGAAAGGAAGGATAATCTATATTTCTTGTTTAGGAGTTGATAAAAAATGAGAGGAGAAAATAATTATATAAATCTACAATTACACCCTTACATGTTTTATTTGAGAATTAATACATATTTAATAGAAACAACAAAGGTATATTAGTCACTACAAGAAAAAATTATAAGTACCTGTCGTCCCTCCAAATTTGAAGGAATTAAAAAAAATGAAATTAGGAGGGATTTAGAAGGGTACATGTGCCCTTCTATTTCATCTCCCTCCTTTAAAAAAAAAAAAAAAAAAAAATTATATCTCATGTACCAATGAAATGGTATGTACTCCCTCCTTTCCTATCCTTTCACATCCCTTCATCCTTCTTCATCCAAATAGACTCTTGTGGATTGTACAAGAGAAAAAGATAAAGAGGAACGCAAAAAGGGCAAAATAAAGTACCATTTTTCCCTTTAGTTTTATTTTTCAAAGGAAATAGAATATGGTGACATGTGCTACACTAATGAATTCCTTGAATATAGACTCCTAAGAACATTTCAAAGTTGTAGAAATTTTAAAAACAGCCCGGTTTTAAAACTTTGCATAATAAGCAAAAATAAGTTAACAGAAAATAAAAAAATTATGGAAAAAGGACATCTACAGTTCCTTAACTATTACACTTTTGTGAATTTTGTTTAAAAATATTTTTTCTGTTAATTTCATCCCAAAACATTCAAAACATTTGCAATGTCTTCCTCAAGTCTAAATATTTTGAAGGAAAAAAAAAAAAAACATAAATATTTGTCCATAAAGTATGATTTTATAGTCATTTTCATCATAAAAATATTATTATTATTATTTTTATTTGTAAATTTCATCCTAAATTATTGTTTTGCCACTGCAAGCAAACATGTGGCAAACAAATTATATTTTAAACCGTATCATTAATTTTCATCTAAAATATTAACTGTGTTAGATTGGAGGCAGACATTACAAATGTTTTAAAAGTCTTGCTACAGAATTGACTAATAAAATATGTTAGAGAATTGAAAAAAGTGTTATACTTTAAGGAAGATATGTTATTGTGCCAAAAATTATTAAAATGACATTAAATTTTTTTACTACCACATAATTATTATTCAAAGAAAAATATAAATTTCAGTTGAGATAAGAACTCATAAGATTGTGTTTGGATCCATTGAAAACTAATTTTAATTTTATTAAAATTAGAATTTGTTAGAATTACAACATATGAGTTTGGATCACATAAAAAATTATACCTAAAATTATGTTTCAAGTACTTGGTGGTAGTTTTCTTCGACTCTTGCTCCTTCCGGTGGTGGTTGTTGTAGTCATTAGCTGCTTTTGTTGGTGGTTTTCGTCATCTTTGGCTTTCAGCAGTGGTCGTCATTGTCTCTGACAGGTTCTAAGGATAATTGTTGTCATTCCAGCAAATTCTAATGGTAATTTTCGTCATTTTTGATAGATCCTTACGATGATTGTCATTGTTTTTGGCTATCTAGATGGTGATTTATAGTGGTTGTTGTCATTTTTTGTGGATTATGAATGTGGTCAGTATCGTATTTAAGGGAATAGTCGGTGGTAGTGGCTGACAGTGGATAAACAAAGTTACCGGTGGGTAACAACTATAAGTAAGTGGCTTAAGGGAGCACATGCACAGTAATTATAAATTTGAGAGGTTATTTGTTATGAGAAATTAAAAAAAAGAAAAGGGGTAAACACGGTTTGAAACAAAAGTTACCCTCGTTTGTCTCAAAATAATGACAATTTCGCCTACCCTTACTGCTATAATAACACAAGCCCCCAACTCCAACCCCGATACTCTCCTCTACCTCTCCCACTTCCGTTATTTTTCATTCACCATACTGTCACAGAGAGCCTTTCTTTTGCAACCGGTCACCTCTGATCACCTTCTAATCCGATGCCGACTACACGACGTTTGAACAAGTGATCTCGATTTCTTCTAATTCTTTGTTCATGTAGCAAACATGAAGGAAAGTAACACTGCACTCATCTTTTCCACTCTTTCTCCTTTGATTTCCATTTGAAATCTCTGAATTTTCTATTCGCGTCATGCAATTTCTTACTTATACTATCAATTTTCGGTTCCAAGATTATATATGTTTAATTTTGTTGAGTTCATCTTCTAGGATTTGTAATTATGGTTGCTTCATAATTGAAAGCGGTTAGAATTGGATTAAAATATTTAAGAATTTTGATATTTGGTTGATTTTTTTATGATGGATTGTTTGTTTTCACCATAAACTCTGATATTGTGATGTTTCAATGAGATTCTGGGGAGACATGAACTAAATGAATTGCATTTTACTGCCACCGTCTTACTGTAATCTATTTAGGTTCAAGGCTAACCTCTTGGCTTTAGTTTATAAAATTTTCTTAGAATTGATCCTTGTATTTTTAAAATAAAATCTTTTAATGTGTATATCTGGAATTTGTATTGAATATTATGAGCAATCTGTCTTCAAGAACTTGAGTTATTGACTTTCTTTACTTTTGACTTCTAAGAGAATAGACATCAGATGTAAATTCTTTTGCTTGGACAATTTAAAGGTCCATACAACTTTCTAACTCTAAGACTAGATCAGTTCAGATGCTGGCTTTGTTTGCGTTGCCAGTCTTCATAGTTAATCAGTTATAGCATCACAAGGTGTACGATTTTTCTTGAAAGATCTAGGCAACTAGTTCTGTATTATTAGATGTAGCAAACATTATTTTGTTGGCATTCAAAATGTATATCAAGATTACCTTATTCCTTCATATCAATTTGAGTAGTTAATCATATGAATTCTTCAATTTTTTCTGCATAACATAAGATGGTTGAAAGGATGGGATTAATTAGGCCATGGTTTCAACGAAACCAAGTTTTACCTAGTTTATCTTAAACTTAAGTCCATGACACAATTAATGCAGATATGGATGATGACTTTGCAGCTTTTCCAAGATTACTTTGACAAAATGATGAAGGATATACAAACGAATTTCTTTATTCTTAGAGCTGAAAGTGTATGTCATTTCAAGAAACCATATTAAGTACCAACCTTTCTTTTATTTTATTTTATTATTATCAGAATATGCCAGCAAAGAACTCATTCAATACTTGAGAAATTGCATCCGTCACAATCATGTAGTTTGGATTTGGTTTGTTCAGGTTGAAGTGAGACGATGTTATCATGTTTTTGAAAAATTGCGTTGTGGTTTCCTTGACAAAGAGATGAATGTTGGGCTATACTTCAACGAATGAGGAAAACATGTCATTTGGAGTCTAGTAGAGAAATGAGTTTTGATTAAGCTAAACAAATTGGAGAAATTATATGAAAAGTGTTAGATTAGATCCCCATATTCCTTATTTTGATGATTATATTGTAATTTTTGGACTATTTGTGAAATAACTATTAGAGATATTATTGAATGATGAATGTACAATATACCTATTATCAAGGTTATAAGTTTAGTAATAATATATGAATGCCTCTATTTAGGAGTTATAATATTATTATGAGTAAGTTGTCATTTTTTTTTTTGTGTAAAGTTTGAAATATACTAGTCTTAGTTTATTTTGGCTGAAGTGTGAAATATTAGTATGTTAAAGGTTTTAAGCTATATATATATATATATATATATATATATATATATTATTGTTAGAGTGTAAATATAGGCAGCCTAATTAGTGAGTCAAATTTCCTTATTTATAGTTTATTTCCTTATTTCTAGTTTCCTTATTTCTGTGTAATTTCTATTGCGTATTTGGTTGATATTTAGTCTAGGTTCACTATGTTAGGTTAAACACTTTAGCCTATAAATAGAGGCTCCCTCCTGTATATTGAAAATCATCTGAATATATATTCTTCTTATATTCAACATGGTATCAAAGTTTAGGGAGAATAAAACCATAATTTTTATTTTCCGCTGTGTTTCTTTCTAATGTGTCTCTCTATTGTTGCATTTCATTCCAGCAGTACGATTATTGTTCATTGGGGTACTGTTCATCGGTATGTCTACCTCTGAAAAATCTGAAAACGGTATGTCAAAACCTAGTACTTTTACCTCTGTGTTTTCTGGATCCCCTGTTATTACTTCTGAGAAATTGAATAGATCTAATTATTTGTCTTCGGTATGTCTACTTTTGAAAAATCTGAAAACGGTATGTCAAAACCTAGTACTTTTACCTTTGTGTTTTCTGGATCACTTGTAATTACTACTGAGAAATTGAATGGATCTAATTATTTGTCTTGGGCTGCATCTGTTGAGTTATGGTTTCTGGGACAGGGATATGAAAATTATCTCACGAAATCATTGGTTGATATTCCAACTCCTGAACAACTCAATTGGAAAAAGTTCGATGCCCAATAATGCAGTTTACTCTGAGCATCCCTTGAACCTTCTATATTGCAGATTTTCCTGGGCATATAAGACATGTTTTGAATTATGGAAACGGGCCAGAAGTTTATACACTAAAGATATCTAACGTTTTTACACTGTGGTCTTCTCATGGTAATTCTGTCGCTTGCCTCTCTCAGACCTCTTCTGACACTTGGATTATTAATTCTGGTGCCTGTAATCACATATCTGGTAATCCCAAACTTTTTTTTAGTATTAGTAATCCATCATCATTTTCCACTGTCACTATAGCTAATGGTTCCACAACCATTGCTAAAGGTATAGGTCAAGCTACACCATTATCTTCTTTGCCTTTAGAGACTGTACTTTATGTCCCTGAATGTTCATTTAGTCTGATTTCTATTAGTCAATTGACTCGTTCTCTCAATTGTTCTGTCACTTTCATTGATGATTCATTTACTATACAGGACCGACGTACGGGACGAACGATTGGCACAGGAACGTGAGTCACATGGCCTCTACCATCTTACCACACTACCTACATCTTCAGTGGCTTGCTCTACAGATGTGTCACCTATTCTCATTCACAGTCAGGTTGGGTCATCCTAGTCTATGCAAGCTTCAGAAGATGGTTCCTCGTTTGTCACATCTGTCATCTTTAAATTGTGAGTCGTATCAGCTTGGCAAGCACACACGTGTTTCGTTTCCAAAGCATAGTCGTTTTAGAGCAGAGTCTCCTTTTCATCTTGTTCATACTGATATTTGGGGTCCTAGTCGTGTTAGTTCATCTTTGGGATTTCAGTATTTCGTAACTTTTATTGATGACTATTCTCGTTGCACGTGGTTATTTTTAATGAAAAATCGTTCTGAGTTATTTTCTATATTCCAACAGTTTTGTGTTGAAATTAAAACACAATTTGGTATTTCTATTCGTATTTTGCATAGTGACAATGCACGTGAATATTTTTCTACATCATTTCAGTACTTTATGACATCTCAGGGTATGCTGCATCAATCATCTTGTTCTCACACCCCTCAACAAAATGGAGTTGATGAGCGTAAAAACAGACATTTAATCGAAACAGCTTCGTACTCTATTACTTCATGGTCATGTTCCACTTCGATTTTGGGGTGATGCTGTACTTACTGCATGCTACCTTATTAATCGCATGCCATCTTCTATATTGCATAACAAAATTTCATATTCTATCATCTTTCCTAATCATCTCTTATATTCACTTCCGCTTCGTATCTTTGGTTGCATTTGTTTTGTTCATGATCTAACACCTGGACAGGATAAACTCTTTTCCAAATCATTTAAGTGCATCTTCTTGGATTATTCTCGCCTTCAAAAAGGGTATAAATGTTACTGTCCAGATAAGAATCGTTACTTTATCTCATGCTGATGTTACATTTTTTGAGGAATCTTCATTCTTTCCCTTGACTATTCCTGAGTCACCTTCTATCTCCTGAAGCTCTTCCGGTTCCTTATCTTGAACCAAATGACTGTGTATCATCTGCACCACTACCTGATCTTCTAGTAGACACTGTTGATGTACCTAATGACTCATCTTCTGTACCAACACCTTCCCGTGCCTCGGATCCTGCTTCACCACCTATTTTACGAAGAGGTACTCGTTCAACTCGTAATCCTTATCCTATTTATACTTTTTTGAGTTATCATCGTTTATCTTCACCCTATTATGCATTTGTCTCCTCTTTGTCTTCTATTTTTGTTCCAAAGTCCACCAGTGATGCTCTTGCTCATCCCCGGTGGCGGACAGACCATGATTGATGAAATGAACGCCTTACATACTAATAGGTACTTGGGAACTGGTCTCTTTACTTTCTGAAAAATCCACTGTTAGCTGTAAATGAGTATACACCGTAAAAGTTCATCCTGATGGTTCTGTTGATCGCTTAAAGGCTAGATTGGTAGCAAAAGGCTACACTCAGGTCTATGGTGTGGATTATTCAGAAACTTTATCTCCCGTAGCTAAAATTACATCTGTCAGGGTATTTATATCTCTAGCTGCTATTTTTGATTGGCCTACTCTATCAATTGGACATAAAAAATGCTTTCTTACATGGTGACCTTGATGAAGAAGTCTTTATGGAGTAACCACCTGGTTTGGTTGCTCAGGGGGAGTCTGGTATGGTGTGTCGATTGAAAAAGTCTCTATATGGCTTAAAGCAATCTCCTAGAGTTTTGTTTGGTAGATTCAGTGAAGTTGTTTTTAGTTTTGGCCTTCAGAGGTATACTGTTAATCACTCAGCTTTCTATAAACATACACCTAATGGTATAATTCTTTTAATTGTATATGTGGATGATATTGTGATTACAGGTGATGATAATCATGAGATTCAACAATTGAAATTATTCCTACAGTCTAAGTTTCAAACTAAAGACTTAGGACAGCTAAAATATTTTTTAGGGAATTGAGGTTGCAAGATCACAATTGGGTATTTGCCTTTCTTAAAGAAAGTATTGTCTGGATGCCTAGAGTGATATAGATATGTTGGATTCCAAACCTGTAGATACTCCTATGGATCTCAATACTAAACTTGTACCAGATGAGGAGGAGCTACTGACTAATCCTGAACAATATAGACTGTCTTGTTGGTAAGCTGAATTATCTCACAGTCACTAGACCTAGATATTACTTTTGCAACTAGTATGGTTAGCAAATTTCTTTCTCAGCCTCGAACATCTCATTGGAATGCTGTTATTCGTATCCTAAGATACTTTAAAACTGCACCCGGAAATGGATTATTATATAAGAATCATGGGCACACTCTAGTTCGAGGACATGGTCGTGGTTATACATTAGTCCATAAACATAATTCTACTCCTAGTTCAAGGTTATAGCGATGTTGATTGGGCATGCTCTCAATTTGACAGAAGATTTACTACAGGATACTGTATATTTCTGGGTGGAAATCTTGTTTCATTGAAAAGTAAAAAGCAGACTGTTGTTGCAAGATCCAGTGCTGAATCTGAATATAGGGCCATGACTCATACCACTGCTGAGTTAGTTTAGCTGAAAAATCTATTAGACGAACTTGGATTTCAGCACTTCACAGCCTATGGAGTTAGTATGTGATAATCAAGCTGCATTACATATTGCATCAAATCCAGTCTTTCATGAACGAATAAAACATATAGAAGTTGACTGTCATTTCATTCGTGAGAAGCTTATGGATAATACAATCAAGACTACATATACAAAATCAGGAGATCAGTTAGCAGACTTATTCACAAAATCTTTGACAGGAAATCGATTACGATATCTATGCAACAAGCTTAGAACATATAATCTTTATGCTCCAGCTTGAGGGGGAAGTGTTAGAGTGTAAATATAGGCAGCTTAATTAGTGAGTCAAATTTCCTTATTTATAGTTTCTTTCCTTATTTCTAGTTTCCGTATTTCTGTGTAATTTCTATTGCGTATTTGGTTGATATTTAGTATAAGTTCACTATATTAGGTTAAACACTTTAACCTATAAATAGAGACTCCCTCATGTATATTGAAAATCATCTGAATATATATTCTTCTTATATTCAACAATTAGTTTTAAAAAATTTGTATGTATTCTCAAGAATTATCATTCACATACAAATATGGGAATGTAATTTTATTTTTTTTTTTAATCCAAAAATTAAGTTTAACTCAAATAGAAAAATAAATTTTACATTTGAATGAGTTCCTAGAAATCTGTTTCTCAGGAAAAGTTATCAATGGGATAATCATATAACCTGAAACAAATGGCTCCCTATGATTTACCCATAAGAATGTTGTGCAGTTGTTCCTAAATTGAAATTGCAAATTTGTTTGGTCAATTCTAATTTTCTTGTTTAGCACACATTTTAAAATTAAAATTAGAATTTTCAACTCAATTCTCATAATTTGAAAAACAACTACAAAACATCATATTCAAATCTTATGGGCAGACCCTATTTATAATCTTTGTGTATATGTTATTCTTGATAACAACTTACATTACAAGAAATTATAGTTACTATCTATATCTACATCAGCCTTTTGGTAGATGCGCCTTTGGTAGATGCAAATAACCACTATACGTGGCTGCACATTCTCTACCTAAGATTGCATAATTGCAGACACATGGAATCCATTATAAAACTTAAACACAGAAGTTGATACTACTTTGTAGATGCAGACACTAGTTTAATTTTGGCGCCACTTTTCACGAGTCTATTTATGTCTGTAGGGGAGATGCATATATGAAATAAAGATTTAAATAATTAAGTATCTATATCTACCACTTAATATAATTGCGTTTGCACTTACATATATTTTTCTTCAAATTAAAACATAACATGCGTTTTTCTTCTTCTTCCCTGTTTTCCTTATACTAACCAGAGTCCTTCTACCCCCCCCTCTCTCTCTTTGCCTTTTCCAGCCTTCCTTGCTGTCGATTAGACCTCCTTCTTCCCTGCTTTCACACTTGATTCAAAGTAAGAAGGAAATCATGAGCAACAGGACAAAGGCATTTCAGTTTCATGAACGAATTGAAGGTCTTTTGTGCTCTGATTTGTGCGTCTGCCTTTATCTTTGAACAAAGAACTGGTGTATGTACAAAGTGGTTCCATCTCCGAAAGGTAATAGCATATTCTTTTGTTGCTCTCCTAATTCACGAGTCTGTTCTTTCAGCTTTTCACCATCTATTCTTCAATGGTTATCTAAGAATTCTTTGATTTCATTATAATTTATTTTCTTTTATTTGATTTTGTTCAAGTTTTCTGAGTTGAGTATTTTTTTCCTACATAATAAATTTAGATGCAGTCATGAAGAGGGTTTTGTTTTCTCATTCAATAAGTTTCTTTTTTATTTTTATTTTTTTTCAAGAAATTGGTCCCTAGATTTGACTCTACAGTTAAGCAAAAACATGAAAAATCTATAAAGGCGATTAAAGATTTTAGGCTTAATTACACTTCTAGCCCCTATTGTTTGCCCAAAAATTCAATTCTGTCCATATACTTCAAAAAGTTAAAATATCATCTCATAGTTTCAAAAACCATACAATATGATCCATACTGTCACCTTTTATTATATCTAACTTAACGGTAGATGACGGGACAAGCGATATCCTACATGTCATGATGTCTATTAACATATTACCTCCCATTAAGTTAAATATGATAAACAATAATAGTAAGAATTACATGCATAGTTTTCAAAACTCTAAAAAAGATATCTAAACTTTTTTAAATATAAAGAAGAAAGTGAATTCTCAATTAAGTTATAAAGACTAAGAGTATAATTTAACCAAGAATTTAACACTACAAAATGAGGCTTGTCAGTACTGACATGTAATACCAACAAATTAAGAAATATTAATTTTTTTCATGTATCGACAAATCTTATTTCAATTATTCTCTTTGTACTTTCGCACCAATTATTACTATTAGGAATATAATATTATTATATTGTGTAGTCCCACATTGTTTAGATGTGGAAGTCTATGTTTTATTATTTACTATAAATAAAGCTTATGGGTGTAGGCTTTGAGATATCAATCAAGGCGACAATCCTTTCCTTATTCTATTTATTTAACATGGTATCAGAGCAGGTTTGAAACCCAAGCCCGATCTTGCCCCTATTTCAAAAAAAAAAAAAAAAAAAAACCCTAATCTTCTCTTTCTTTTATCTAACCGCCACTATGAAGAAAAAGAAGAAGAAAAAAAAGAGAGCTTTACCGCCAGCTATCATTAAACCTAGTTGTTTCTTCCATTCACGCCTCATTCCAGCGTGTCTCTCTATTGTTGCGTTTCATTCTAGCAATACGATTATTATTCATTGGGGTACTGTTCATCAGTATGTCTACCTCTGAAAAAAATTGAAATTGCCAATTCACTTGAAGTTTCACCATTTAAAGACGGTTCATCCCCTTTTCTTTTCAAGCCTATTTAGGGTTTGACGGCTCAAAGAGTTTGACAGCTTAATAGTACCTTCATGAACTTCCCGTTATATCTCTTTCCAGCGGTGCTCCTTTTATTTTTCTGGAAAATCCCGTTGTTCGTTTTTCCAATGATGCTCTTTTTATTTTTTCTGGGAAATTCAGCTGTGTTTCTTTCCAGCCAACACGAGTACTATTCATGGGTACCAGTATGTTCATCAAATGGATTGAAGCTTTACCTAGATTATTGTCAGTAAAGGGGAGTGTTGAGATTCGTAATTGAGTTTTATTTGTACAAGATTGAGCATTATAAGCTCTATCTTGAGAGGGAGTATTAGGAATATAATATTATTATATTGTGTAGTCCCACATTGTTTAGATATGGAAGTCTATGTTTTATTATTTACTATAAATAAAGCTTATAGGGTGTAGACTTTGAGATATCAATCAAGGCTACAATCCTTTCGTTATTCTATTTATTTAACAATTACTTTACCAAAAGACTTGGTATATGTTTTTATAATTTATCTATTTTGTACCAACTGGACATAATATAATATCTTTACAAAGGTATATATATGTATTGTTTATTTTCTTAAAATAAAAAATACGTCGGGCCTTTATATTATCATAGAAATAATATGGTGGCCACTGGCCAGAGATAAAATGGACAAATCCTATGTTCTTTTAATGCATTGGTGACTTTTTTTTATTTTATCAGCAATCTTTGGTTAAAATTGTATTACCGACAAACTATTAATAATTTCCCAAAACCACATATTTGTTTTCTCCTCTCTCTCTCTCTCTCTCTCTCGATCGGTGCCTCTGCCCTTCTCTATGCGACCTCTGCAGCCGGAAGCCCACTTCCGATTGCTGCTCAATCTTTCATCTTCCTTCGAACTTCCTCAATTTCGGCGCCTCATCCTTTCGTATCTCTCTCTTCCCTCGGCCGCCGTCTGACTGATGCTTGCTTCCAGTTAGTTTTTCAATATGTCTTGTGCTATATAACATTGGAGAAGCAATGAGTAGCTGAATTGAATTATGCTTATAATTTTGCCAATAAACTAACTGTATTTATTGGAAATGTTTAAGTACGATTAGTATGGAGGCACTTCAAAAACACCACAATTGCAATTTTATTATTTATTTATTTATTATGTATTAGTTGACTAAGAACTCTATTGGATAAACCTTGAGCTGGGATATCTTAATTCTTGTCCTCCTAGTCAGTAGACGAAATTCAGGTTCAAGTCAGTATACCTCCTATTATTATATGAGAAGGACAGGGAGGATAAAAAAGGCAAGTGATCATGATCTTAATTAGTCTATAGATTATGCAGCTTTATACCATCACTGTTTATGTATGAATCGAATTGAATGTTGGGTAGTCTAACAAATTTTGTAGTGAATGGAAGCAGCCAACTACTTTTAAGGGACTTACAAGGATGTTAAGCTTGCTTTTGAAGACAGGAGCCACTCCCTCAATAAGCTTCTCTGTTTGGACTTGAGACCTCACATCAAACACTCATGATGTAACGGTAAAGCTCTTACTTTTCCATTCCTTTAATTACATGAACCTGTCAAGCAAAACGAATTGCATGATGTAAATAATAGAGTCCTCTAGATCATTCTTTGTTGGTGTAATGTGTTCTATGAATATGGAACTGAGATCATAATGAATGACCTTGTCTGTATATGTTCAATTACTCCTCCAATATTTCTGTTTTTCTTTTTAAAAAAGAAAGAAAGAAGAGATAAAGCATATTTTTAGTTTCAACTGCATTGCCAACACTCAAACCTTACGTATCAAATTTGTGACATACTAACCCCAAGTGTCTGCATACTTCACAACACCTATTTGGCTAATTTAAGCAATCAGACTCCACATTTCAGCCATACAACCTCTCTCAGTCTCAGATTGATATGTACTCTGCAAGGCAAGGAAGTTAGAGGGAGTATGGTGTATGTGGTTGTCTTTTGATCAAGGCTTTTTACCCTTGTGTGGACCAAAAGGGTTAGCAACTTATATTATTGCTCAAAATATGTTTTGAGAGTATTATGTACCTGTTGAGCCTAAGTTTAAAGCACCCACCTAATCCTCAACCTCCTTTTTTTCAATCTTAGCTTATTTCATTAGCTAGTCATTCGAAATTCAATTCCTTTTTACTTTAAGCTATATAAAAAGACTTGGAACGTTTAGGCTTTGTTTGAAAGCAAATTAAGATCCCCTAATGGATAAATGGATGTATAATCCTGAAAATTGGGTACTTTGTATTAAGGTCGTTGTTCATCTTTTCTATAACTTCCTTGCTGCATCATTTTCCAGATATTTAGATTTGATTCAGTTTTTAGATATTTTTTAGATATTTACATTTGATTCAGGTTTTAATGATATGGCTTTTGGAGGTTTATATTAAGTTTTCAAGTTGCATATTATAGATAACTAACATACTCATATAACTTGTTGGTTTAGCTACTATTCATTCATACCATGCCTAGAAAACGTCGATCATCGTCAGAACATGTCAGAGACAACGATAACTATCGTTAGAACTTATTGAAAACAACAACAACCACTACCAAAAGCAATCGAAAACATCTATTAAAAGTCATCGAAGACTATGACAGCCACTGCCAGAAGTTGCCCTAGACGACGACAACCACAACCAAATACTTAAGCACAAACTTGATCGTAACCTAACCAATTCTAATTTTAGTAGAATTGAAATTCATTTTACAATTTCAGTTCCAATTTAATGGATTGAAATGCAAAAGGAGAGAATTTAAAAACAATAATTTTTTTTAAAGATAAAATTTCATAATAGTTTTACTCAAAAGTATATATATATATATATATATTTCTAAAATTATCAACACTGTAAAATATTCATAACAATCAAATTATAAGTAGAATCGCTTTATCAAATAAATTATCTGTTTAGAGTATGAGTTTGTTTGTAATTATCGCTTACATCCTTCAATAAATTAATTAAATAAAAATACACAGATCAAGCCTAATCTAATACATCCTAGTAGTATGTAGGCTACTACGCACCTATTAAAACTAGTAATAGTATTCTTATTATCATAATTAAAATTACTTTTTTCATATTAGGATTTGGATTTACTTATAAAAAGACCTATATATTATGCATTGAACTTTGATGAATTATAATTGATATTTGAGTATTTGATTATTCCCCATGTTAGTCTTTTCGTCTACAACACTGATCGATCAAGCTCCATGGAGAACTCCAAAAAAACCAGAATCAGAAGCATCACCAAAAAAGGTAAATCCTTTCAAAAGCTTTGATGTAATATGTGATCCACCTTCTGATAACCATTACCAAACGCCTATCGCTGGCGCCGTACCACCCTATTTAGCCAATAACATTCAAAAGGAATGGAAGATACTGGAAACAAGTCTTCCAGACTCGATATTTTGTTAGAGCATACGAAACACATATCAATCTCATGAGAGCTGTGATTGTTGGCCAGAAGTCTACTCCTTACTGTGATGGTTTGTATTTTTTTTTGACATACTCTTTCCAAACAACTATCCCCACCATCCTCCAAAAGTTTATTACCATTCTCATGGTTTTTACATAAACCCTAATTTACATGATGGGTATGTTTGTACTAGCTTTTTACATTCTTGGGTAGGACGAAACAATGATAAGAGGTAGATTCCAAGTCAATCTACTATTCTACAAGTGTTGGTTTCTATCCGAGGTTTTATATTTGGTAATACAACTCACTACAGTTCATCGTTGCACACCAATATTCGGAAGGTGATGATTTGCACATTAAAAAAACTACTTCAAGGTTTTGAAGATTTCTTGATCTTTCACTTTAGAGAACGAGGATGTCAGATTCTTGAAAATTATAGATTTTATGTGGGTATAGATAAATTATTTTGTAAACTGATTGTCAGCATATTGTCAATGAGTTATGCAAGAAGGAGAAGGAAAAGAAGGAAGATAAAGCTAAAAGTATTGGTTCTTTCACCAATATATGGGAAAAGTAGAAGATCAATCGTAAAAACAATTAGCCAAAGGCATGTATTTTTATTTTTTTCCTTAGGACAAGTAGTTGTTATTTTTTTTTTTTAAATTTCTTTTACATTGCTAATGTTTTTCTGACTATATATGTATATATAATTATTGTTATTAAAAATTTAAGTTTTATTTATGTATGTTAGTGGAATGTGCTTTAAAATGATGATTTAAGATTAATTAATTATAAATTAATTTCTCTTATGATTTTTATTCTCGTAACTAATCCCTACATAGTTTGTTCCTATAGTTAAAATGGTTTTAGAATGAACAAAGTGAAACCGTCGCGCTCCAGGGGAACAATTATTTTTGTTTTAGTGTTAGAATAAATTAGGCCTTAATTTACTCAGTGTAATTGAGTGATTATATAGGTGGACCCTTACATTTATCATGCTAAATGTTAGGCTAGATTGTCTCGTTAATGTTGTCCACTTAATGTAGACTCTTTTACAACCTCTCTCTCTCTCTCTCTCTCTCTATATATATAATATATATATATATGTATATATCTCTTTACTTTATATCAATGTTTTAAAATAAAGGCTTATCTACTATTTTGGTCATTCAGAACTGTATTAGTTTTCACTTCGATCCTCAAAAAATATTTTTAGTCAATTTTATTCTCCTATATTCAAAATTTTGTTGTTTCATTCTTCCATTACATGTTATGAATTAATGAAATAATCATGCTTGACATAAATATAATAACGTATATAAGTTGTTTTTATATTTTGCAAAAGTATTTTGGTTATTTTATCATTAAATTATGCAGAATGACTTTATTTATGCATAATATGAGAATGAGAGAATATAACTTGTTTGAAAAATTATAAATCTTAGATGATGAAATTGACCTAAAACATTCTTGGAGGACTAAATTGAAAATTGAAGCAATCTTGAGGGACGAAAACAATAGTTAATCCTAAAATAAAATTACAACAGGGATCGACTCGAAATTTTGATGGGCCTTGGGTCATTGTTTTAATTGGGATAGAACTAATAATCGGATCGAATGACGTAATAAATATATTTAATTATATATTTTAAATATTATATAAATTTTCTATTAAATAAAAATAAAACATAATAATTTAATATTCATTAAATAATAAGAAAATCAGACCAAAAAATAGTCAAATATAGTTATTAATATTATATGACAACTGATTGATTTATTATATATTAAAATATTCAAGTTCAACTTATTCATCAAAATAATAAATGTGACTTTAATGTTGTGGCTTCCTCTACTAAAAAAATTGGTTTACACCTCCCTCATCTTACTACTATCAAAGACTTCAGGGATTTCATTGATTCCAATGTTCTTATTGGTGCGGGTTTTGAAGGTACCCGATTCACATGGTCTAATGGACAAACTTGGTGTTGTTTGGATCGTATCTTGGTGAATGGTACTTTTACATCTTTGATCCCTTCTTTTACGATTAATCACCTTCTGAGGGTCTTTTCTGATCATTGCCCTGTTCTTTTTTCTATTTTTACCTTGTGCTTGACCCAGAGCTAGATTCAAATTTTTTAAGGCCTAGCTTTCTCATGATAATTTTAAGCCTTTTGTAGCAGAGATTTGGAATAAACACTTCATTAGGCCTCCGATGGTTATTTTATATCAATAACTCAATTGGTTGCGAAAAAATCTGCGAAAATGGAATTGGGAGATTTTAGGTAATGTGGATTGTCTTTTAACCGCAACTTCCAATGATGTATTACGGGTAGAGGCAACATTGGACATTGATATGAACTCAATAACTATTGAGGATGTGCTAAAAGTGAAGGATCATTATAAGATGCTTCTTAAGATGCAAGAATCAATGGTCAGGGACAAATCTAGAATTAAATGGCTGCTTTGAGGGTGACTAAAATACGGCTTTCTTTCAATCAAAAACCATTAATCAAAACTCTACTTTTCACTTGAAATAGAGTGATGGCTCTATGGAAACAGATAATGCTACTCTTGGTGCTAAAGCAATTCATTTTTTCTCATAAATTTTCTCATTTTCTCTCTTGGACAGAGATGACAATTTGTTGGAATGCATCCCCAACTTGATCTCTGATCATGCTAATGAGAAACTTACATTAATTCATTACCTAAAATTTTAATAGCTGTGAAGGGTTTGAATCTTGATAGTGCTCCTGGTCATGATGGTTTCACAGGTTGTTTTTATGTATATTGTTGGGATATTATTCAGTTTAAATGTCATTTCCGTAGTTCAGGATTTTTTTTTTAGGGGGAGATCTTTTTCCTGAAGCCTTTTCCTCCACTAGTTATGGTTCTAATCCCGAAAGTTAGTAATGCAGACAATTTCTCAGATATAAGACCGATTAGTCTTAGCACCTTTTTTCATAAGATTTTCTCCAAAATTTTGATGGATAGGCTTAATGCTTTCCTTCCTCATTTGTTATCCCGGGAGCAATCGGGTTTTGTGCCAGGCCGCTCAATTCATGAACATATTGTCTTTGCTGAGGAAGTAATACATGACATTGATAAGAAAAGCTTTGGTGGCAATGTTGTTCTTAAAGTCGATATGTCTAAAGCTTATGATAGAATGAAGTAGTCCTTTATGATCAATGTCCTCTATAGATTTGGTTTCTCAGAACTCTAATGTGATTGGATTTTCTGTTGTATCTCAAATTGTTGGTACTTAGTTCTTCTTAACAGAGGCCAATATGGTTATTGTAAATCCTTCAGGGGTTTGCGTTAGGGTGATCCTCTTTCATCGGCCTTATTTATCCTGGGTCAAGACGTCATTTCTCGTAGTTTGAACAAGGCTTTTAAAATGGGTCTTATTAAGAGATTTTATGTTTCGGGTTCAGCCACTTGTGTTTTTCACTCATTATATGTGGATAACATTCTTCTATTTCTTATGGATGAAAAACCTCAATTCAAGCTTGTATGAACCTTTCTTACCCAAATATGAGCAAGCTTTAGGTCAACAAATGAATATTAATAAGAGCTCCTTCATAGTAGCTTCTAATTGCTCTAGTCATTGCAGAAATCTTCTTCATTCATGGATAGGCTTTCTTTACAAAACTCTCCATTTCGTTTATCTTGGTGTGCCTATTTTTAAAGGTAGAGTTACTCAAGCCCTATTTTCTTATATTGAGGATCGAATTCGGTCTCGTTTACAAGGATGGACTGGAAATCTTTTATCTCAAGTGGTAAGCTCACTCTTCTTCGAAATACTCTTTCCACATTAGCATGTATTAAAGTACCCAAGAATTTTTTAAAGAATTTGGAAAATCTTTTCAGTTCCATTTTTTGGAACCATTCGGGGGATAAAAGACATCACTAGGTAGCATGGCCTGTTATTTGTAAGCCATTTTCAAAAGAACGTCTGGGGATTAAATCTTTAACTAAAACTATGGATGCTATGCATGCTAAATTGGTTTGGAATCTTTTACAAGGTAATTTGCTTTGGGTGCAATTTATGAGGACAAAGTATGGTAGCCCTTTCTCAGATCAGGCCCCTATCCCAAGTTTTTCTTCTTATATGTGGAAAAGTATTATTTCATTTTTCTCTTTATTACGAAGGAATGCTCAGTTGATTCTTGGGAATAGTTTTTTACTAGTCAAGAGCTTTCTTTGGTCAGACATGACTCTATTTGGAGAAATGTCTATTCAAGATCTGGTTAATTCTCCTTCTGATTTGGCTTCTCTTAACTAGTCTCATCTAAGAGAGGCTCAGATGTTTTCAAATATATACTTGGATACTTTTTGCCAAGATCATCTGGTTTGGACTGCCCACCCTTCTGATCTTTTCATTGTCTCTTCCTTTTGACTTATTCATCGTGCTCGAGGTAATGATTTTAGATGGTATAAGTGACTCTGACATAAATTGATTCCACTTAGAATCTTCTGTTTCAGTTTGGAAGCTACTCCACATGAACGATTAAGGAGATTGGGAAATCCTAATGTTTCTAGAAGTTCTTGTTGTACTTCTCCTAAGCTCGAAACTTCTTCTCACTTATTTATGCAAGGGCGTTGTGCTGCTCGTGTTTTTTCTCATTTTGGGCATATGTTGAATATTAGACTTGCTTCAACCTTTAGGGGTCTAGTAGATAAATGCTAGTCAGCAGCTTCCCGGGCTCTCATGTTTGTATGGCCAAATAGATTTTTTTTTTTGGTGCCTTTAGGAATAATGGAAAGGCAGAAATAAGAATCTTTTTTAGGCCATCCCTATGGACGTAAGGATGATCATTTCTGTCCATTGCCTTATAGCCAGCTTATTTAGGGAGTTTATACCGAAAATATCTCCTTCTTTCTATGGTAGAATTATTGTTTCTACTTTGCATATTCCTTGCCATTTTTCTTCTCATATGCAGGGTTCTTGGATTAAATGATAGCCTCCTTGCTCAGGTTTAAAGTTGAATACTGATGGACCAGTCATTTATGGGCTTAGGGTTGGTGGGGGCATCATCAGCAACTTAAAAGGTGACCCTTTGGTGGCTTTTTGCAAAAAATATGGGCAATGTTCTAATATGGTAGTAGAAACATGAGCTTTGTTGGACAGCTTTCAGATTGCCACTATTTTAGGCTTTGAGTCAATTCAAGTAGAAAGTGGCTCCAATGTATTAGTGGAAATTATTTAGGGTTTGATTGATATACCGTGGAATTTAATATACTTAATTAGACACATTTAAGCTTCTTCTCTGTCTTGGTCCATGTCTCATACTTTTCAAGAAGGAAATATAGTGGCATATTTCCTTTCAAAATTAGGTCACTTAGTTCAGATGTTGACTGTTTTCAACACAAAAAGTATTCTTCTGGATTTGAATAGGGTTATTTCTCAAGATTGTAATTGGCCTAGCTCTTTTAAGAAAGAAATCTATTTTGTAAAGGGACAGTCTCCTTAGTTTATTTTCTTGCTGTAGTTCAATTTTTTGTAAAGGGCGAGTCTCCCTTTTTTCCTAGTTTTTACTTTCTTGAGTTTATTCCTTGTTCATAAGTTTTGGTTTTATGTCCGTTCCTGATTTTTTTTTTTTTTTTTTATCTTTTTTAATAAAATTTAAGGGTTAACCCAGGTCCTAGTGAAGTTTGAGTTGAAATATATATATATATATATAATACAATTATTTCAATAATCTTAATAAAAAAATATAAATATTTCACTAATTTTAATACAAATGATAGTTAAAATAAAAATAAATGGTTCGGCTTAATTAACCTAGTATAGGTTCTATAGATTTTAACCGGTCCAACCACTAAAATAGTTTTTTAGCTCAAGCCGATTCGAATGGTCACCCAGGCGATGGTCTAATTGATCTAACCAGCCAAGTTGATCATGTTTTTAAAGTATTAATTGTTCTATAAAACATATTAATTTTCACAAAAATACATAATCATCTTAATTTACTTCTATTATGTATCAGAGCTTAAGTTATATAAGAGTTTACCCTAAGCAGTTGTCGTCTCTTCCATTTGGCTACAACCATAACCTAACACATGCTAATAATTCAAAGTCTCCAAATATCTTTAGGAATGCATATTCTCATCAATTCTCCATTCAAAAAATCACAACATACCCAAAAATAAGCTAAAAACATCAAGAATCGTCACTAGCTGCTACAAAAACACTACTTTTCACAATGTTAATAAAAAACAATCGAGGCCACCAATAGAACCGCAAGGAGATTCTAAGTCATCTAACTTAAAAAAAATCAAAATAGAGGATGTAGGTCGTATAAGCTTGCATGTGCCGACTTCTTGCATGTGAGGCGCCACGCTCTACATGCGGTAAAGTGAGATTTAGGTGCACCACAATATTCACTCATCCATGTCAGTACTTTAACGCATCAACTGCCACATCACTTACATAGTCAGCCATATTAGCATTTCTGGCATATCATATATATATATATGAGTTAAAAAAGTATAAGATATATACTAGTTATTTAATAAACATTGAAGAGAATTTAAATAACATTATGTATACAGAAGTTGATCTACACAAGTCTCATTAGTCATATACTAAATTAGAAATATGGAAGTTAAATAAGTTAACGTGAAATTATAAAACTAGAATTCTTAAATAAATTGAAGTAATTAACTTTGTTTTAAGATATTTGGTAGAGTGTTCAAAAAGGAGTTAGTTTTTAAGTAGGATGTTAAGTGTATATATATAAGATAGTGATCCTGTAGAATTATTTATATAATGATTACTTTCAATAACATATGAACTTATGATTTTTAGCTCTAGATCGTATAGAGGATACTCTGACACCGTCGTAGTCTAGACTAAAAGACGTATGAGTCTCGTCTGAATTACATGCATTTTGGTTGCCAAACAATTAAGTGAAATGATTTAAATGAAGTTGAGTATTCGAATTATGTTTGTTATTTGAAAATGTTTGTGATTGATAAGGACTAATGAAGTGAGATTTTTCTGAGAAATAATTTTTATTGCTGAAATTGAAATCTAGGTGCACCTAGGATAATTTGAGATATTCTGATTCTAATAAATGTTTTAAAAGAATTGAGTGCTCAGTCTTGGTGAAATAGATTATGTATGAAGATTAACTTGTTCTATTGGCATGTAAATGCCTGGTGGGGGTCATGATTGTTGTGTGGGGTTGAGTTACTTAGTTAACCCTTTGCTTGCTTGCTTTGTATACTTTGATTGCTTTGTTTGGAATTGTGAACTTAAGATATTTGAATTGATTTATATATGCTATGAAACATGTGAATCGTGGTTTATGAGAATTTCAAGTATGTACATGTACTATTGAATTAAGACATGAATATTATTACTTGTGATGATATGTGTGCTTTGATTGATGCTAGTACCCTTAGGGTATGTTGTTTGCATACTGAGTTTTGTGACTCAGGTTGTCCTGTGTTTGTATTGTTTCAGTATTAGGAAAGCAATGCTCATTGCATAAGGGTTTGTGACTTGCCGACACTGCTGTGGCAAGTATATTTCAAAATTGCACACTTGAAATTTAAAGGATGATATTTGTAGTCACCTTAGACATTATGAATTATGGTGTATATTGAATTTACTATAGTGATTTGATGTGTTATTAGGAGTTGAGCTACTCTGTCTACTTGAATATTGTGGTTTACTAGTGATTTGTAACCAGGGTATGTATGGATGTATTATTGAGCATATTTTACTTTACGGGGAGCTTCTGCTAAATTTTTAGTAAATATTTTATGTTTAATAAAAAAGTCATGATTTTATTTTAACTCAGTAAAGTTTTACTTAGTTTTATGTAATTTGTTTAAGAGTCATAGGTGTACGGTAAATGAGTGTTCAAGGTTACGGGAGTTTAGTTATCTATTCCTCCGACCTGTCATACCTTTACTTAAGGATGTGATAGTTCTTACCTTAAATAATTGAGATATAGTTGTTGAAACCTCTTGATCTTTTCAATCACCATAGACAAATATATGGTTATTTTCTCCTTGAGAATTTTTTTCCCACTTTAAATTTGGTATGATATATAAATTGATTACGGAATTTCCATTTCTTTTAAAAAAATAAATAAATCATTATGACATTTTGATAATTAAAGAAGGATCATATCTCTAAATAGACTTACTTTCCATATAGACTTACTTTCCATATAGACTTAATTAGATAACTTAGATAACCAACCAATACATTTTATGCGGGTTATGTTTCTATTTTTCTTATATTAATTACATCAAGTAGTGTAACTTGTTGATGTATTTGTTATGGATGTATTTTTTAAGGATGCTTTCCATACTGATGTATAAATTGATTAATGAATTTTCATTATTTCAATTAATCTAAATTAGAAAAAGATCAAGTCTCCAAATAGACTTAGATTACCAATAAAATTTAATATTCACAGTTACGTTTGCTTGTCTTAACTACCTCATATTAATATTGTAACTTGTTGGGATATATATTTGTTAAGAACGCCTAATATATAGATTTAGATATTATGTAAATCTGTTATAATCTGGTAATTAGCGTACGTGTTAGAATGTGGGTATGTAGCTTACAGTGAATAGATGAATATAATTTTTGCACAAATTAAAATTTAAAATAAATGAATATTTGAATATATATATATATATATATATAAATGTAGGTAAAGCAAGAATTAAATTTTATTTCATTATTAGCTAACTTGGAATCTAGATTTCATTTCACAAAATGTTTTTTTAAATGATACATATGTATAATTAATTTAAGTGGTGGAGAAAAAGTAATATATATATGTACACATTTAGTTAAGAATTTTACAACAAACTTTATTTACTTTGACTTTAGAAAATTTGTTTGTGCCTACGTTACTTTTCTTTCCTTTTGTCTTGTATTGCTTGTCTCCGTCACCTCACTCCTTCCTTTGCAAGATGAAGGCTCCGTCTCTTGCTCTTGAAAAACCATTTCTAGCCTCTATCTTTTTTTTTTTTCTTCAGCTTAAGAAATCCCAAATTTTCATCTTGCTAAAGTAAAATCCAAGTTATCCTACTGCTAAGGAGCAAGGCAGCAACTTGGTTGCTCATTTTTTTTCCTCTATGACCGGTTATGATATGAACAAGGGAGAGGGTTTTGAGGGCTTTAAGGGGTCACGACAGCAAGGAAATTAAGGGGCAGCTGAGGTGAGTCTTTTCCTTTTTTGTATCAATTTCTTCTCTTTCCCTTCTTGTTTCCATCTAGTTTCCCAAGCCCTTAGTTTTCAACTGGCCAAGAGGTATTATCCTTATTAGAAACTGTGAGAAAACAACCTTATTTTAGTTTGTGTCAGCTGTTAATGCCAGTCTTTTTTTTTTCTGCAAGAAAATAAATCAACTAGTTGATAGTTTGTCACATTTATTCTTCTTTTTTCCTGTTGATTATTTGACGCACATACTAATGCGACCTTAGTAAAGTCTCTCTAGAAGTGGGAGAGAAAGAAAAGGTGTAGCTTAATTGGTATCCTCCTGCCTACCAACTCAAAATATAGCACAATTTTCATAATAGAAAGCTAATGTGCCTAACAATGCTAGTGAACCAGTTTTATGGACCCATCTTCCCCTTAAGAATCACTTAAGGAGTATGAAGACTGTTAAATTTGAAAAATATCATATACTTGTGATTGTGACATGGGCCACCCTTGATATCATTCAAAATCCGTAACATAATGAAAAAAAGAAAAGAAAAAAGAAAAGAAAGTGAACATTCACAAGCATTACAATTGGCTATTTCAACTTTCTAGCTATTTTCTGCTTCCTTCCTATTTAAAGTATAGTTTTAAGTTCCATGTACCAAGTAAATTTGGTTGGAGCTATTAGGTGGTTTGTCTTGCTTTGGGCCAAACGTCCTTTTGGTTTAATTTAAAGGAACCCTTTATTATTTATATGAAGACTATGTTTTAAACGAGAATTTATTGATTGAAAAATGAAAATGTATAGATTTATATTAAATTCTTAATGTATATATATATATATAGGCATACACATACATCAATAGAAAAAAAAAAACTTATGCACCTAAGATGTTTGATAAATGTCTACAAGAAAACTAATTATAATATAATAAGTAAAATTAGATACATATAATTCTTGGTCATGAGTTGTTATTGGAACTTGAATAAAAGTTCATAAATAAGAGTAGATAATGGTTGGTTAATGTTGCTGGTTAAGGATTTAATGAAAGTGAGTATTGGGTAAAAACAAAAGAGTGTTAGTTGTGGGTAAAGTGTTGGAAAATGAGAGTTGAATGATTTTTGTAGGGATGCAAAGCAGATTTCATGGGTGAAAGAAATATTGTGTTTCAGATGCTTTTAGGGCTAAATTAAATTACGATTTCTAAAGAAAAAATGTAGCTTAGAGTCTTGAGAGGAAACCTGCAAAATTTCGTAATCTAGTTCCAAGAATATTGATAGTTAGAACCATTGGATTGAGGCTAGATCTATGCATGAATTTTAGTGAGCTTCAATCAGTCCAGAGACCTTGTCAGAGGCTGTGATTCGATTTATCCTAGAACCTCTAATTAAAATTTGTTCCTAAAATCTTGATAAACCAGACTGAAAAGTTTCATAATTTATTTCTCAAGTATGAGAATTCTATAAACATCGGAATCAAAGGTTGGCAACCAAAAATTTTACAAATGTTTTGTTTTTGGTCATGTGAAGAATCGAGAGAGTTGAAGGCTTGTTTTAGGAAAATTTCTAAATAATAAAACTAGATAACTTCCTAAAGTTAATGTTTCAACTTGGTTTTATTAAATTTGATTAAGCATGTAAGTGAAAATAAACATATATACAACGAGATCATGAAATGCCTAAAAAGAGTAAACTTTAAATAATTAATTGTACAAATATACACATCCAAATAATATATATGATACCTATCTAGAAAGATATATTTGTCTATTAATAAATCCAACAAACAAAATTGCATTTTCTTTTTCCTAGAGAATATTTTGTTCAAATAACTAGGGTAAGGTCAGAATTGCCAAAATCTTGCATTTTGCAAAATTTGACGCAACTTCAAAAAATAAACTATATTGATATACAAATTTAAAAATTACAAATGATATACCATTATAAATTTACATGTGTCTAGTATTTAATTAATTTTATGAAACTAGATTTGGAATTTCCAAGAGGAAAATATGACTGTTAGAGTGAACATTGGTCTAAACTCCAAGTTTGGACAGTTTTAGCATTTCTAACTCATTAGCGTTTTCTATCTTTTCTAATAGTTTCTTTCTACCCTACACATTGTCAAGATACTAAAAATGTCTATTCATTATCAACCTTACCACATAAGCTCTAATTTATACTACTTGACATGTAACAGCTTCATAGAAAACTTTCATAAGGAAACTTATATAAGCTGATATGTAAGTTTGGTAATTAAAGATTTTAGCGATAATGCTTATAAACTAAGTATTATTTGGAAATATGTATTTCAGTTCCGGATCCTAATATAGACTTGATGAGGTGCATGAATGCCAGTGTAAGGGACGAACAAAATTAATTAGAGGTGAGTGGTTAATTGTTGTTCTTTAAGGCTAGATTATTATGTGTAATTGTATGTGTATTTAAATAAACATGCAAGTGAAATGTTTTAGGGAGTTATTTGAATCAGGCTTATTTGAAATTGTTTGTGGTTGATAAGAGCCAACAAATTGAAGTTTTTATGAAAATTTGATTTTTTATTTCCGGAATTGAAATCCAAGTGCACCTAGGATATTATAATTTAAAATCACAAGAGATTCTGATTCTCATAATATTTTTAAATTGAGTGCTCAACTCCGGTGGGATGGATTATATACAGAGATTAATATATTATGCGGGTGCGTAAATGCCAAGCAAGGGGTGATACTATTGCGCGGGACTGGGTTACTTGTTGGCCATTTGGTTGCTTTGCTTGATATTATTGCTCTGATTAATTTGTGATCATGTGTATCACGTAAATTGTGAATTTATGACTATTACAAAGTATACGTGTAATATGAATTAAGATATGAATATTGTTACATGATGTTACTATATATGCTATACACTTATGTTGTGTGATGCTAATATTTTTTGGGTACGATTTTCCATTCACTGGAGTGTATAGGACTCACACCTCTCTTGTGGATTTTGTTTTTTAGTAACAGAAGTTCGGTACATGGCGTCACTGAGCTTGTGACTTGCCGATTGAGTACAACAAAGTATTTCTAGAATCACCGAGTTTATGTTATTATTGTGTGAAATCCTGAACATATGTGTTTGTATTTGAGGCATGTTCCATATTGTTGGGAACCTCTGCCAATTTTTTTTTTAGTAAATTGTTAACTGTTTCAGAAAATAAAATTTTACAATGAACGTTTATTTTATAAAAGTTACTTTTATTCTTTGGATGGGCCGAGAGTCATGTTTGTTACCTTGTTTTAGAATCAGGGTTACGGAGGTTGGTTATCCAATTCTCTGACCAGTTATGCCTCTATGAGGGGTGTGACAAAATCAAATACAAATTTAATTTAATATCAAAAGATAAAATATATTAATTAATTAACTTAAGAAATTTTTTTTTTATTACATGTAGAATTGAATGAAATTAATAAATCTATTATTGATATCTGAAGCCAATGACTGAAAGAATGGATCCAGTTAATTGTAATGATCACTCATTAGATAAAATAGGGTATTACCAAGTTAAGCTGAGTTTCAATATGGCAACGTTTTCAAGTTGGCTGAACCTTAGTTAGTAGATCCTTTTGTTAACTTGTCACACCCTACACAGGTAGACTAACTGATCGGAGAAATGGGTAACCAAACCTCCGTAACCTTGACTTCAAATTAAATAAACATATTTGAGATTTTACCAAACTAGAAGTTAACAAAAAAGTATTATAAAACAAAATAATATACAAAGACTCATTTACAAAAATGTATAGTGATTTAACTAAAAATTTCGGCAGAGGTTTCTAGAAAAGTTGACATGCCCAATAATACAAACATGTTATACTCTGGTTACACATAACCAGTCAACAACAATAATATTCACAGAGAGCTTCATTACATTTTATATCATAAACAATAACAACTAAACTATTTTACAAATCAAAATATAATACTCAATGCCTTAAGGTGATTGCAAAGCTTCATCCCTTGGCTTTTAGTAGGTGATCTCAGTTATATACATTCCTGCACACAATTGGCAAGTCAAGTGTTCATTAGTAATGTCTGCTAAGATCCTGATACTAAAAAATAACCAAGAGATGTGTGAGTCATAAAAACTCAGTGAGCGAAAAACGTACACAAAGAGTATTAGCATCAATCAACACATAATCAAAACATATAGGACAAATAATCTCATGCTAAAATGAAATTTCAAAGAAGCAAGTCAATTTCATACACACATAGATATAGAAAATGTAAAATCAAACAATGTAGCTCATATCACATAATATGCGAACATACATTCAAAACATCCAAAAAGGCCAATCACAGTAACTCAACACCTGCACACCAAATATACATCCTTCCTCAGGGCAATTTTTTCTCCCACAGACTAAGAATAGATATAAGTCCTCACATATCCTCCCCGAGACTGAGTTACTCGAATATTTTTAATTGAATATCAAATAATCAAATTAAGTTATCCTAGGTGCACCTGGATTCTATTTTGTATAAAAATCAGTTTCATTGGCAATTTATCAAACACAAATAAAGTCACACATCAAACAAGAATGTCAATAATACATTTAATCAATTAATTTGATTTTAGTACTAAACATTCACCTTTGAAAACTATATGAACATATTCACAACAATACACCGAAACAAATAATCAAAACACTAGCAACCAAAGAGTAACATTTCTCACTCACTAGGTTTATAGATCTTGCTCGTCACTCCCTCTCGAGTTCACGTGTATTATTGGGTCAACAATAGGTTCCGGAGCTAAAAAGCATATGTTCACATATTACTTATTTTATAAATTCCATGCATTTATTTGAAACTAATTCCTCTTAGGTATTTTAATAAATACCTTGAAGGCATCTTTAATTCCATTTCATGTATGTATAAATTATATATACATATCAAGAAAATTAACACTAAATCCTTAATTCAACACTACTCACGTTCCAAGCATTAAGTTCAAGTTAAGTTAATCATTCAAACTTGATCAAGAGCTTGAATCATGAAATTCCAATCTCCATTCAACAAAATTTTAAGATTCCCTTTTTTCTTAACCACTTAACTAACAATTCTTTACTCTTTATTATTAGACTTTTATCCAAATTCAAATAAAACCTAATCAGCAAGATTTAAATATTCCAAGTTTTATTCATTACATTACAATTAGTTTCTTTTAGACAATTTGTCAAACATCTTAAAAGGAATTTTTAATTTCATTTTATGTGTATGTGTATATATATGTATACATACCCCAAAAGAGTCAACACAATTCCATCAATTCCCATATTACTTATATTCTAATATAAACCTTGAAATTAGTTTAGCTAATCAAAGTAATCAAAAGCTTGATTACTTATTTTTCCAATAGCACTCTTATCCATTCTAAGCTTTCCTTTTTCCTTAAATACTTAAACATTTATTATATTTTCAAGCTCAATTCATTCTCCTAAGTTTTCTAAATCCAACTCACAAACAAATACTAGATAAAATTAACTTTAACTCTATAGAAACCAATTGATTTAATTGAAATGAGAAACTTGGAATTACCACAACTTGAATAATCCAACATAACAAGATGGTGGCTGCCTTCGCTAGTGTTGCTGTGAAAGGAGGTGTGGCTGCCAATTGAAGGTAGCTTAGACTCCCTTTCCACCTGTTATGGTAAGCCAAATACTAGCCCTTCTCCCCTTCACTTGCTCTTGTTAGATGGCCACAAAGAGAGTGTAGCCTGCTACTACATGGCTAAACCCACCAAAACGGTTGCCAAACAAAGCAGCTACTGGAACTTTGGAAGGTGCTACTGCTAGGTTGCTCAATACTCACAAACACATACACACATAGCTAGAATAATAAAAAGGAAGGGACAATAGTTTAGCTTCCATAAACAGGGGATCCATGGTGAACTATGGCTAACGTTTTGAGTAGTTGTTTCATGGCTAGGAAAGAAGAAGGAAGAAGATAGGAGCTGTTTCAAAGAGTTGCACAGCCTGTTATGGCTAGAAGTGCTGAAAACTAGCGGTATGAAGATGATAAGTTCTCAAAAGTACTTATATTTCATCTCATTATGCATTCATTTTAGCTATGTTTTTCAGTTTTACATTGCAATTTGGTTACTTTTAGCTTAGTTTGTAAGTTATTATATTTTGTATTATGTTTTCATGTTTTGATTGTTTTTGTTAGGATTTAGCTTCCAAATAAGAGTTTCAATCCTAATTGGTTTTTGGTTATGCATTTTAAAGGTTTAAGGCTTCAAGGAGTCAAGTTTAAAGACCAAAAACACAAAGACAAACTTCCAACTCCTTTAAGGCTTCAAGGAGTCAAGTTTCGCCTAGGCACCTGCAAGTCCAGCACCTTGGCACTAACGTGATATTTTCCCATCCCCATTTTTTCCGAAATTCTATAAAATATTGATTTGGAGGGTTTATATGTGTGATATGGGTTAGGGTTAAAGGGGATTCGGGATTCAGGATTTGGGGGTTCTTTTGCAGCTAGAGAGAAGGTTAAGAGGCTTTGGAGGCAAATGAGGCAAGAGGAAAAAGAAGCTTAAAGATTTGTTGCAACCTTCATGAGTTTTCACCATTTCTTTCTTCTTTCTTTGTTCCTTGTGTTATATTGATGATTTGTTTAGCTCCAGCAATGCTTAATTTCTATATAATGCACTAACTCCCTTGTTGTAGGATTGTAATGGAACTCACATGTAGCTTTTTTTCATTTTTCCAATGAATTGATTATGAGTTGTGGTATTTATGTTATATGTATCAATCCATATTTAGTGCTTCCAATTGCTTGATCCCCAATTGGATTGTTGTGGTAATTTAGAGAAACCTTGACAAAGCAAATCTAAATTAGCCTTGAATGATATAACACATATTTGAACTTATTCACATTGATGGTTGGATTTGATTTGCATATATGCCTATATGCCATGTATAACCAATTCGAAAGATACTTATAATTGAATTAGAATCCTTGGTTAATACCATGATACCATGAACATGAACAAGATAGGATAAGTGTAAGTTAAGTGAAATGTGAGGGAAATTGGGATCCTAGACATCCGTATCATTATAAATATTTTCGTTTCATTAGTTTAGATAATTTAGTTAAATCATTTCAAAGGTTTAATAGTTTGGATAAAATTAGAGTTGATACAATTTTAGTACTTAACATTGTTAGATAATTCCTCATGAGAATGATACTCTACTAATCACTTTATTACTTATTAACGATACATACACTTGCGTGGTTTATCCGACAACAGAAGGAAGAATGAGATCAGCTGTAGCAAGGCTTCACGAAGGCAAAGCAAAAAAGAACTAAAATAGCAGGAAAAAGAATAGAAGAACCAGAAAAAAGACAAAGGATAACTGGCCAAACAAAGAAAAAAAAATGGAGCTAAATAAAAGATGTGACGAAGAAAGAAATAAAAAAAAAATTTAATATAATCTTGGTCAAGGTCAACAAAGTAAATAACATATTTTTGGGTCTTCTGTATTCATGCATGTATATATATTTCCATGAATTTTGTGTATTTTTATGTGTATATATACTCATGTATTTATCTAACTCAAAATTACATAAAATGAGGTCAAAATCCAAGTTAACCAAGTTTAATTTAATTTTGTGTGTGTGTGTGTATATATATATATATAGAGGTATAATATTTATTTATTTCCTATATTTTTATTTATTTATTTATTTATTTTTAATCAAGACTTACACCAAGTTATTCTAGTTTTATATTTTAATATTAGGTTATGACGTAACTAAAGTTACTCAGTTCTTCTATTATTTAGTTAGCTAACACATCAGTGATTATATTAGACTATTGAAGCTACAAAATAATGAGTTTTATCAATATTTTAGTTATTTAAAGCTCTGTCAGTGGATATGTCAACCTACTAAAGTCTTACAATGGATAGCATCTGAAAACAGTTGAAGTCTTAATGCACCATTTTATTCAAATAATTTGTCAGCTAAACTCTCAACTAAAGACTACACTTAATCAGCTGAGTTTTAACATGTCAGTTGGAGCTTTATCAACTATACATATTTTATCAGCATATCTACCATATTTCATGATAAAACGAAGTCATTTTGCCAACATAATAAACTGAAGATTAGAGTTGCAAGTCTTTTGTCTAGTGAAGTGAATCAGTTGTTAGCTAAACAATGCCATTTCTAGAAGACTATTAATTGAACCTTCAATTGTTCAGTGTCTTACTCAGCTGAACAAAATTCAAAATGTTCACTAAGCCAAATTTCATAAACTGACCAAAAATCTGAGATGATAAGATCACTGTCACTACCTCTGCTCAAATCCATGTAATCATATACTTCTTTTGTTGTAAGAAATTCGAGTGCGAAACTAGAACTTAGGATTAAGCTTGGTAAACTTTCTACTCAAAAAGTTATGTTAAACTTGTGTAAAAGATTGTTGAGTCCTAGAATTCAATGTTGAGCTCTATTAATTCAATCATTAGTTGATTGAACTTTCAAGTGTAATTTGAGAAGTGGACGTAGCTAGAGGGACTGATGAATCATTAATGTAAATCATTTTATCTCTTGCTTTTTAATTTTCAACAACTAAGTATGTTAGTGATTATTATGAAATATAGTGAGGTGGAATTTTATGAAAAATTAGGAAAAATTTCATTTCAGAGAAATAAGAACCAAATTGAAAAGGAAAGTTATAAGGGACTAAACTGAATGAATTGAAAACTTGGGTAACTAATGGGCATCCACGGTTTTGCAATAAATCAGGGGGCATTGATCAATTTTCTTTCTCCTTAATCAACTCCTAAAACTATGTAAGTGTTTGGCAGCTAAGAAAGTTGTCCATTGAAGCCAAGAAAGAGAGAAAAGAAAGAAAACTTGATATCTTCCAATTGTGAAGGAATTTTGAGGTGAAATTTGGAGGATAGACTAATTGAGTGGCAATGAAATTGATTCTTCCATTGCACGTACCTCTGAGCAAGGGAAAAGGAAAAGCTCAGCTAAGGCCGAGAGGGGTGAAGAGAGAAAAGTAAGAAAAAATTTGGTGTTTAGAAATTTTCTTGGGATTTTGATGAATTTGTTAGTCTAATTGTGTATAAATTATGTGGAATTGATACAGTTTTAGGGTTGAAATAAAGGGAGGTTGAGAGGTTCAATTCAATACAGTGGGAGTCAAGCAACCCGTGACCAGTGACCTGTGAGGGGATTTTGACTCGATTATGTTTTGTGACTCGTGGAGGAGAGAGAAGGATTTGAGAGATCAACTGTGCAGTTGGATTTTACAGGTAGATGTATGTGTGCGTCTTAGAAAAATGGTGATTTTATGGTATGAGTGTGTTTATAAAAATTCTCTTATACTCTGAAAATGATATTGTAAGCATGTATAGCACATGTATGTAATTTTTTGTGAATTATGATTAAAATCCATGTCTAAATTTGTGAAATTTGCATGATTGTGTGAATCATGATAATTATGAAAAATATAAAAATATATGTTTGGACTGGTTGGAATGAACCATTGTAAGCGTTTGTGTAACTGAATAACCAGTGCTAGAATTGCTCGTGTATGTGAGAGTAAGATAGCGTTTTTTGCTTCTTAGTCTGGGATCCATGACTAGTAAGAGGTTTGGACTCGTGAGTTAACTTAATAGCCCTAATCAGGCTAGGATGTTCCTCTACAAGCTAGCTCAATCATGGAAAAATCTTATGCATTTCATAATTATAATTACATGTATACACTGCAAATCTCTTATTTGTAAAACTTGACATTGATCTATTTTGAAAATTATGCACATACATTTGTTGAGTTGTCTCGTTATTTATAAAAATGGTGTCTTAAATTGATTATTATAGAGATGTGGCAAGTATATATACGATAGTGTTATGTGGTAGTACGTGGTACGGTAGATGGATTAGTACATACTTGTGCAAGAGTACATGTTCTTAACTGGCGAGTTAGTCAATTATCGAGGATCTTGCCATAGAGGATGTTGCAGAGGTTGATAAGATAAAGGATGATTTAGTAAAGGATTTGTTTGTCAAGGAAGTGGTAGAGCCAGTAGTGAAGGAAATGTTAGAAGATCCTGAGGAGGATCCTATTATGGACAACAACTCCAACAGTAAAGTGGTCATCGATGCTAAGATCTAGTTGGTAGGTGAGCCACTTGCATGCTATTTTTAGCACTGAGTCTCTGAGGAAACAGTGATTGCATGGTGTTTTGATGGATCTATGTACTAGATTTGGGGTGTTATTAGGGGTGTTGTTGGGGTGTGTATGAGTGTTATATGTGGGGATTGGCTAGATGATGTGATTAAGATGTATGTCTTTTTGGCCGAATCTATGAATCCTCTTATTTACGATATCCATGTTCCTCTAACCCTAACACTCGTATGTTCGTTTTAGCCTACAATGGTAGATCTTAACTCATAGTAATTAAATGTAGGGTAACACGTGTAAATTTGTAAATATTAAAAACACTTAAATGTAAAAGGATTGTACATAAGTATATATGTGTTAACTTCGCAAATTTGTGTGTTTGTATATTTGTATGTGCATTTTATGACCATTATGATTTATTTATGTTAATTAAGCCTTGTATGGTTTCCACTGATCTATGAGGTTGTCATAACCCTCAAACCCAATAACGTAAAGTCGAGATTTAAACTTAATATGTAAATTCTAGTTGTAAAAATAAAGAAAATAAATAAGTAACAGTATAATTGAACAATTTAGCATAATTCATTATTGTAAAATTGAATACAATTACTTGAAATAAATAAATTATATAAGTGTGTATAATTAAATTAAAACTTTAGATTTTTATTTTATCACATGTAATTTTATTGACAAAGGAAACAAATGGATAAACAAAATAAAGCTGTATATATATACAATTGAGAAGAATTGTGGACCACACATTCAGGAACTAGTAAATAAATATATATACAAAACAAGATTTCATATGAACCATATATTTATACATGTTGACCAAGACCTTACTTTTTTTCTTTTACTTTTCATTTTTCCTTCTCCTTTTTTTCCCTTTTTTCTCTCTTCTTGAATGAAGCGTCCTCTTGTCTACTCTACCGACCTTGCTTGTTTCTTTTCCCCTTATTCCAGATTTTTCTACACTCTTCTTGGTTGACCTAGACATATACTTTCCTTCCCCCCCTTGCTTTTGCCTATTTTGGTTAGTTTGCACATGCTTGAAGCGTACAAGTCCAGTACTTTATAACAACTCTATCCTTGGATGTTTTAGCTAGTCGTGAATTTCCTTTCCTTTTTTTTCAGTTCTTGTTAGCTGCCTTTCTATTCTTGCTGGGAGTTACCTTCAACCTAAGCTTTTTTCTAGCCATAAACAGTCCCTCATTCTTCACTGTGAGCTACTCTAGCCTTGGGGAATCCCTAACCTTGCCGTGCATTGCTCCCTTTCTTTCTTATGTTAAAGTTCAGCTCTTGTTTGCCCAAGTTCTTTGGCTGCATAGTTTTGGGTTTGTTGCAACCATTTTTTTCAAAAAACCTTATTTTTCCTTTGGATTGGTGAGCATTGCCAACAAGTATAACGTAGCAAGCTCCACCCGAATGGTGGCAGTCGCTTGATGGGTTGCTAAGGGGTAAATTCTAGCCGCTTAATCCTAAAATTTCCTTGTTTAGTTACTCTATTTTGCTGAACTTTTTGATGTTTTATGAATTATAAGTAGGAATTAGTGAGTTAAGGGTGTTAAATGTTTGATTAAAAAGGGTGAAGTGATCATGAGTTGTGTAAAATTGGAAAAGTAAATTTTGGAGATGGGAATAAGTTGATATGAGTAAAGTTTAAGTCAAGCTTGATGAATACTAAGTAGGTAGTTTAATTTATATGCAAATTGGAATATGAATATGATTGAAACTTGAGGATTTATGTTGAATTATTGGGAGAGGTATATATATATATATATAAACCTTTAAGGTGTTTAATAAAATGCTTGAACGGAACTAGTTATAATTTTATGAGTAAAACTTGGTGAATCTAATTCTTGATAGTTAGTTTTTGTTGGAATTTGAATAAAAGTTCATAAACAAGAGTAGATAATAATTGGTTAATGTTGAGGGTTAAGGAGTTAATGAAAGTGAGTTAAGGAGTGTTAGTTGTGGATAAAGTGTTGGAAAATGAGAGTTAAGAAGTTTTTGAAGGGATGCAGGGCCAGCTTTCATGGGTTAGAAAAATCTTGTGTTTTGGGGTTTTTGGAACTGAATTAAATTAAGAGTTCTAAAGATAAAGTGTAAATTAGGGTTTTGAGAACAAAATTTAGTAACCTAGTTGCAAGCATATTTTTAGTTAGATCTGCTGGACTGCAACTAGGTCTATGTAGGATTTTTAGTGAGCTTTAGTCGGTCCATAAGAGTTTTTCATAGATTATAATTTGAATTAGCCTAGGACCTTCAAATAAAATTTGTTCCTAACATATCAAAGAATAAATATGGAGTGATGCAGGTCTTAATTCTATGTTATGTGAATTTTGGAGGTGTTGGAAATCGTGGTTAGGATTTTTGGGTTCTGGCTGTACCTGATTTGGAAAAACTACTATAAGGAGGTCTTAAAGGTTGAATTAAGAGTGGAGTGATGAAGATGAAATGTTTCTAACATGTTAAAAAATAATACTGGAAAGTTTCGTAATTTAATTCTCAAGTATAAGAATTCTATAAGTATCAAAATCAGAGGTTAGCCACCAGGAATTTGTCTAGTGCTATGTTTTTGTTCATGTAGAAATTGAGTGAGTTTAAGATTAATTTTAGGCAAACTTTCTAAATAGGAAAGATAGATAACTTCTTAAAGATAATGCTTAAATTTGGTTAAGTATAGAAGCAGAAATTAAATATATCTCCAAGATTGTTGTGAAAATAACTAAATAAAAGTTAACTTTAACTAAATACTTGAAACTTAGTAACTCTAGATTTTTGTAACTAAAAAGTCATAATTTAAAAATTGTCAAACTAAGTAATACAAGGAAAATGTATTGCAGCTTTGGAAAGTATGATTGAATTAACAATGCATGTGAATGCAAGTGTAGGTGACTAATAAAATCGATTAAAGGTGAGTGGTTAATTATTACCTTTTTGTTGCTAGATTATCATGTTTAATTGTATGTGTATTTGAATAAATTTGTTATATGGAAAAATAAGTAAGTGCAATGTTTCAATGAGTTAGTTGAATTTGTTTGTTTGAAATTGTTTGTGGTTGATAAGGGCCAACGAAGTGAAATGTTTTCTAAAATAATTTTATTTTCAAAACTAAAATCCAAGTGCACCTAGGATGTTTTAAGATTTTCTAATTCTGATAAGTGTTTTAAAAGAATAGAGTGCTTAACCCTGGTGGGTAAATTCGAAGAAGGGATTCAGTGATTCTGTTTAGTGTGCTGGCACAAAACTGTATGGTGAGAGGTGATGTGCGGGGTTGAGTTACTATGTTGGCCATTTGCTTGCTTTGATTACTTTGTTTGGAATTATGAATTTTAGATATTTGAATTGAGTTTTATATATTGTAAAACATGTGATTCGTGATTTTATGAGAATTACATGTAGGTGCTTGTACTATTGAATTAAAATATAAATATTGTTATTTGAGATTAAATGATAGTGTATGTGCTTTAAGTGATGCTAGTACCCTTTGAATATGATTTTTCACTTGCGTAATCTGTAGGACTCATCCTTCTCTTTGTTGATTTTTTTTAGTAACAAGATCTCAAGAATGGCTATTACCAATAATAGACTTTGCCGAGTGTTTGGCGATAAGGTAATTCTTCGAAATCTCAATCTTAAATTCAGAGAGTGAAAAGTTTGCAGTCACACTAGAGCTGTGAGGTGTCTGGTCTTTTATTGTGCAATAGTCTAGTTAATTATTACCATGATGAGAAACAGAGTAGAGGTCCTTAGTTATGATATCTTTGTTATTATTGTGTAAAAACAGGAATATGTGTTATTTATATTTTAGGTTATTCTACATTGCGTGGAACCTCTGCCAAAATTTTCAGTAAATATTACATATTCACTTTCAAGTCTATGTTTAAAATTTAATTAAATAAAGATTTTCTTGGTTTTAATATAATTTTTTTGAGATTCATGTGTGTTTAGTAGTGATAAAGTCACGGTTATGGAAGATTGGTTATCTAATCCTATTACTAGTCAAGCCTCTATGAGGAAGTGTGACAAGTTGGTATTAGAGCTTAGGTTTAGAGGTCCATAATTGCAAATACTAGATAATGTTGCTTTGTTTGCTTACGTTACTCGAGGCATATGAGGACCAAGTGATACATTCTAATTCATCCAGAAACTTCAAGTTGTGATTTTCTAACGTACTATCCTTGGCCATATATGATAAATGAGCGTGGAAGTTGTCTATGTTTGTTTAGACATGATGACATATAATAGTTGTGTTGTTAGCTATGTGAGATACTAGAATATTGGCGTCGATCATGAGTTAATCAGATCTTAGATGTCTTTGATAAGAAATTAAGTCGTAAAGAACCATAAATAATTTAGTTGAAATCTTAAATTTCACAATAGTAGCCTCTCTAAGAGACGAACCTTTCAGTTTAGTTTGACTAACCAAACAGTTATTTGTAAAACTATTATACTTAAGATTTAAATAAGAATAATGATGAGCAAAGGAAATAAATTATCTAATTTATGTAAACTATATGAGCTATTGAGGAAACCCACTTCAAGCCTATTTATTTTATTAAGAAATGGATCATGGAAACATATGTACATGTGTAGTCCATCTATTTCCTCTCAAATCTTTGTCTCAAGAGGTATGAAAAACTTCCTTTTTAACGTCAGGCTTGCAAACTAATTCTAATATTAAATATCAAATCTTGGAATTAATACACTTATCGATTAAAAGAAAAGAATGATTCATTCTGATTGTATAATGATTAACAACAATTGAATTCCTTCCTTTCCTTTAATATTGTTAATTTATTTGATCAGTTATAAGACTCAGACTCTTCTTACACTTGAAATATCATTAAGTTTAGATCAGAAAGAGTAACGTTCTAAAAACTATTTTCTGTAACCAATAACATATAACGAGATTTTAGTCATGCTTTTTGAATTTATTAGTGTTTCATTAACTTTCATAAATCGTGAGAGTAAGAAGTAAGGAGTAACATGCAAAATATTTATGTGGTTTTGTAAACATTTAAAGGAAAAATAAGTTGTGTTAAATTCTTCAAGTATGAATTTTTGATAAAAATGAGTTTAAAGTTTAGAATCTATTGGGTTGAATAAGTATGTTTTGATGCTTAGTGAAAAGTTAAACCTTGGATGTATAGAATTTTTTTATAGATTTAAAGCTTTCAGTTGAGTTCTAATATTTTTATTTAATTCAGTTTATAACAACTAAATCAATTTTGGTAACATTGTTACAGTGCTTATTATCCAAAGAGAAAATTAGTCCAGTAGTACCAGTTATTTATTAATATAGTGTTATAATATGGTATGACAACATTATAAAAGTTGACTGTAAGTTTGAGATAGCGTGAAATTTTTAATTAATAAGATTAATGAGTAATTATATGTATGTTGAGAGATGGTGATAAATAACATGGGTATAAAAGACATTAAATCAATAAATATTGTGAATTAGAGTAAATAATATTATATATATGATTTTAAAGGTACAATTCAAACGAATACTGATCGCAAACTTAACTAACTATTGTAATATAATATTAAACTATGAAATTAGAATAATACAATGTAAGTCTCAATTAAAATAAATAAGGACAAATATAAATAAAATAAATTAATGTTATACCTAATTGAATATTAAATATATACATACAGGTAATTTAAAGTTGATTTAGATCTTGATTTTTGTTTTCAATAATTTTAGTGATAGACAAAGTGAGTCCTTCCTAATGGAATAACATAATTTCGATGATATATTTGGTAATCTCTTTTCTTTTCTTAATTGAAAGGATAATTGAAAAATAAAACAGTAAATAATAAATCCAATAGAGATTGGTACAATATAATTTAACATTTTGTTCCTTTAGGTTTATCTTTGAATAAACTACATTATTAATATCAATTTTAAAAAGAAATGGTATATATCATTAATCCGTGAACAACCAATTATTATATTAACTAGTATAGGTTTTATTTATAGTCAATGAGGTCACCTAAAAGGATTTATTAGATTCATTGAGTTATTTTAAAGGGTAAAAACGAATAATTGTTAATAGAATACATGGTCGTCTTTCTGTAAATTACTTGTTTAGGTGAGGATTTTCAAATTTATCATAAGTTAAATATACACTGATAGATAATCAACTTGTAATAAATAAGGAAAGTACAGTAATGCTATGAATAAATTAATATAGCATATCAATAATAGTAGTAGCAAAAGTTTTGTATCATAAAAATTACATGTAACGTATAGCAACATTACATAGACTCCATTGTAATATATATAAAATAAGTCATGGATATTTTAAGTCTTTTAATCAACTAATTTAACCTTTAGAACATGCATATATTAAAAGATATTTATACACTTTGTTTACATATTTGAATTTTTATGTACATAGAAAACATATTTATACATTTTTAATGGAAATAAGAAACTTAAGGAAATCTACAAATAGAATTATTGTTAATCAAGAAAAATAATTCACTTGAATCAGAAAAGCCTGTATAAACTTTAAATTTAAAGAAAAATAAAAGCTAATTTATTTCACTTATGTAATAATCTGATTTAGTTCAGCAATCTGAACTTTAAATAAGGAATATGATATAATTCTAAACTCGGATGGGTTGAGGTGTTTAATTATCGGAGCGGTGTAGCAAAAGTGTGGTAGGCCCAAAACCCACAAGTTCCAGGAAGTAAAAGTGAATCAGAACCTAACGTGTGATAAGTAATCAGTGGTGAGTATAAATAGACAAGTCCATAAACTTCAGTAATTTTTTTATAAAACTATGAACTCTTCGATGTTTGATGAATTATATATAGCAATTAGTGAGTTAGGGGTGTTAAAGGTTTGATTAAAAAGGGTGAAGTGGTCCTTAGTTGTGTAAAATTGGAAAGGTAAATTTTGGAGATGGGAATAATTTGATATGAGTAAAGTTTAAGTCAAGCTTGATGAATACGAAATAGGTAGTTTAATTTAAATGTAAATTGGAATATGAATATGATTGGAACTTGAGAATTTATGTTGAATTATTGGGAGAGGAATATATATATATATATATACATACATGTGGAATGAGAGTGAAAGCCTTTAAGGTGTTTGATAAAATACTTGAAAGGAACTAGTTATAATTTTATGAGTAAAACTTGGTGAATCTAATCTTGGTGGTTAGGTATTGTTAGAATTTGAATAAAAGTTTATAAACGTAGATAATGATTGGTTAATGTCGATGGTTAAGGAGTTAATAAAAGTAAGTAATGGGGATGTAGCAAATGAGTGTTAATTATGATCTGGTGAGTAAAAATTTTCTCAGTGTAAGTATAGCTTTTCTGCTATTGTGAGCCAATTTTATTTTATTTAAAAAAAAATTATTAGTATCGTATACCGTTTGCATCTTAACATACGCCAGAGCTATTCTCCTCTAGCTTTTCCAGCCATGGAAACTGCCGATCCTCATCGGCCCTTTGATGTGGGTCCTCGACAGAGCAAGAAAAAGACGATGTTGTCATCTCCAATTAAGAAGGATGTGAATTTAGAGAATTCTGATATACCATCACTAGGATTTGAATCTGTTATAACCAAAGAATCAGTCTTGCTCTGTTCTTGAGTAGTCAAGTTCATGTAAGGACAAGCTGAAAGGTTTTGGGCCTGGAGATTCTAGTTGCAACTAGAGTATAGGTGGTATTGACTCAGAGGATGATAGTGAGATTTCTGAGATGATGATGATTGTTCCTGGCCTAAGGTTCACATTCCTATTCTGGAATTGGAATGCCTTTGTCAGCCATGGAGAGGTTTCTTAATTGTTAAGCTCCTTATGAAGTGTCTTTCCTATGGGTATATGCTTAATAGGCGTAAGCAAAAGTGGTAATTGAAAGGTGGTTTCAAGCTTATCGATCTTAGCTGTGATTTCTACATTGTGCGTTTAAATTCTTCTGAGGATTTGAATCATGTGCTGACTAATGGTCCACGGATTATAGCTGGGCATTATCTAACAATGAGACGCTAGGAAACCTGAATTTCAGCCGAACAAGGAAAGAATTAAACGCACAACTGTTTGGATTCGATTCCCTTAGCTACCAATAGAATATTTTCAATTTGACTCTTTATTTGAAGCTGTGGGTCAAATTGGAAAGATCTTGAAGGTGGATAAAGCCACTCAAGACTCTGAGAGAGGTAAGTTTGCCAGAATCTGTATTGCGGTTGAACTTGATAAACCTTTGATTCCTAAAATAAAAATTGGTAAGAGATGAAGGCGGATTGAATATGACGGTTTTCATATGATTTATTTCCATTGTGGTTTTTTTCCTCATAGAAAGGAGAATTGTCCAACTAATGTTGAAGTGAATAATGTGGGTAAGAGATATTCAAATGTTCCAAATGGTCCTTGTGACATGGCTAGTGAAAGGATGCCTGATGATAAGGGAGTGAATGTGACTAAGGCTGATTATAGGCCATGGATGTTAGTTCCTCAAAGAGGAAGGAGACCTAAAGTTACTAATCAAGTTATGGGTCAGAAAATCAGGGAATACTGAGGTGATGAACTTTAACTCTTAGTCTCTAATGGGTGTCAAGGAAGCTTCAAGAACTGGTTCAAGGTTTGGGGTATTGGAAAATGAGGGGATTACTACCCCTGTTGCTGATGTTCAAGAGGATTTGGTAGATGTGGTTCAACTTAAGGTTTCAAGGCAGGAGATGCTTTTTGAGCAAGTCAAATCTCTCAAAACTAAAGTTAAGGATCTCTCTGTGACAAGGAATCGTAGTGGTGTAATTAATCAAAGAAAGGCTGGAGTTGCCAAAGGAAATTCTACTGGAACCTCAAAGATGAATCACAAAGTCAAGTTTCAGGTTCCAGGCAAGGTTTCTTTTCAAGGGGTGAAAAGTATGAAAGTCACTAAAACTAGTCAGGACTTTATTTTTAGAAGCTCCATTGCTTCTAACTCCAACAGTTATGTTGTTCAGACGAATCAGTGGATTGGTCTTGATAAGTAAGTCCTAGCTGATATTTCAAATACTTCTAATAGTAAGAAAGCTGGAAATCTTGTACTTGATCAACCTAAACCTCCTGATCCTGCGTTGAAGTCTGCAAGTACAACCTCTATAGTAGAAATGATTGATGACTCTGAATTGAGTAATTTGGCTGACCAATATGTGGGTGAGGATAATATGATAGGTGTTGACACTTAGGTTTCTAATCCTGATGTGTTAGATGATTCTAGTTGATTGGTTTCTTTCGTTATTTACTTATGGTTAGAATCCTTATGTGGAATGTTAGAGGAGCTGGGAGTAAGTCTTTCATGACTTCTGTTTTTGACCTTTTTAGAAATCTTAAACCTGCCATTGTTATTCTGGTAGAAACTAGAATTAATACTTGGAAGGCTAAATGTGTTATTAAGAAATTGGGTTTTTCTCAGCATTATAGAATTGATGTAGAGGATTTTGGTGGTGGAATTTGGTTATTGTGGTAGTAAGATATTGTTCAAATTAAAGCTATTGCTTCTTGTTCTCAGGGTATTAATTTTATTGTTAGTAATCCTAAGGGCTCTGATTAGATGTTATCTGCTGTTTATGCTAATCCTTCCTATTCTAAAAGACCTGAGTTCTGAAAGTTCATGGATTCTCAGTTTGAAGCTGGGGACTTACCTTAGTTTTTGGTTGGAGACTTCAATGATATTCTTTCTTGTTCTGAGACTTATAATCAAAATTCTTGTAATTTTGGAAGCTCTGGTTTTTGTACTTGGTTTAATAGTAACATGCTTATTGACTTGGGGTTCTCTGGCCCTAAATTCACTTGGTGTAATATGAGATATAGTTCTGGGTTAATTCATAAAAGATTAGATAGAGGTATCTGCAATATTGATTGGAGACATCTTTTCCCAGAAGCTTTGGTTCAGCATCTCCCTAGAACAAGGTCTGACCATTGTCTAATTCTTATTAATTTGGAAGGTATGACTCTTCCTACTTATAATTTGAAGCCTTTTAGATTTGAGGCTGCATGGTTTTATCATGAACAATTTCCTGATCTGGCTAAGGATTTTTGGATTGATAATATGAATAGTATGCCTGCTTTGCTTGTTGAATTTTCTATTACTCTGAAGCATTGGAATAAAGAAGTGTTTGGTAATATTCATAAGAAGAAAAAGACTCAACTGGCTAGAATTAAAGGCATCCAGGTTTCTTTTTGCAAAGGTTATAATCCTTTCTTAATAAATCTGGAATGTGAATTGTTAAACAGTTTAATGAAGTTCTTGACCACGAAGAAATGTTGTGGTTTCAAAAATCTAGAGAAAAGTGGATTAAACTTGGTGACAAAAACACTAGTTATTTTCATACTAGTACTCTATTTAGAAGAAGTAGAAACAAAGTCAAAACTCTTAAAGATGATGACGATAACTGGATGGAGGACCATAAATCCTTAAAAGCTCTTGTTGTGCATTTTTTTCAAAAAACTTTATAAAGTCTCTAATAGAAACTATTCTCTTCTTGATTACCCTTCTGGGTGTTCCTTTCCTTGCTTTACTAGTGGGGAGTTGAGAAGGTTTAGGCAATGTATATCTCAAGGTGAAATCAAAAAAGCTGTGTTCTCAATTGGGTCTTTTAAGGCTCCTGGTAATGATGAATTCCAAGCTATCTTTTATCATCAATGTTGGGACTTTATTCAGAATCATGTTACTAGTATGGTTTAGGATTTTTTTCAGTCAGCTATTCTTCCTGATGAAAGTCATACTACTCTACTTACTCTGATTCTTAAAGTTGATGTTCGAGAGTATATTAAACATTTTAGACCTATTGATTTATGCAATGTAAGTTATAAGATTATTTCTAAAATTCTAGTGGCCAGAATTAGGCCTTTGATGAGAAAGCTAGTTGCTCCTACTCAGTGTAGTTTTATTCCTGGTAGGCAAACCAGTGATAATATTATCATAGTGCAGGAGATCATTCATGCTTTTAAACAAAAAAAGGAAGTGTTGGGAGTGCCATTTGGAAGATTGATATTAAGAAAGCTTATGATAGAATTAAATGGGGTTTTATTAAGGACATTCTAGTTGAAATAGGCTTACCACAGGATTGGATTGAACTTATTATGAAGTAGTTTCTATACTGTTAACTACTCAATTATCTGGAATGGGTAAAGAATTGAGATGTTTAAAGCTCAAAGGGGTCTTAGACAAGGGGATCCCCTTTCACCCTACTTATTTGTGCTTTGCATGGAGAAGTTAGGCCATATAATTACTGATTCTATTACTGATGGTACTTGGAATACTGTTCAGATATTTAGAGGTGGTCCTATTCTCTCCTATCTTTTCTTTGCAGATGATTTAATGCTTTTTTTCTAAAGCCTTTGTTGACCAGATTGCCACTGTTTGGGATTGTCTTCATAACTTCTCCAAACTTTCTGGTTTGACTATCAGTGCTGCCAAATCTAGAATTATGTTTTCTTCTAATACTAACCTTTTAGTTAAAGATGATATTACCAAAATGGTTCTTATTGCTATTACTACTAATTTGGACAAGTATCTTGGAGTGCCTCTGCTATAGTCTAGAGTTAATAAAAATACCTATAAAGAAGTTTGTGATAAAGTTCAAAGGAAGCTGGCTGGGTGGAAGATAAAGCAACTTTCTTTGGTAGGAATAGAAGTTCTTATTCAAGCTTCTTCTTCTGCTATCACTAATTACACTATGCAAACTACCATGCTTCCTATTGCTGTTTGTGATCAAATTGATAGAATTCAGAGAAATTTTCTCTGGGGGGATTCTGATAAACATCATATGATGCATTTGGTTAACTGGGATCAAGTTTGTCTTCCAAAGGAGTTTGGTGGTCTTGGTTTAAAAAAGATGACTGAAACCAATATGGTTTTACTTACTAAACTTGGTTGGAGGCTATATACTGAGGAAGAAGCTTTTTGGGCTCAAGTTCTTAAATTTAAGTACTTTAAGCATGAGAGTTTGTGGGATGTTGATATTAAGCCTTATCACTCTCATACTTGGAAAAGTCTGGTGAATGGGATTAAATTTCTTAAAGACAGAAATAGGTGAAAATTAGGAAATGGTGATCATATCAAGTTTTGGACTGATTACTGGTGTGGTAATGATTCTCTTCAAGATAAGGCCATTGTTGATATTCCTGATAAGGTCTTGAATCTCTCTGTTATTGATTATATTACTGATGGGAAGATCAATACTGATCTTATGGATTGTTTCCTTCTTGATGATATGATATGAAAGCTTTCTTCTTTACCTATTGACATTTATCAGAACTATAAAGATAGGAGAATTTGGAGCCTCACTTCTAATGGTGGATTCATTACTACTATACCCAGGGATCTTATCATTTCGAGGAAGGTTAATCCTATTAATCATAAGATTTGGAAATGTTGCTGGAATATTATTACTTTGCCTAGAGTTAAAACTTTTATGTGGCTATCGTGCCATCAAAAGCTTTTAACTAACTAAATAAGATGAATTAGGCACATTTATAGGTCCTTGAATTGTGAGATTTGTGATTCTCCCTTGTAGGATTGTTGTCATGTCATGAGAAATTGTGTTATGGCTCATAAAGTTTGGAACTATTTACTCCTTCTAGAAAATTGTATATAGACCCTAAAATTCTTTAAATGGCCTAAAAAATTTATAAATTTTAAACAAATTATTTACAAACTTCTATGTTCTTATAGAAACTCTTATCAATTTTATATCTTCATGCAAATATACTAGAATCAAATGCTTAGTTTAATTTATATCTGCTTAACTGTTAGATTGCATGTTCATCAACAACAAAAATATTTCAAGTCTTGAAAATATTAAATCATTCATTGAAGATTCATAAGCTTCACCTAAAAACACCATAATTATAAGGCTATCACAAAAATGAACCGGTCACTCACTTGACAAAATAATGGGCGTCTTAAGGTACAGTGAACCAATAATTCACCTCGCCTACATCTTGCACTTTGTAGCAGGATAAAAATGATAATTACAATGCAACTATATATTTGACATATTATTGTATATTCAGAAAGCATATTATTACATGTTCACCATCACATATGGCTAATGAATTTTTCTATTAAGATCGGTCGTTTGGCCACAGTTGCAAGAAATTTCTGCAGGTGAAGTTGAAAGGGGGAGGCATAGCCCCCCAAAACCAATCAAAAAGAAGATTTCCAAACCCGGGTGCGGTTGAGATTCACTTGGTCGATTCAACGACCCTAACAGGGAACTCGACCCCCCTGTGCTCGCGGTCAGGCACGCGAGGCTGCCAGGTTTTCACCCGCGGTCCGAGCCTCAGTCGAGTCCCCGATATCTCCAAACCCGGGTGCGGTTGAGGTTCACCTAGTCGATTCAACGACCCTGACAGGGAATTCGACCCCCCGGTGCTCGCAGTCAAGCACGCGAGGCTGCCAGGTTTTCACCCGCGGTCCGAGCCTCCTCCGAGTCCCCAAGATCTCTAAACTCGGGTGCAGTTGAGGTTCACCTAGTCGATTCAACGACCATAACAGGGAACTCGACCCCCTGGTGCTCGGGTCAGGCATGCGAGGCCGCCAGGTTTTCACCCGCGGTTCGAGCCTCCGCTGAGTTCTTAAGATCTCCAAAACCTGAGTTAAAAACAGTTGAGATTCACCTGGTCGATCCTAATGGCCCTAACAGTGAACTCGACCTCCGCGGCACTCGCAGTTCAGGCACGCGAGGCCGCCAGGTTTCCATCCTGCGGTCTGAGCCTCCACCAAGTTCGCCCTTAAAAGGTCTGCACTCAGATATTTAACTCTCCAAAGATGGACTCTAGTACTGCATAACCTTTTTAATCGTAAAGCATAGTGTTTTACCTTTATATGTGCCTAACAAATTTTCTTTTGAGATCGACTATTTAACCGTAGTTGCAGGGAAATTTCACAACCCAAGACAAAGGAAGTTAGAGCTACGAGCTCACCCCGACGTTGCAAGGCTTGGAGCCAAAAGCTCGTCCGCTAAGAAAAAGCTCAATTGAAACTGGTTTTGCCCTTAGTTGACTTCAAGTTCGAGTCACTTCATTCTTCGAACTTGTTTTTTAAGGGACTTGTGTTAATACAAATATTAACTTAGGCCCAATAAACCCAGGCCCACCAAAGGCCCCAAAAATACAAGCTCTCACATTCTCAAAGAAGATAACTCTCTCTACACCTTAGCTCTCTCCTTATCTCTCTAGATACTGACTTGAGCTTCGGAGTGCTGACAGGTCTCCAGACCACACCCTTGCAATCTCCAGCTCGGACACATCGAGGAGACTTCCTCACCATGTCTCCAGCTCGGACAAATCTGACATTAATAAAAGTAATAAAGAACCCAACTATATTTTTCACACCACACACTCTACATCACTGCCCAAGAATCACCAATCCCAATGGAATTTCTGTTGGAAGAAGCCCAAGCAGCCACCAAATAATCATAGAAGAAAGTCTAAACCTTAACTCAGCCCAAGATGTGGGAGTTAGATCGAGCTCCAAATATATCAGAAACGGAGGAGAGAGAAAGTGGACAAAAGACATTGCAATAGCCACATAGCTGCTGCCCAGTAGGTGGAGGCTTTTAACCGCTGTTCTGTCGCCGTTATCCGACCAAAAAGGGAGAATGGGTCAGGTGGGAGAGATAGCACCATGAAGAGAATACGCTGCAGTTGGGGAGAGAGAGAAAAAAAAGGATGAGTGTGAGGCGGAGGAAGAGAAGAAAAAGAAACAGGAGGTTTGTCTAAAATTACAAAGCTGCCCTTTACAATAAATTTATTCACATAGACAATTGTTTGAAAATCATTTCATGCTAGTTTGTTATTTTGTTTTTTACACCAACAACCAAAATTTCTAATTCTACAAAAATATTCTAACATTTAAAATATAATAAATTAAAAATATAAATTATAACTTCATCTAATATTCATTGTATACCTACATACAACCTTAGTTGATGACATTGGGTTGATACACTTTATTATCAAATTTAATTACTTCAGTTTTGTTCATTTACATGTGGTGGAACAATAACACATGTATTATTTTACATAAATTGTATTTTGGATTTAACCATACCTTTTAGCTAGGTAATTACTTTAACTAACAAAAATACTTTATTCAAATTTTAGGAGCATACTATATATAATTAATAAATGAATGCTATCATTTATAAATATAGTTATCTACTTATAAAATTCAGTTGTTTTAGAAATAGAGTAAAGGCTCTCAATAAGTCTTACAAACATAAAAATGTTTTTGTAATTCCAATAGTACACATGAGTTCGTCAAATAATTGTATCTTAATATCTAATAGCACGTTGACGTATTTGCTTCTCATACATAAATTACCTGCAATCAAATAAACAATTCAATAAGAATTCCTGCATATATTTGTCACCGAAACTTACTATTAAACCATATTGTCAAAATAGTATTTGATAGTGATAAATTATATGATATTAATTAGAAGATCTCTAACATTATGAAATTAATTGGTTATGAATTAAACTTTTTTATTAATATAAAATTATAAATATATTTTTTTCTATGAAAATAAAGATCTAATTAAATATTTGGAAATTAGCTACAAAATATTATAAAATAAATTTCAATGAATAGCTTCAAAACAATAACTCATATTCTTAACATCACCCAAACATCATTACCCAAAAAAAAAAAAAGTCACTCAAACAGAAAAAAAAAAATATAATAATAATAGTAGTACTATAATTTAGAAATTATTATGATTTTTAATATGTCTTTTTAAGAATATTTTGCTAATTTTGTTTGCAGAGTTCATTTACTGCAACCGGTCTTAATCCAGAAAAAGGAGGATTGCAGTTAAATTGACTGACAATTGTAAATACTTACCAATTTTCAAAATCTAAAAGACATCGTAAATTGACTGTCACAATAAATACATATCAATTGGATTAATCTTTCAACCAAAATACTTAAGAAAAAAAATACGTTGCATACCAAAATTGTCTACATATGAGAAACCACCAAATGGTATGCCATCCTATTATTGTCGATCTGTGACCTTGGCTCATTTCAACCCAAACTAACATGAATTTGTAATTTAGTGATCTGCATTATTGATTTGATTTTTCCTGTAACATTTGAAAAGTAGATGACAATGGTAAATTTGAATTAAAGAGAATAAATGGATAATGACCTCATGCATCATTCTATTTTATTTTTTAAAATTTAGAGAAGGTAAATTAAATAGTTATGATATTACTACATTTAACAACAAAAAATAAATAAATACAATATTATTGTTATCAGAGAAAAAACACTTCCAAATAAGAATGAGAAATGTTTGTAACCATGGTAAGGTTGTGCAAGTTATATGATTTATGAGAATATTTGTAGGAATTACCTCAAACAGGAAGATGACATAATTTTCCATAACCAAGAGGATAGAGGGAATCTTGGGATCCCCTCCCCCCTAAATTCCTTGTAGAAGAAAAACTCTCTTTTTCACATTATTAAGTAAGAGTAATTTGATTGCAAAATTGGAGTTCATATGATAGGGAGAATGATTAATATATAGAGGATTGTCGACGTCATTGTTAACAACTGGCTTTTTTTGATTGGAGAATGTGTTCAGATATTATACTTTATTTGTCTATGTAATAAAAAATGAGTCATTGTACATAGTATTTTTTTTTTTTTTTTTTTTTTCCTTTTTCACGTTAGAGTCTATCTTCCTACAATACATCATGTTCTTTCCCCATTTTTTTCTAATTCAAATTTGAGTTAGATCTTGCCTTTCAATAAGAAATATGATGTGTGTTTTCCTAACAAATGCTTTTGGGATAGTTGTTAAGGTGATAGACATGATTTTTATTTTTTAATAGTTGCCAGTTGTAGGTGACAATAAATCTAGTGCAATAATACTAATGATATACTATTTTTGAAATACTTGAATTTTGACAATTGTATTTATTGCATATAATTTACAAGTATTTTTTGGATATCCTTTGAAAAAATAAAATTGAATGACATGTGAAAGATTTACAAAATTTAGTTATTATAAATTATGTGGTATTAATTTAGGAGTTATTTCCACACCTAAAATATGTGTGTATCCACAACCTCTTAAATGTTAAAAGAATAGAGTGGCTAACTTACCCTTATTAATAACATGTTAATAATTCTTAATTTAGTGGGACTATAATAACTTTTGATCCAGTTAATTTTTCTTTCTCAACTCTTGTCACACCAATAAATAATTGCCTCATCTTTAAAAATAATAAACAATGTTAATATATATGGTCTTACAAGACATTTCATGGGTATATGTAGGTTTTCTTTTCGATATTCTCCCTTTTCTCACATAAGCAACCAAACATATCTCTCTTTGTTTGCAAGCTCTTTTTCTTTTTCTTTTACCTTTCCTTCTTAAACTCTGATGCTACATCTAATTCAGTTTCTTTTGAAAAAACTAGAACATACAAGAAAAAGAAATTGTTTGATCGGATTAGCATAACCCAGGTTCTGGCTTGTTCATTCGCCTCTCCACCAAATTAAACAGCAATTATTATCATATTATTAATTAAGGGACAAGTTAGTCTTTGTATTTATTTTAACATTTAAGGCACATTTTATTACACATCACCACTTGTATATTTTGCACTAGCCAGAACTCCGCCATTGTTTTTGCTAAGATGGAGAGAAATGACATGTGAAAATGTTAGAAGGAAATAAATAATTACGCAAATCACTTACATGTTGAATCTTTTTCAAACACTGTATGGAAATTAACCTAAAACCACTGTATACTATCACAACTTATTGTTTAATACAACCAAATTTAACACTTCTAACATCTATACAATGACTCACATAATTCAGTTGCACGTGCTAGAGTGCATTTATGTTGTCAACTCTACATACTCTCCAAGAATTGTTGGAGAAGAATATATACATCTATTTATGAGAGTCTTATATGAGATTATGACATCTCATGCTACAAATGTATTCACTAACTAAATAGAAGTTACATGCTAAAGTTAAAATTAGGTTACCTCATGTATTTATTACATTTGGGTGATTAACTTTCCTCTTTGTAGGAGTTGTGGTCATGTCAAGCTACCCATTTCACAATATATATATATTTTTTAAATTATTAATTAACATTTCTTAGTTTGAATAAATAAAAATTAGAAGAAAATATAATAACAAAATCATTATTAATGTCATCACCCAAATCTCAAGTCATGACAAGCACAAAAACCGAGATAAATCATACTACACCTTACTTCAAGATGGCCTCAAATCAGTTCTCATAGAATATAATAATGTGTGTGATTACAATTTTTGTTTAATCACTTTCTTTCTTAAGATATGAAAGTTTAAAGCTCAATTAACTTATCTGACATAGGGATTATTAGTGATATGACAATTTTTTGCCCAAATTCTATTTGTAAGGGTATGCTTATATGTGGGATGTTGGTTGTGTCCAACTTATCTTTTATAATTTTATTCCCTTTATCCTGATATCAAAAATAGTCGTTTCTTAGAAAATATGACCATTGTAAGGTTGAGGAGTAGTAACTAGTAGAAAAATTATTTTCTCTTGACATCTTGGTCCAATATTGTGAAATCAAGAATTGAGTGACAGAAGTTTGTATTTTGTATTCTGATCATACTACAACTCATTCTTGGAACCTTAATTATCATGTTTTGTCTTCTTGTAATATTAAGCATAAAGAAGATATTCTAAGAAGATTAAGTTGATGAGGACGATGAAAAATCATTGTTTCTTCTAAAACGATGACGTAGAGATAAGCCGTAAGATTTCAATTGATGGCATTCAATTTGGATCATTAATGAAACACTTTGTTTAGATCCAGCTGCATAGCTTATTTAGTTGTTGGTGTTCAATTGATGCTATCTCAATTCACTGACTCCAATAAGTATTTTTCAAGTTGAAAACTCTAGTTGCTCTTGAGAACCTTTGTTTATTTCAACATACTAACTTAATATCTTTAGTTTGAACATAATACATTGTCATTTGAGATTTAAAGTTTTAGTTGTTTGAAAGATATTCTTCAGCTGATATTTCATCTGACTCTTGACTTTCTTCATTCTACTGATCAAGAAGATTTTAGCTGCATTTCTCAGAGAAGACAATAAGCCATTGACTTATTGATGATCAAAGTATTCTGATTATGACTCATTCTTGATTTGCTATAGATGTTAGTACTCTTGTTTAAACTAAGATAATTAAGGTACATGCAGAGAAAATAGGAAAACAAGTTAGTTTTTTCTTGCATGACATATAAGTTATTTTTTTATCATCAAAACTTGATTTGAAGTAAGGACAACAACTCATTTAGTTTAACAATCTCTCTTCTTCTTCTTTTATGATTACAAAATAATTAATATTTGAAAGAGAAAAAAGATTTTTAACAAAAAGGCTTTCCTTGATTTTGAGAATTACACTATTAGTTTAGCACATTTTTCTCCCTATGTATGACTCAATTTGATAACAATTTATAAATAACCTAACTTCGTTATATACAAATTTTCATGTTTACAAAATATAATGACATACCAAATTCTATTTTAAATGTGTTTCATTTATCCAAGAATAGTCAGATACAATATATAATCTATCTAACTTTTGATAACCGATTCAAAAGAGAGTGGGGGACAAGCAACAAACTGTTTCATAATATATCTCATTATCTTTAAAGGAGAGTACATACAAAATCTTACCTTAGTATAAGGATGAGATTTAGAATAATTAGACATAAGGATAGTACAAACAAAATCTATCCCTTTTTGTGTGTTTGATTAGGAGTATCACTTTTGAGGAACCAAGAATGAACTCCAAGCATCCTTGTTAAATAATCAAACTACTACAGGTAGTTTGTTGAAGGTTATTCAATGAGAGTTGTGCCCCTACTAAAGTTATTGAAGAAGGGCAGGGTTTGGCATTGGGATGAGCCATATTGAGCCGTATTTGAAGACATGAAACTGGCTATGATTAATGAAATATGTCTTAGTCTTGCCAAATATCTCGAAGCCTTTTGAAATACAGATGGATGCATCTAATTATGCCTTTGGGGGAGTCTTGCTTCAAGAGAACTATTTGGTAGCTTATGAGTCGTAAGTTATCACCAGCCGAAATGAGGTATACAACTCAAGAGAAAGAAATGCTTGTTGTTATTTTTTGTTTATGGGTTTTAAGACATTACTTGTTGGGGTTGAAGTTTATTATGAAGACTAATAACACTACTGTTAGTCATTTATTTAAACAACTGGAGTTAACACCTAAGCAAGGTTGTTAGCATGAATTTCTAGCAGAGTTTGACTTTGAGTTTGAGCACAAGGTGAGGAAAAGTAATCATGCAAGCTAATACCCTTAGTCTCAAGGCTGAGCTTACAGTAATGACCTACGTAGCACACATATTGGCTAGCGTGTTGCTACTTTTGATGCGTGAGCGCATTCAGGAAAACTTAGATAAGAATCCATTTACTCAAATTATCATAAACCTAACCAAAGAAGGGAAGACTTGTCAGTTTTGGAGGATGGAATATTGTTAGAGAAGGGAAGATGATTGTTCATTCTTAAAGTAGGGGATTTTCAAAGGGCGCTCATGAGGGAGTACCATGACACTTTGTGGGCCGGTCACCCGAGTTGGTAGAGAATTTATGACCTTCTAAAACAAGGGTATTACTGGCCTCAGATGAGAAAGGATGCAGTGAACTACTCTAAAACTTGTCTTATCTGTCAACAAGACAAAGTTGAGCGGAAGAAGACTGCAGGACTAGTAAAGCTGCTGCTAATGCCAACTTTTCCATGTGAAAGTGTGTCTCTAGACTTCATCACCAGTTTCTCAAGAGTGAGGGATATGTCTACTATCTTGGTGGTAGTGGATCGGTTGTCAAAATATGCCATAATCATCTCGTCACCAAAAAATTGATCGAAAAAAGTCACAATTTATTTGTTCTTTAAATATGTTATCAAATATTGGGATGTGCCAAGAACATTGTTAGTGATCGAGATAACATGCCCATAAGGACTTTTTGGTCCAAACTATTCTACCTACTCGATTTACAATTTAACATCTCATCTAGTTATCATTCACAAGTTGATGGCCAAACTGAAAGATTTAATGGCATACTAGAAAGATAATTGTGCCTAGGGCTGGACACGAGTCAAGCTCAAGCCTGTTCGGCTAAGCTCGATTTGAGCTTGATAATTGTTTTTTTTGCTTGTTCGAGCTCAGATCGTGTTTGATTAAAAAATAAAAACTTATGTTCAAGATCGACTCAAGCTCAACTCCTGAATGTTCAAACTCAGCTTAGCTCTAGCTCGTGAAACTTATTCTAATACAACCAAACTTGAAATACATCCAAAAAGATTCTAATCAAAACACAAATACTAATATGATAGATTCTTAATCCAAATTCAACAAAACAAGGCAGCAACCAACAACCTACAATCCAACATGAAGGCAATAACTAACAATCCAACGAGAAGGCAACATCCAACATTCCAACTAAACAAGGCCACAAGCTAACAATCCAAACCTAAACAAATTTTAAACTGCATCGCAAAATAAATAAGAAGATTAAACTAATTAAATATTTATTGACTTAGCCTAATCTAATTAAAAAAAAATTTGGATAAGGTTAAAAGGGTAAATCTAATTTAAAAATTTAGTAAAAAAAATATAAAATATTTATGGACCGAGCCTTATTGAGCTGCTCGTGAGCTTCTCGATCCCGAGCCTAAAATCTTAATCCTATAATTGAACCCCAAAATCCTATTTGAGCTTAGCTCGTAGAGTCAGATAAGTCGAGTTGATTCCAAGCTTATCGAGCCAAGCTCGAATGACAGAAATTGCTACAGGGCAGCAGCTGCTCTTACCCCATCCACTTGATAGGCCTTATACAAGGAAGAGTCCTAAAGCACACCATTTTACTAAAGACTTGAAGCAGACAATTAAAATTGCCCGAGCATACTTAAAAAAAGCTTCCATGGGAATGAAGAAATAGGTAGACAATGGATATCAACGGCTGAAGTTTCAAGTTGGAGATATTGTAATGGTCAAGCTCACAAAGGAATAGTTGAAGGGACTAAGAGGGCAGGATCACTAGCTTATCCATAAGCATGAAAGTCCACCTCTTATTGTTTCCAACATTAGAAAAGTTACTTACAAGATTGACCTTCCATCCTGGATGAAAATAAACCAAGTTATTCATGTTTGCAACCTGAAGTCGTATTATCCTGATCTAGAAGATCTAGTAGGCTAGCAAGCGATCCTCAAAAAGCCACCTAAGCAGAGTTATAGAAGAGTTTTTAGCCAAGATAAAAGTGATCATTAAAAGGCACCCACGCCTTATGTAACATTCCCAAATTAATACCTAAATTAATTATAAGATAAGTAATTATCTTAATAGCTAAATAGAATTTAAAATTTAATATCAAGTTTATACATATTATTTCATGTATAGGAATAGTACATGTGAGAATAAAATGCATATAAAAAATATATAAAATATGTATTAGTATGGGAATAGTATATATATTTAAAAATATGTATAAATACATACATATATGTACGTATAAGGAAAAAATATATAAAAAAAATGGACAAGTGTAGGCGTTGGAATAAAGATGGGAAAATATTACATGGTGGTGTTGGAAGAAGAAGACAAAATGATAAAATATAGGTTACTTGCTAGAAAAGGAAATGTGATGAATTAGGATAAAGAAGAAGATTAAATGTGGCAATTTGTAATAAATGAAGGGGTATATGTGTAAGGAAGAGAATAAGTGTGGCAATTTGCAATTAATGAAAGAATCTAGGTGTAAGAATGAGAATAAGTGAGGCAACTTGCAATTAATGAAAGGCCTTAGTTGTAAGAATGAAGAAAAGGGTGGTAAAGTTGTAATAATTAAAGGGACATGTGGAAGGAAGTTAAGACATAAGGTGGCAAGTAATAATTAACATGGAAAGGTGGCTAGACAAGTGGAAGACAAGAAAAACACTAGGTGCCATGAAATGATTAAGTAGGACATGTGTAATGAATTAAGGAGACAAGGTGTCCATGGAATAATTAAGTAGGGCATGTGTAGAGAATTAAGATGACAAAGTATACATAAAATGATTATGGTGGATATATGTAAAGATTTAAGGAAACAAGGTATACAGGGAATGATTAACATTAAATGTGTAGAGATTTAAGGTAACTAAATGGCTTACAAATAATTATAGAATCTAAACTAAGGAATAAGAGTAAGACAAGTGTTAGGAAGAAAATGCACGTGTTAATTTAGCGAATAACAAATGGAAGGTTGTAATTTTAAAGAACTAAAAGGGTAAAATAGGAAACAAAACTTTCTTCTAATTCCTAGCCTTGGCCATGCACTATAAATAGGAAGGGGAAGGTGATCGAAAATGCATATGTAAGGTAAAGTGTGCACTAAAGTGAGAGAAAACAAAGAAAGTGAGAGAAATAGTGAGAAATTAAAGGAAAAGGCAAACCATGAACTAGGAGGAAAGAAAGGGCAAACCGTGAGCTAGGAAAAGAGTAGGAGAAACCAAGAGCAAGGAGGAGGAGGAAAACCGAGAAGAAAAAAGGAAGAGAAGGCGTAAAGGGAAGCAAGAAAAGAAAACTAAAACTAAGTTCATTAGGCAAGTATTCATGCATTCTTTGTCCATTTCATCTTTGCTTTGCAAATTACTTTCTTGTTACTCTTATATTCTTCATGCATGTGAAATGAAAAATGAGAAAAATGAATCCCTTTTGGGAAATTTAAAAGAATGAGGAAAATGATAAATGATTCTAATAACTTGTCTTGAGTTTATGTTGGTCAAAGTTCCCAAGTATCCCAAATGAATGATGCTCAAACCATAGTATGGATCCTACTATCAAGAGGCAGTGTCATGTATACGAGAGGTTAGTATCCATGGTACATCGAAGTCCTTGTAAGTCAGCCTTAGGTTTGCATGAACCGTTCAAGAAGGTTACTAAGGAGTGGAAATGAAGAAAAATGGTAATTTTGCATTGCATATTCCTATACTCTAAAATTGCCATCAAGAATCTTTCGTTGTTATGTATGAATGCGTATTAAGGTTCAACTCACTTTTCTTCATCTTGATGTGCAAATTAATTAGTACCATGGATGCGTGTTGTTTTCCTTAAGGTATGGTCTATATAACGAGAAAAGATGGCAAGTGGATCTTGTTTGGAAAAACATAGAAATATTTGTGTTGAAGTGCAATTATGTAGTACGGGGTTGTTTTTATATAAAGTTGTAATTGTGTTCTTAACAAGTTTACTTAACAAGTTTACTTCACAATTTTAGTAATTGGCTCTTATATAAATAATAGTTTGCAAATTGTGTTTCTATGAATATTAACCCACTATTCACATGTTACATTTCTTAAGTAAATCTTGGTTAATTGAAGATTAAATAAATAGAGTAGTATAGATTTAAAGTCAATTGGAGGCAAAAGATAAAATTTAGATAGAGGAATACAAGATCATTAATCATGGCCATATGGTGTGTAATAAAATAAGAAGAATGTCTAAGGAAAATTATACAAGTATCACTGTAAGAAGGAAATAAAAATGCCAAAAAATTCACGTAACAAAAGTATTACCAATTAAATTGGCTTAACAGTTTATTAGTATATTAAGTATAGGATTAAGGAAAGAAGGTGTCAAACCTTGAGTTCTTAGTCAAGTGGAAAGGTCTTCAGAAGCTGACTTGCTACCCTACTAGGAGATAATAAGTGCTACACTGGCATCTTTGCATGCTAGCAAAGTCGGCTAGTGACACTAGGCCATGTTGCAGGCTACCCAACCTAGAAAGTAGTTGTCAATTCTATGAAATAAAGGTATTTTGAGAATTTCATAAAATAAAAAAGGATTTTAAATGAATTTGTTATAGGTTTTAATTTAAACGGCATGTTGATCCATAAATGAATCAATTATCAAATTATTATATGTTTTACATTATGAATGTATGATAGGTTAAATATTTAGAATAGGACTGATTATAGACCACACGAGTATTTTAAATGTATTATTTGTTTTGATATTTTTACAAAATAGCAACTGTGTGCCCTACCTTATCTCTTAATCTGTTATTGTAAATTCTTTTCTCATCTAACTCTTTTTGAATATAACTCGAGGTTTGTTATAAATTATATAATAGTTGCATAGGTTAGGATTTAGGATTTAGTTAGATTTGAATTTACTTGAAATTTGAGCTTATTAAGATAATGACATCAAGACAAAGTGAATACGTGTTAGGAATTAGGGGTTGTGCATCCTAGCACACATAGCAGAATATTAAAAAAATTCTCAAACTAAGAACATAGGCTATTTAAAATAATTATATGATATAAAAGCTAAAGATTAAAATAAACCTTTTGAAGCTCTCACAATGCAGCTAGCTTGTTTGTTTAGCGGGAATGCTTGAAGTTCCTTCACCAATAGACAAACTTGATACTCCCAATCAAACACACAAAAACTATCAATGATTAGCAAGCTATTCAATTGGAAAGCCTTTAATTATATAGTTCACACAATTGACCAGATCAAAAATCTTTAAAAAAAGAATACATTAATGAAACCATTGAAGAATTCGATTCTACCCTTAGGATACGAGCTAGTTTCCACTTGGTAGAATCGTCAATGGAGGGAGAATACTTAAGAAAAAACTTCTTTTCTTCAAGCTAGGGAAACATGACTAGGAAATAGAATTTAATAAGAACAGCTTATTACTATTTTCTTTCTTAGGGCAAAAATCACAATGTGGCTCTTGTGTATGTGATATGTTGGCCGAACCCCTTAGCATATACATATATATACGGGAGCCTAGGGCTAGGATTTAATCCATCCAAGTGTTGGATTCTAATTAAGCCTAAAGCCCAAAGGCCAAGGTCCACAATTCCTTAGTAATCCATAGTATTATATTTACTAATGGGCCTTTTTAGATTCCTAGTAACCTAAATCCAATTAGGATTCCCACTAGGCCATTTTTGGACTTTCAAGAAAATAAGCCATTCCTTATATATTTGTAACAAATTACATTTTTACCTTTATTAATTTCAAATCTCCATTAATCCTTCCTAGGTTCTTAATTTAAGTCAATTAATGTGTGTAATCTATTAGGTTCTCTCAGACGTTAATAATAAACTTAATTGAATACTCCCTAAGAAGTGCGGTTAAATTAAAACTCCTTTAATTTTACTTTGGTTTTGTCAAACTAACCAGCTTACATTCATAAATCAAGATTGACGTCTAGAAATATATAATGATCACCAAGTATAAGCGAAGTTAAGATCATTGATCAAATCTTTCAGTGCTTGGTTACCATGTAATACAATCATTTCATCAAACATATCCTGAGTTAGACATAAAGCTTGGATTCTAGTGTTAACCCTAACTTTGTGTTAATCCATTAGTACTTCAAATGAAGTTTACGCTTTGTTCCTTAAAAAGATTCAAGAAAACATTTTTCCTAATCTGTTTCACTTTGTAAAGATTTCCGAAACAAGCATATTTGTCTCAAGAGGTCATGGGATATTTGTCATTTTTACTAAGGATGATGAATTCTTTGTTTATATTTATCTACCTTCATATGTTTTACTACATATCCAATAATAACCTATGTATAATCCTTGTTACATGATAAGAGGAATGACATCAAAATATATAGATTCACATATAAGATAACAAGATTATCTTAAGTCAAAGGATCACTTACATTACCAACACTTTGAGAACTTCCAATGATACATTAGTATAGACTCCTAAATCGTTTCTTCATGTTAGGTTAATGCAATGTACTTAACAAGAACCCATATGTTTGTAACAACATCATTATGCTTGTAGTTATGGGGTCACTACTCTTTTTATAAGAGAATGACACAACATATGCTAGTCGAAGAATCATCAATATCCCATTCTTGATGATTCATTGATTAGGAATGCTTTTAGAATAATATAATATGTATTTCATATCTCAAAGTTATGATCAATATCATAATTGCATTATATGCATCTAAACACATAGTTAAAGAATGTCTAATTAATATTATCATATGCATTAAAAGTAAAAAGTGTCATTACAACCAACCATTGATTAATTATTGGACACCAATACTAGCAAGACATGAACGTGGTAGGACTACATCAGTATTTGTATATGGTTTTCCTAAATGTCAAATAAGTCATATGGTCTATAATCATCCCCTTATTTATTTATAGCTTGTATGTATGAGTGTTATATTTCATTAGATGTATTATGAATATATATGCATGCCATATAGAGACCTTAAGGATCATACTCAGCCCACAATTAAAGTTCCCTTTAAATTATCTAGCCACATGTTAAAATATGTTATCTCTCATTATTGTGGCATAATAGAAGTTCTCTTTACTTCTATTTGTTTGGCCTCTGTTAAAGTAATCGTTCATTAGACTTAATTATGCTATAGAAATAATAAGATATGTTAGAATAATGGTTAGAACTTATTTAAGAGCACTATTTTGTTAGCCCCATCAAGACTATCATGTTTTTAAGGCAAAGCTTAAGTATTACTTGGATTGATTAAATGACAAAGCAACATTAACATAAGGATCTAGGAATTTACATGAGATGAAAACGACAATTAATCATTTATTTAAGTTTATTTTGGTTTGTCGAGCCCCCTCAAAGATCAACACAAAATTAAATAATATGCTAGCCTAACTATTTATATTATGAGATGATGCCCGAAATTAATTAAAAAAGTCATTAGATTTGATAAAATAGTATAAGTAACTAATTTAAAGAATTTTTTTTAATTTGTTACATACATAAACAAATAATTACATGTGAGTTCTATCTTTATATCTTAGGTTGCTAGAATGACAAACAATCTATCACTTTAATCCATACTAGAATCCAACAAGTTGATTGTCTGTAACTATTCAGATTGATACCGTAACCTCAAAATTATTTTGAGACAATAAAAGATATCCTATGTCCTAAAGGGAGACATCCCTCAAGATCCAGTTGAATGTGCTCCTGGTTATATGGAATATGATTTCAATAACCATCAGAAGAATATGGATAACAATCAACTAGTAGTATGTATAATACTGAGTTCTATCTCACTAGAGCTTCAAAGGCAACACGAGAATATGGATGCATGTATGTTTGTCATGCACTTGCAAGAGTTGTATCATAAACAAGGCAGAGCCGAAAGGTTTGAAGTATCCAAGAAACTATTCTGCTGTAAGATAGCTGAAGGGTCTTCAGTAAGCATTTACGTACCGGAGATGATTGGATATATCGAAAGATTGTCCCAATTAGATTTTTCTACAACCTATGAACTTTCAATTGATCTAGTCTTATAGTCATTGCCCGAGTCATTTTCACAATTTGTTATGAACTACAACATGAATAAGTTGGAAACAACTTTACCTAAGTTACTTAACATGTTGAAGACTATAAGGGTAATATCGAGAAAGATAATGCCCAAGTGATGCTGATAAGTGGTTCTTCGTGGGACTAGAAGTAATGATTGCTTTTCCTTTCTTTTTGGTTCATCAAAAGTCTTAGTCCTTCCAAAAGGAGTATCACATTCTCATTCCATCCTAATAAAATAGTCCGAAGGAGGAAGTGAAAAGGAAAAATCAGATTATTAAAATAGAACAACTAATTAACCTCAACCGAGATGCCAACTCATAGAAGTCACTTCAGCAATGTAACAATTAGTATTGTCATTAAATTGATAAAACACCCAAACTAAACAATCATAATTATACACAATGCAACCCATTTCTTTTTCTTTCTTTTTTTGCGATTTTGTCAGCTCATTTTAACATGCATGAACTTCCATACAATTAAAAAGAAAATAATTTTTTTGATAAAGATCATTTATCTCTCCACTAAAGAGATTGAATCATACATATTAGGATATGAGTAAAAACATAATCAATGACTTTACCACCCTGCTAGGAAAAAGGGAAATTAATAAAGTTAGATTCAATTTCAAATAATTTTATTTAATATATTCCTAATTATATCTTGGTACGAATGAGTCTCACAAAACTCTCTCTCCTTCTCAGACAAGCATTCAGGCATATACACCTCATCAAATCCAATTTGTACTACATACCGTGACGCAATCTAAGTAGTCAAACTTGAATCACAGCGAGGTAGCACGAACGACGATGAAGGAGATCTGAACACTAGAGAATAAGGTTGGAAAAAGCACAGATTGAGAGAAATGGGGGTAGAAAGGGCTCTGGTTTGCAGAAGGAAAAATGAAGAAGGAAAAGAAAAATGAAGGCTAGATTTTTAATTTCTTCACTAAAAACTCATAAATATTAAGAGCCAGAAGCAGCTACCTAATTATTTAGAAAATATAATTTTGCTTATCTACGTCTACAGAAATATGGAAATGCTAATAAACTCCCAAAAAAATAAGGGCCAAAATTAAATCAATATTAGCTTTTGCAAAATAATTTTAATATTTTCATTTAAATTTTTAATAGATATTATGCGTCTGCATATACTACTATTTATTGTTGTGGCAATAGGTAAAAAATTTCAACTTGTTTTTCAAAAAACAAAATCCTATTTTATGTGATAACTCAAGTGCTATCAATTTGTTAAAAAATCCCAACTAGAATTTTAGGACAAACCATATTAAAATCTGTCATCATTGTATTAAAGATCATGTTAAAAAATGTGATAGTTTATTGTATTTTGTTAGTTCTGAAAGTCAGTTAATTGATATTCTTACAAAACCTTTAACTGAAGATCAATTTTACAAAAGTCGCAAAGAGCTTGGAATGTCTAATCTTATTATTTGTACTGTTGTTGCTAAACCATTTTGATGTATGAGAATCTTCTGAAGAAAATCTTTAAGAGATGAAGAAAAGCTAGACAGTTGCAGAAAAGTCAAAGAACTGTAAAGAAAAGTCAACAGGTGCAGAGACTTGTAAGCAGTTGGTCCAAAAGACAAATAGTTGTAAGGCTCTAAGTGTCACGTGATAAGAAGCATACCTTCAATAATCTATTGCACATCTACAAACAAAACTCTTGGCGAATGGCTGTGACAGCTGGACATCTTTTCTCTTTCTTACTTTCCAATGTATGGACTAGCTAAATCACTCAAGGGCAAGTATATCTTAATTACTTATGCATATCAATTGTTTTACAATTTAAATCAAGATTAATTGTGCATATATTGCACCATTACGATTTTAACACCCAAAAACTGGCAGCATTCTGAAGCTAATTAGAGACAACTCTTGCGTGGTACATTCAACTTAGTTAAACTTAAAGGTTTCTTTTCTACTAAAACACTTCGATAAAATTACATTTAGTGCAAGAGCTCTCTCGCCTTCTCTACACTCTCAGAAACTCCTTGTCTTAGTAATCTTCATCTTTAATGGCACCCAAAAGTTTTCTCACTTTTGGTAATTCATATTCATCATCAAAGAAGTAAAAGAAAGAACAGAACATCTTATGACGACTGACTTCAGTCCATTGAGCCACAACTCCAAAGTCTAGTATGACTACTACTGTGAAATGATAAAGAAGAATCGGGTAATTTCTCTTAGTAGGTTCATTCATTTGGAATCCTACATGTATTTCAAGAACCAACCGTCCATTAATTTTGATTTCCAATGGCTTGTTAAATGTTCTTTGCAACCCTAGAAAAGGTGAGGAATACAGTGGAAAGTTTGGTTTCAGGAAAAACCGTCACCATTTCTAAGGTTGTTTTACATGAACTGTTTGGGATACTCCCTAGTGAACAAGAAGCTAAAGGATATGTTCACAATTTTGATAAATATGAGATATTTTTCTAATAGAAGCATTCATGAGAGCTATGCATTCAAGAATGAAACACAAGATGTACAATTTATTTGTCATCAACGACATTGTTCCAAGAGCAAGTAGCCCAACAACCGTCTCCACCAACGAACTGTTCAATTTGGTGGTTGATTATGCAATGGAACGCCAACTTCTCTAGCATCATTATCAATAAAACGTTAGATAGTATTAGAAAAATAAGAAATAAAATCAGTGCTCTGCAGCCTAAGAGAGGTCTCCAAAGTGTTTAGGCATTTTTGAAGTGAAATTAAAGGATGTCAGAGAAGCTAAACGTTCGACTTTAGAGTTTTTATCTTACAAAATTTTGAGAGGATATGCTCAAGAGGTTGACATGAGTTAGGTCAAGAGGAAATCCACTGATACTTCTCCTAAACCTTATAGTGAAGAAGCTCAAAATCCTTCTCTGCTGCCTCCACCAGTTAATTTTATGGTTTTTATCTGTGAATCCTCCACATTTTCAAATTCTCCTTCTCCTCACCAATAGAAAGTAGAATCTTCTGCTCCTCCTCTAGTATAGCAGCTCCAATAAAAGTACCACCAAGAGTAACTCTAACCTGCAATTGCTATTGTCTAGTTACTGCTCCTGCTCCAGTTGCTCCCCTAGCTCCAACTGCTGATGTTATCCTTCCAGCTACTGATGATGTCACTGCTCTAATCCAAAAGATGATCTTCTACATCCTTGTTCAAACAGCATGAGGATAAGATGGACCTCCTGTACAAAATCATGATATTTGTCGAGGACTGTGACACTAAAAAGGACGTCTAATATCTATTAAATATATAGATTGACCATCAGATGACCAATGAAAGAAGGGTGCATCATATGAGCAACAATATAAATTTCTAGCTGCATGAGTGGACCTCCTCCACCAAGAAAACGGACAAAATACAAGTTAGTTATGATAAACTGGTCACTATTAAAGGAAAGAGAGTTGATGATCTGTATTCCACCAAGCTTGTTGTACCTCATACTTCTCTAACAAATCCAAAGCCAATAGTCTTCAAGGATCCTAATGTGCCATAGCCTCCCAAAAAATTTGTTATCACAAAAGGCAAGGGCAAAAGTCAACTTCTAGCAACTCTATCCTCAACTAGTAAGAGCAAATCAAGACAAACTCAATTGGTTGCCCCAAACTCATCAGATAAAGTGATTGTCTATATTTTTATCTCCAGGCTGTCATGAAATCTTTGGAGACAAATTATTGAGCATGATAAAGCACTAAGATATTAGTTAGAAGTGTTACCATTGGTTATTTGTATATAAAAATCTTTAACATATGCAACCACTTCTATGACTCCTTCCTCGAATCTACACCATCCTACAGCTAAACTACAAACCATTAAAAGACAATTGTAGATTCTGGGAGAGACTCTAAAGGACCTAATTGACAAATCAAATATAATCCCTCATGCAATTCATATCATGTTGATTTTGATTTTCTGTTAATTTAATTGTACTGTTAATATTTATTCAATTATACAACTTTTTTTTTTATTCAATGCCTATCATTCTCTGCTCAGTTGTTTCTCCTTTTATTTTTATTTTTTTATTCACTTTTTACTTGATCACAAAAAAGGGGTGAAGAACATGAAGTAATGATTTTATAAGGGAAGAAAACTTTCAAACTTGTTAGAAAAAACTTGAAATTTAAACTGAGCTTATACTCAGGGGAGCTTGAAATGTTAAAAATCTTCTAAATTGCTAAAAATATATTGTAATCATTCAAAAATAGGGTGATTGTTGAACTAAACCATAAACTAATCTAAAATGTTTAATTTAATTTGTATTTTTTGTCCCAAGTTTTGAATAATTACAAGCTGATTTTTACATTATATTTGGATTGCATGTATACTTGATAAATGACACTTTAAAGCTATTCAAATATGTGCTCCTTCAACTAGTATTTATTCAGAGCTAAAACAATAGTGTTTCTATTAAAGATCATATTCAATTGGACTTTGAAGAGTTTGACATCTTCCCAGATTAATGATTAAAAGCAATGTTTCATTAAAATTGTACAGAAGCCATCAAGAGCTAAAGACATAAGGGTTACTAACTGAAGAGCTGAAGTTAGAAGAGCTTAAGATAAAATAGATGTTATCTTAAAAGTTGAAACATTAAGAGTTTTTTGTTCAGGCACACCGTTTCATTAAACAAAAAGTTGAAGACATAAGAGTTATTATCTAAAGAGCTGACACTTCAAGAGTCGTTTGTTTAACCGGATTGTTTCAATAAAAGAAGAGCTGAAAATAGAATAGCTGAAAATTCAAGAGTTGTTTAATCAAATGCATGGTTTCATAAACAAACAGTTGATCCTTAAATCAAGAGTTGATCAAAGAGATACCAAAATGCATCGTTTTATTTATTTCAAGTGTTGAATTACAAGTGATGATATTTTTTGAATGTTAGAGTCACATCTTAAAACCAATCAATTGGCATTAAGAGGTGTGAGCTCATATTATTTATATATTATGTTATAGCTCTATTTCTAAGCAATTTGTAAGATTACAACATTGACACCCCCCTCACGTGGAACATGGAATTCTATCACGAATCAGGTTATGGCGACTTGGGCCGAAGTGTTGGAGCATTAGGCCTAGAACCCAACTTTTTGTTGAGGCCTAGCTTAGGGACCTCACTCTGATACCATGTTAGAGTCACGCCTTTAAAACTAATCAATTAGTCAATGTGATAATCTCCCACATTGCTTAGAAATAAAGCTATAACATAATATATAATAATATGGGCTCACACATCTTAATGCCAATTGATTGGTTTTAAGATGTGCATCTAAAATAGCATCAGAGCTAGGTCCATAAGTTGGGCCTCATCAAAAAGTTGGGTTTTAAGCCTAACACTCTAACACTCTGGCCTAAGTTGCCACAACCTGAATCATGTTAAAACTCAACATTCCACATGAAGGGGGATATCAATGTGGTAATCTTTCACATTGCTTAGAAGTGAAGTTGTAATATAATATATAATAATATGGATCTTATAATCCAATATTGTAAAGTCAAGTTTTAGATATAGTGTATAAATTGTAGTTATAAAATAACAAACACATGAACAAATTAAATAAATAACAATACAATTGAACATGTTATAACCTAATATGTTAGTACCATGCTTTAGAAATCTTATACATAAATTTTAATTTTAATTGAAAGAAACTTTAATATGAATAAACACTTATATAATTTTGACTCATGTATGTGTAGATATATGTGTATGTAAATTGAGAGTAAATATACACCACAAATTCATACTTTTGACTTTGACTCCTTTTTGTTTTTTGTTTTTTTATTCTTTCTTTTATTTCCTTCCTCCTTCCTTTCTTTCCGATGACCGACTTATCCTTGGTTCTCTCTCTTTTCTTCAAAAAAATTTATTATTTCTTATGGCCGAGAACTTAAGCTTCAGTAAGCTTCAGTTTAGCTTGATCGTCTTACAGGATTGCAGCCTCCAACCTTCATCTTTCCTACTTAGATCATGAAGAACCTCCGCTCCAGTGGCTGGCCATGATAGCCTTGGTTAGCTACAAAATTCGTTCCTTATTGCTCTACAGTTTGTTACTTTGGCTGGCCGTGAGGTGTAGCTTCCTTCCTTGTTCGAGTAGCTCTGCCTGTCTTTGTATATAATGGTGTATATGTGTATGTATATGATCTTGGAGACATCATTTAGAAGGTCCCTTGTACATACCTTGTTGCTGCCCTGTTTTAGGATTTTGTGGCAGCTATCATTTCTCTTCACCTAGCAGCCCCTTTTGTAATAACAGCCAACCCTTACTTTGTTTTACACCCTTGCTTGGCCGTGAGATGGGTAAGTGAAATTGCAGCCCCTATATTGTTTGATTCCTTTGTTTTGCTAGGTAGTTACTTGTCTAATTTTTATTATATTCCCCTTGATATCCATGAAGACTTAAATAATATTTTAGGGCATAATTGGAGTTGAATTTAAGAATAATAGGAGAAGGAATTAGAATGAAAAGTGAGGGAAAAAGTGGTAGTTAAATGTTTAAGGAAAAGGAAAGTTTGAACTATGCAAGATTGTTGTAGGAAGTGTATATTTCAAGCTTTGATTAACTCTAAGTAATTAATTTAACTTGAATCCAATGTTTAAAATAGGAATAAGATGGGATTGGACTTCTTGGTATAGTATATATATATACACACACATTAATGGAAAAAACTTATGCACTTAAGATGTTTGATAAAATGTCTACAAGAAACTATAAAATAATGAGTAAAACTTGAAATTTTTAAATCTTTGTGATTAGGGATTAATTGAATTTGAATAAAAAGTTTATGAACAAGAGTAAAGAAAGGTTGGTTAATGTTATGATTTAATGAAATTGAGTAGTGAGTATGAACAAATGGTGATTAGTTGTGGGTAAAATGTTGAAAATGGATGTTAAGTGGTTATTGGAGGGGAGTAGTGTTCAAATTTTATGGTCCAAATAAATCCGGTATTTCGGGTATTTTTGGGACTGAATTAGTTTAGGAGTTTTGAAGAGAAAGTGTATCTTATGGTCTTAAGATAATATCAGGAAAGGTTCATAACCTAATGTGAGGTATTTTTATCGCTAGAGCCATTAGACTGTAACTGGGTTCCTGCTGAATTTTAGGTGACCTTCAGTCAGTCCTGAGGACTTTGTCTATGTTTATAGTTTGAATTAGCTTAAAACATATGAATAAGAATTGTTCCTAACATATTAAGGAAATTTTAAGCTTTTTAGGTTTTAATTTCACGTTATGTATATTTTAGAGGTGTTTGAAGTTATTATTGGAATTTTCGGGACCTGATTGTACATGTTTTGGTGTAACTGGTTTTGGAGGATCTTAAAGGATGAATTAGGAGTGGGGTGGTTAATATGAATTGTTCCTAACATCATGTTAAACTATACTGGAAAGTTTCATAATCTGATTCCTAGCTATGAGGATTCTATAAGCACTAGAATCTAGTTCTGGCAACCAAAAAGTGTGTGTATGCCCTGTTTGTGCTCATGTGGGGATTTGAGTGAATTCAAGGATAAATTTAGGATAAATTTCGAAATAAGAAAGATAGCTAAATTCCTACAAATAATGTTTGGACATGGTTTTGTTGAGCCAATGACGCATGTGAATTCAAGAGAAAGTGACGAGCAAGATCTGTAAACTTGTGAGTGGATAACGTATTCTTTGGTTGCTAGATTAATACGTATAATTGCTATATTTATTTGAATAGATGTGTTTATATGGAAGTATAAGCGTGTGTAGTGTTTAATTTGAGTTATTTGAATTATGCTTGATATGTGAATTTGTTTGTGTCTAATAAAGACCAATAAAATGAATTTTTATCTGAAATGATTTTTACATTCGAAATAGAATCTAGTGCACCTAGGATGTTTTGATTTGATATATAATTTAAAATATTTGAGTAACTCAGCCCCGAGGATGGATATGTACAAAGTATATATTTTGTGTGCAGGCGCAAAAATTGCTCGGTGGGAAGATATATGGTGTGTGGGTGCTGAGTTACTCTAATTGGCCCTTTTGGTTGAATTGCTTGATTTTTATGCTTTGAATATTTTGATTGATTTGTTTACCTCGTATATTGCATAAATAGTATTTGTTTAATTTTACGTTATTCAAACGTACGTACATATAATATTGACTTGTGATTTGAGAATTATTTTCATGTAATTGTTTAACATAGATGTGTTATTCATGTATTGAGTGATTGCTAGTACCTTTTGGGTATGTTTTTCATGCACTAGTTCTTTATGACTCACTTTTCACTTGTTAATGTTTTTTTTTTTAGTAATAGGATCTTAATCTATGTCGACATCGATACTTGACTTGCCGATTACATTGTGCCAAGATATACATTTGAAATCGCATACTTGAAGCCAAAGAATGGACTTTGTAGTCATAATAGGGTTTTAAGTCATCGTGTTTAATTTTGTGTGATAGTCTAATTGTTATTATTTATGATATGGTTGGAGCATAGCTCCTCTGTGTATATTATTGTCATTGTAGACTAGTTGTATGTAACTAGGTATTTCATGTTTGTAATTTGGTCATGTTCCACTTTACAGGGACCTCTGCCGAAATTATTAGTCAAATTATTATATATTTCTATAAATGAGTATTTTTATGTAAATTGTGCTTTCTAACTTTTTTTTAATATTTTGTTTGGTTGAAGGTCGAAGGTCGTATGTGCTTCTTCAATTTGAAGTCATGGTTACGGAGATGTGGTTACTCATTCTTCCGGCCAGTCATGTCTCCATGTAGGATGTGACAATGGGCTCACACCTTTTAATGGCAATTGATTGGTTTTAAAGGTATGACTCTAACACAAAAGATGCAAAGATTTGAGAGTTAAACTCTGAAGAGCTGAACATTCCTAAACAACTTATGACAAGAGAGCTGAAATCAAAATAGATGATTTGTCAAAGTTGTTCCAACAAATGATCTTTTAGAGCTATTCTAGCATATGATCTATCAAAATTGATCTTTCAGATCCATTATTCATTTTGCTCTTTTGTGCATATGAGGCCAAAATTTCTCTGCCTGCCTAGCACGTCAATACTCAAGACTGTATACAATCTTCTGCATGAAGTGAAAAACACACATCTCTCTCTAGTTATGAATTTGTTGATGCCAACACGTGTCTTTTTGGACCACTTACAATGACAACGGGCATCTTGATCTCATATAAAAATCTCTAGCTCCTATGTTGACAACAACTAACGAAGTATTTCATTCATCAAGCAAGAGAATCCTTTTCAAATTCAAAATTTTCAAGCTCAAACATTTAAGAGAATCCTCCATCGCTTTCACATTATGAGATCGAGTTCACTGCTTATTCTTCTGCTCTGAATTGAATCAAATCTATGTACTGACTTAAAACTTTTATATTTTTATAAGGTTTTCTGCTTTTTCATCTTTTTTTTTCTGTAACTTGTAATTTCTCTGGGTTTGAAAAGAAAGCAAGGGGAAAATTTTGTAGGACCTGACTATATGTGGTTTCTAGTTAAGCCTTGGAAAATTAGTGTTTGCATAGGGTGTTGAATCCTAAATTCAGTTTGTTAGTGTGATCTAGTGGAACCTCAAATATTTTTCTTCAAAAAATGAATACAGTTTGGATTATTAGGGGAACCACTATAAATCTCTATCTTTTTACTTGCTTTGATTGTGTTTGAATCTTGCTTGAACTTTAAATTTCCAACTATAGTGTTTGTTTACGAAAAGTTTTTAAATCTATTTTCAAGCTATTGCCCCATTGTAGTTTTCTAATTGAACCAAACATATCATAGCATATCATCTTATTTGACAAAAATCAAAGGGTGATTGGCTAAAAACAAGTGTGTTGGTTGGTAATAAGTAAATGTGGTGCTTTCATATTCATTAAAATATATAGTCATACCCTATCTCTAACGATTATCTACAACTAAAATCATTGTTCACTTCTAAAATTTACGTATGTGAAACGTTATTATCAAAATTTAATTCCTTCAATTATATTGATTTACTTGTGGTGTAACAATAACACATGTATTATTTTGGGATTATTTATTTTACTCCCAAAATTTGAATAAAGTAATTTTGTTAATTTGAAATAATTACCTAGCTATAAGTTGTGGTTAAATCCAAAGTGCAATTTGTGTAAAATACTTAATTTGCAGAACTTTTACCACATAAGATACATAGAAATAAATTTATATTGATCATCTGGGCAGCCAATGAATCAATTACATATAATACATTTGAGACAATACAAAACAAATAAATTATTCGACCACCCTCACTACTATTTGGAATTACACAAGCTTTTTTCCTATTTTTAAAATTTACGATTTAAAAAAAATAAATTTACTATACATAATTATAAATGAATAATACCACTTATAAAATTAAGTTGTTTGAGAAATAGAGTAAAAACTCTCAATAAGTCTAGCAAACGTAACAATCATTTCTTGTAATTCAATAATACACGAGTTCGTCAAATAATTCTATCTAATAGTAGGTTGACTTATTGCTCCTTATATCATCATATGCATAAATGATTTACAATCAAATAAATAATCCAATAAGAATTCCTCCATATCTTTGTCACCAATACTTATAGACCAAACTATAATTATCGAAATAGTATTTAACTGCAATAAATTATATAATATTAATTAGAAGAGCTCCAGCGTTATGAAATTAATTGGTTCTAAATTAAACTTTTGAATTAATATAAATTCTAATAATAATTTATTTTCTTTAAAATATAGATCTAATTACAATTTTGGAACTTAACTACAAAATATTGTAAAAATAAATTACAATACATAGCTTCAAAACAATAACTCATATTAGTACTAACACCCAAACTTTATATATATATATATATAAATAAATTAAAAAAATCACTCAAAAAGAAAAAAAAAATAATAGTAGTACTATATTTAAGAAATCATTATGAAAATTTTCAATGTCTTTTTAAAAATATTTTTCTAATGTTACTGTATTAAGTTCAGTTATACTTTAACTGATCTATTCAAATGAAGGAGGACAACAATTGGATTAATCTTTCAACCAAAATACTTAAGCGAAGAAAAAAAAACATATTGCATACCAACATTTTCTGCATATGAGAAACCACCTAATGATATGCCATTCTATTGTTGTCGAATTGTGATCTTGTCTCATTTCAGCGCAATCTAACATGACTTCGTAATTTGATGATCTTAATCATTGATTTGATTTTTTCTGCATCATTTAAAAAGTAGATGATAGTAATAAATTTGAAATAATAATGACCTCATGTGTCATTTATTTAAGTTATAGAAGGTAAATTAAATTGTTATATTATTGTTATATTAACAAAAAAATAAAAATAAATAGAAGACTATTGTTATAAGAGGAAAATATATTTTCAAATTATAAGAATGCAGAAGGTTTGATAACCATGGTTAGACTACGCAAGGTAAATGATTTTATGAGAATATTTGTTGGAATTACCACTGAGGAAAAAATGACTTAATTTTCCATAGCCAAAGGGATAGAGGGGATCCCCCTACCCCTCTAAAATCCTTATAGAAGCAAAATCTTTCTTTACTTTATTAATTGTGCAATTTGATTGAAGAATTGGAGTTAATATGACTGGGGAAATGATTAATATATAGAGGATTGTCGACGTCATTGTTAACAAATGGCTTTTTTAGATTGGAGAATGCACGTTCAGATATTATACTTTATTTGTCTATGTAATAAAATGATTCATTAAACATAGCTTTCTTTCTTTTTTTTCCTTTTTCACGTTAGAGGTCTATCTTCCTACAATACGTCATGTTCTTTCCTCCTTCTTCTTCTTTTCAATTTCAAATGTTGAGTTAGATCTTGCCTTTCGATAAGAAATATGATATGTGTTTCCCTAACAAATGCCTTTGGGGTAGTTGTTAAGGGATTTAGATATAATTTTTTTAATAGTGGACATTGTAGGTGAAAATAACTCTTGTGCAATAATACTAATGATGTACTAGTTTTGAAATACTTAAATTTTGACAACCATATTTATAACATATAATTAACAAGTGTTTTTAAGACATCCTTTAAAAATTTGAATGACATGTAAAAGATTTTAACAAATTTAGTATTATAAATTATGTGGTATCAATTCAGGTTGTTGTTATTTCCACACCCAAAATATGCATATCCACAACCTCTTAAATGTTGATAGTGACTGATTTACCTTTATTAATAACATGTTAATTAAGATTTCTTAATTGATTTTGACTGTGTTAATTAACTTTCAATTTTTCTTTCTCAACACATATCACACCCATAAATAATTGCCATGTCATTAAAAACAATAAACAGCGTGATAGTGGCTTTACAAGACTTCCATGGGTCTGTAAGCAAACAAGCATATCTCTTTGTTTGCAAGCTCTTTTCCTTTTACATTTTCTTCTTAAACTCTGCTGCCATATATAATTTAGTTTATCTTTCATAAACTAGAACATACAAGAAAAGGAACTTGTTTGACTGAAATAGCATAAATCACGTTCTAGATTGTTTATTAGTCTCTATACCAAATTAAACAATAATTATCATTATATTATTAATTAAGGGACAAGTTAGTCTTTGTAACATTTAACATTTAAGAAACTGTAAATCTAAAAATTTTGGATGTGGAATATCAGCATCTTTAATTTATTATAACACATTTATTAAACACCACCGCTTGTATATCTTGCACTAGAACTCTGGCATGTTAAGTTGTTAGAAGGAAATAAATCAATATGCAAATCATTTACATGTCGAGTTTTTTCAAACACCTATGTCGATCAAACTAAAACTATGTACACTACCATAACCTATTGTTTACTACAACCAAATTTAACACTACTAGCACCTATACAATTTACTTGCATAATTTAGTTGTACATGCTAGAATGCATATATGTTGTCTTCCTCACATACTCTACAAGAACTGTTGGAAAATATATGCATATGCATCTGTCTATGAGGGTTATATAACCAAGATTGAGAAACCATTTGAAGCTTTACTCATGTATTGATGGAAGTTCTTAAAAATTTGATGATGTTAGTGATCCTTTGATTTGAGATCATTTTATTACCTTGTATGTAAATCTACATGTTTTGATGTCACTTCACGTGTCTTGTAAAAAGGATGATACATGGGTGGTAGTTAGATATGTAGTGAAGCATATGAAGATACATGAATGATAGATAAAAAATTCATCATCCTCAGTAAAGAGGACAAATATCTCCTGCACTCCTAGGACAAGTATGTCTTGTTCCGAGAATCTTTGTAAAGTGAAAGAAATTAACAAAAGTGTTTTCTTAAACCTAAAATGATTAATGGGTAGTTGGAGTTAATTGTTATAAGTTCCAAGTACATGAGGATAAAATGGTAATTTGACACACATGTGGGGCAAGAATAATTTTCTTGAAAGTTAAGAAAAAGACCTAGTGAGAATCCTAATTAGGCTTAGGCCACTAGGAGTGTAAAAGACCCACTAACAATCCTAATATGATTATGGATTACTAAAGAGGTTTTGTGCTTTAGACTTAATTAGAATCTAACATATTGGATCAATTAAGCAACCCTAGCCGCCCTTATATATGTATTACTTAAGAGGAATTTTAGTCAACACATCAATCATACACAACCGTGAAAGAATTCGGCCATCAAAAGGTTTAGAGCAAGAAGAGTTCTTGTCCATTCCTTCCTCTATAACTAAATACCAAAGCTTGAAATGAAGTGTTCTTGCTTCAAGATCAACCTCTTCCATCGAAGATTCTACAGAGTGGGAGCTAGCACGTATCCTAAGAGTGGAATCAATTTCCTTCAACCACTTGAAAATGTTTACTTTTCTTTAAAATTTAATCTGATCAATTGTATGAACTTTTACATTAGAGGCTATACATGTGAATAACTACTAATTCATTGATCGGATTTTACATGTTTGTTTGATTGGGAGTATCGCTTTTGATGAACCGAGAAGGAACTTCAAGCATCTCTCCAAACAATCAAACTAGTTGCATCAAGAAAGCTTCAAAAGTTATTAATTAATCATTTACTTTTATTGTATAGTTATTTGATTCACCTAGTGTTCTTGGTTTGGAAATTTTATTATTTCGTTGTGTGTGCATACGATGCATTACACCTATTTCCCAACATAGAATAGGGTTTTTTTTTTTTTTTTTGTAGGTACTGAATTTAACAAGATTTTTAATAGTTAGAAGATTGTAATTATTTTTTTTTATTTTATGTTAATAAATTTTAATAAAAATTAAATTATATCAATCATAAAGTTTAAGTCTAATTTACTTTGGATTTATTATTTTTTATCATTCATTTGGAAAAAAAAAAAAAAAAAACATCAATCAAAATCTTAATAAATACCATTACTTTGATTTAGGATTGTACAAAATAATATTGTGACTCTTTGTTTTATTTTAATTTACACCTCTAAGAAGTTTTCTCTTATATAATATTATAGAAAAGAGAAAAAATATATGTGAGTTCTAATATTAAAGAATTCAAGAATATAAATAATATTGTGACTCTTTGTTTTATTTTAATTTACACCTCTAAGAAGTTTTCTCTTATATAATATTATAGAAAAGAGAAAAAATATATGTGAGTTCTAATATTAAAGAATTCAAGAATATAAGTAAAATATTGAAAATATAAGCATAGTAAAAAATTCATTTTAGAAAATAATTTATAAGACCAAGTTTAAAAAATCATATTATATTAAGTTTTTATTTTATACATAGCTTAAGATTTTTATTAGCTTTTAAAAAAATTATATATAATTTAAAGTCATATAAATATGATTCAGGTACAACGCATGTGACATATAAACTAGTTGATTTTTATTTGGCAAGTGCGATTAATAGGTAATATGATCGAAGTTTATATGCATTTTAAATTTTATACAAGCAAACCCTAATAATTCTAACCAATATTGAGATGAGAAATTTTGACTTAAAGAAAATAAATATCTTTAATCTATATTGAAACTATTGTAAAAAATAGATACTCTTCACTGTATTCCCTCTAATTAACATTTTTAATACGAATTTTTATAAAATAATTTCTGATATTTAACAGGGCATTCATATATGTATTTTATTTACTATTGTGGTTCTTGAGTATTGCATCCTTTTTTATTTTGGTCCTTAAGGAATTATTTTTTTCTAATTAGATTCTACACAATTCAATTTTTCTACTTTAGTCATTCATGATTTAGTTTATTTTAATTGAGTTCTTAATCATGTTAAAATTATTAAATTGAGATGAAATCTAATGAAATTGCCTAATTTATTTTTTATAAGATGATGAAAAAATGAACATTAATGCAGTATAATTAATGACTTTTGGAAAGATATGTAGCAATATCACAATATAAATATATCAAAATAACAAAAGAGATGATCGATTAAGAGTGCTCACTTTTTTCCTTCTGGTTTCCCAGGTTTCTCCGAATGCAATATGGGGAGACTAATCCTTCAGGATCTGTTGGACTGGGGGGCCCCCCCAACAATTGCCTACTCAAAAATTCAAACTTGTGTTGTCACATTGGGAGAACAACTCGCTTACCATTACATCCAACTCTTGTTGGTAGAGTGCTCATTTTCTTTTGGTTAAATAACTCTCTTTTTTCACCTGCACCACCCATAAAAAACATCTTAATTAAATAGCAAAAATCCCTTTCCTGTTGATTTGTTTGGGATCTATACAGAGTATATCCTCTTGTTTTGTGGAGTAATAATTCTTCTAAACTATTAAAAAAAGACAATTACAAATTAACTTACTATAATTAACATTGAGACAAATTAGGGATTAATTGTAATAATCCTCACAACCTGATAACGTAAAGTCAAGTTTTAGATATAGTGTATAAATTTTCATTATTAAATAACAATCACATAAACAAATTAAATAAATAATAAAATTAAATATTTAATAACCCTATATTTTAGGGTAAGTTGTAAAAATTTTGGTGTATAAATTTTTTTTGTAAAATAAACGAAATTGTGACCAAGCAAATTAAAGTGGTTAAATAGTTAATATATATGTAAGTATACAAATCAAGCTTAAATATACACCACAAATTCTAACTTTTTAACTATTGACCCTATATTATATTCATTTTTTATCATATGTCTTTATTTCTTCATTTTGTCTTCTAGTTGGCAAATTCTTGGAACTTTCTTCCACCACATCTAGCCTTCCCTTATGCCCAGCCGAGACCTCTTTCGTTTTTCCAGAAATTTCTTCCTTGCTTGGCTTTATTTTCTTTCCTTAGCAGCTGAGAGTTTATCACCTCTTCTCAAATCGTGCTTCTCCTCTTTCTTGCTCAACCGTGGACTATCTTGAATCAATTCCAATTTTTTTTTACCTTTCTCTTGTTTCCTCTTGTTTGTCTCCCATGAATCTTGAAACTTTACACTTGTTATACCATAGCCTATCTCCTTTTTGGCTTGCCTTTGAAGCTTAAAACTCAGTTTTATTTTGCATCACTTTAGCTACCCTGTTTTGACAACAATCTTATGTTAAAGGTATAGGACAACAACCTCCCATGTTCCAACCGTAAGGAGCTTTAATCTTGTAACCAAGGGATTTAGCCATGCTTGCTTAAGTTATTTCAGTCTTAGCATCACATAGGATGGATATTACAGCAACTCTTATGGCTGATAGTCACTTTCTCCTATGGCAGCAGCTTTGGTTGTTGGAATCAAGGACTCTACCAATGGTGCCTTTGAATTTCTAGTCTAGACATGTAATTTTCTTGCCTTAATCAATTTTCTTTTCCTCCTTATTTAATAATAGTTATCTGTAAGATTTGAGTAGTTATATTTAAAGGTGTAAGAATGAAAGCTTAAAAGTGTTTAAACATTGAAGTTTAGAGTAAATTAATGTGGATTTGTCTTGGTTCAAACCTATAAAGTATCTAATTTAACTTTCAAACTAATGTGGGAGTTATTAAGAATGTTCAATTTATGTGGTATGTGAATTATTGGGATGGATATATATAGAATCACACACATGTCAATGAAGGGAAATGATGCCTGTAAGGTGTTTGATAAAATGTTTGAAAGAAATTAGTTATAACTTTTTAAGTAAAACTTGGTAAATTTAAGTCTTAGTGGTTAATGTTATTGGGGTGAATAAGAATTCATGAACAAAAGCAAAGAGTGGTTGGTTGATGTTGTGGGTTAAAGAATTAATGAAAGTGAGTAATGGTAAACAAATGAGTGTTAGTTATAGGTAAAGTGTTGGAAAATGAAAGTTAAGTGGTTTTTGAAGGGGTGCAGGGCCAGATTTCATGGGTTAAAGGAATTTTGTGTTTTGGGCGCTTTTGAGACTGAATTAAATTAAGAATTCAAAAAAGAAATTGTATCTTAAGATCTTGAGATATTGTCTACAAAATTTCGCACCCTGATTCCAATTATGATGATCGTTAGAGCTATTGGACTAATGCTAGGTCCATACAAGATTTTTAGTGAGCTTCAATCAGTTCGGGAAACTTCATCGGGGTTTGTAGTTGGAATTAGCTTAGGACCTCTATATAAAAGTTGTTCCTCACATACTAAAGAGTAAATCTGAAGTGGTCGGGTTTTAATTCCTTGTTATGAATATTTTGGAGGTGGTGGAACTCAGGGTTATGATTTTCAAATACTAATTGAACATGTTTTAGTATAACTGACTTTAGAGGGTTTTAAAAGTTGAATTAGGAATAAGGTTCTGAATATGAAATGTTCCTAATACCTTGATAACCTAGATTGGAAGGTTTTGTATTTAATTCCAGAGTATGAAATTTTTATAAGCCTTAAAGTCTGTATTGACAACCAGGAATTTGTGTAGTGTTCTGTTTTTGGTTCCTGTAAGGAATTGAGTAGGTTCAAGACTAATTTTAGGAGAATTTTATAAATAATAGAGATATATAACTTCCTAAAGTTAATGTTTCAATTTGGTTTTATTAAATTTGGTTAAGTATGTGAGTGAAAATAAACATATAGCCAAGGGGGTTGCAAAAATGCATAAAAAGAGTAAACTTTAAATAATTAATTGTACTAGTATACACATCTAAAAAATATATATGATACCTATCTAGAAATATATACTTGTCTATTAATAAATTCAATAAACAGAATTGGATTTCCTTTTTCCTAGAGAAAGTTATGTTCAATTAACTAATGTAAGGTCAGTGCTGCCAAAATCCAGCATTTGATAGAATTTCATGCAACCTTAAAGAATAAAATGTATTAATATATAAAGCTACATGTGTCTAGTATTTAATAAATTTTACAAAATTGGGTTTGGAATTTCTTAGAGGAAGATATGACTGTTAAAGTGAACACTAGTCCAAATCTCAAGTTTGGACAGTTTCAACATCTCTAACTCACTAGTGTTTTCTATCTTTTCAACTTGTTTCCTTCTACCCTATGCATTGTCAAGATATCTAAAATGTCTCTTCATTATCAACCTTATCACATAAAGCACAATTCATACTATTTGACATGTAATGGCTTAATAGAAAACTTTCATAAAAAATCTTATATAAGTTGATATATAAGCTTAGTAATTAAAAGATTATAACCATAAAATTTATGAACTACGTATTATTGGGAACTATGAATTTCAGTTCCAGATCCAAATATGGACCTAATAAAAGACGTGAACGCAAATGTAAGTGACGAATGAAATCGGTTAAAGATGAGTGGTTAATTGTTACCCTCTGGTTGCTAGATTAATGTATTTTATTGTTTGATATATGTATGTATATATATGTTATATAGAGGTGAATAAGAATTGTATTGCTATGATTGAGTTATGTGAATTGTGTTAATTGTTTGAAATGGCTTGTGGTTGATAAGGACTAACGAAGTGAAATGTTTTCCTAAACGATTTTATTTCCAAAACTAAAATATAGGTGCACCTAAGATATTTTGATTTAATATTTTGATATGAGATACTTTGAGTCTGACAATTATTTTAAAAGAATTGAGTACTCAGTCCCGGTGGGATGGATTATGTACAAAGGATTAACCAGTTGTGCGAGCGCGTAAATGCCCGGTAAGGGAGATACTATTGTTCGAGGTTGCCTTACTCTATTGGCCCTTTGCTTGCTTTGTATGTTTTGATTGCCTTGATTATTTTAATTGAACTGTATTTGTTAAGTGTTATATTTCTGTAACTATGTAAGTGCAATATTAGTGATTTTGTGATTTAGAATATGCTAATATATTAAATGACTACATATATATTATATTATATTACTTGTGTTAAATGATGCTAGTACTCTTTAGGTACTATTTTTCACTCACTGAGTCCATAGGACTCACCCCTCTTCTGTGGTTATTTTTTTCAGTAACAAGATCTCGAGGACGGCTATTACCGATAATGAACTTTGTTGAGGATTTGGTGGCAAGGTAATTCTTCAGAATCTCAATCTTCAAGTCAAATGATGAAAATTTGTAGCCACACTAAAATTGTGGGGTGTCTAGTCTTATATTGTGTAGTAGTCAAATTATTTGTTATTGTTATGAGAAACAGAACAGAGCTTTTTTTTTTTTCTTTTTTTTTATTTATTTATTTTTTTTTTGCGGTTGTTACTGTTATTGTTGCATAAAAAACAAGATTATGTATTTATATTTTTGGGCATATTTCACTTTACGGGAAATCTCTGCCGAAATTTTCAAAAAATTGTTATTTATTTCAGTAAACAAACTATTACAGTTAACTTTTGTTTTATAAATTTTTACTTTTATTCATTGGTTTGGTCAAGAGTCATAGTTGTTTCTTTGTTTAGGGGTTACGGAGGTTTAGTTATCCATTCTTTCGACCAGTCATACCTCCGTGAGAAATGTGACATTAATGATTTATAATTAATAGAATTTTATCAACAAAAAAAAAAAAAGCATAAGTAAAATAGACATTTTAAACCTAAAATTTCAAATTAAGTTAATTACAATGAATAAAAAAATTATATAGAAGTGTATAAATGGCTGAATCTTTTGATTTTTTAATATTAGCCTCACTTAAACTTTCTCTACCAAGTTTTTTTTTATTTTATTTTTTGAGAAATAACTCTAAAACTATTAGGGAAAAAAAATTGTAATCCTATTATAATTTATTAGCATTAAGACTAATTAGAGATTGAGCTTATAATTAACTATATCATTTTAGTTTGTGCAATTCATTGAAAACTCTATTTTTTTTTAAAATTATTTTAACTTCACTTCAATTTTACTTCCGAGAAAATTGATTTGTTAGATTATTATTTTATTTTTCTAACCTTTATCACTTGTGTATCAAATTAAATTAGGATCTAGATTTAAATTTACCCTTATACTCTCTCTTCTCGCTATGTTTATGTGGAGAATGGAGTATTTTGCTAGAGTCCCAGGAAAGCAACCAAAACGGTGCAATTTCGGTTAAAAAAAAAAATAGATTTGTTTTGAATTGTTTGTTCTTCTTCAATAGTGGAGTTTCTCTTGTTCATTGTTGCAATGTGAGAACATATCCCATGACGAGCATTTTCAAAGGGTTTGAAGGCTAAGAAGACTCAAGTTAAGGCTAAAAAAAAAAATGTGAATTGAAGATAAAGACAAATTTGAATGTGTCCAAATCCAGTTCAATTTATACAGTTTCAACCCAATCCAAATTCTAAGAAAATTTAGTTCTCTTTAACACCCATGCAACAAAATATAGACAAACTTCCAACCGAATTCCAATCTAAAAACTATATGAAATTAGAAAAACCCCAATTCATATAATTACTAATACAAATCCCAATCTCATTAAATTAAAGTTCAAATTAAACTGAGAAAGCAAATATGCCTCATGTTGGATTCATCCTCATAGTAAATGGAAAACTCAAACTTCCTCTGTGCGAATTGCAGAACCTTAATTCAAGTGGAAAAAGAATCCATGCGAGGAAGGGAAAGAGATGAAGAGAAAAGAAGAGAATGATCAGTTCATTTAAGGATTCAAAAAATAAAGTATTAACAAGGTTAAACTTCATAGTGGAATGATGATTGTTTAGAACATAAACTAGTAGGCTATAAGTTAAAATTGTTAATCAACTAAAAGATAAAGAGTTGAGGGAAAAAGATTTACACAAATGATTTTATAATAGTTCTCCAGAACCCCTGGTTACATCCACTACCCGAACTTACCTTGGGAATTTCACTGCTAGCTGAATTCACAAGAATCAGTAAAACCTTTACACTTAATTATAAGGTCAGCAACCTAGCTAATCTTTACAGGTCTTAGCCAAAACCTAGTTGAATTAAGAGATTCAACCATAACCACCAAATTCCTTAGGACTCACCACATGTTTAACTTTACTAAGCTTAATCCTAAGCTTTAAGTTCACTCTCCTATTTTTCTCATAGACACTAACAACGTGTGTGAGTACAATTTTCTCTCAATCACTCAATTACAAATGTTTCTTAAAGATGTGAAAGTTTAAATATCAATTGAGTGATGATATGCCAATTTTATGCCCAAATTTTGTCTTCAAGGGTATTCCTTTATGTGGATGCTAGTTGTGCAAAACCAGTTTTTCCAACTTGTCTTTTAAAATTTTATTCCCTTTATCCTGATGTCAAAAGTAGTCATTTCTTAGAGAATACAGTCGTTGTGAGGTTGACAAGTAACTGGTAGAAAAATTATTTTCTTCTAACATCTTGGTCCAATATTATGAAATCAAAAATGTGGTGACAGAAGTTTGTATTCTACATTATATTCATATTATATTTTTAAACGTTAAATGTCATGTTTTGTCTTCTTGTAATATTAAGTATGAAGAAGATATTCCAAGAAGATATTCCAAGAAGAATTAAGTTGATGAAGATGATGAACAGTCAATGCTTCTTCGAAAATGATAACATAGAGATAAGTCGTAAGACTTTAATTGATCGCATTCAATTGATAACTTTAGTTGACTTAATTATTAATGAAACGCTTTATTTTGATCCAGTAGCATAAGAGCTCAGTTGATTCATCTATTGGAGTTCAATTGATCTTATCTCAGTTGACTAACTCTAAGAATTATTTATGTAGTTGAAAACTCTAGTCGCTCTTGAACCTTTGTTCATCTTAGCTGACTAACTTAGGATCTTCAGTTTAAACATAATAAGTCATCGTTTGAGATTTTAAGTGTTATAACCCAATGTCATAAAGTTGAGCTTTAGATATAATGTATAAATTTTAGTTATAAGATAACAAACACATGAACAAATTAAATAAAAAAATATATAATTAAACATGTTATAACCTAACATCCTAGTGTACGTTTTAAAATTTTTGTGTACAACTTCTTGTTGTAAAGTAAATAAATATTATACCTATATATAGATATATAAATTATATATGTACACTATTAAACTAAAACTTGGTTGAGTTGTAGCTTGACTTTATCTTGTGTAAATTATTTTAAGTGAACACATGTATAAACTAAGTAAACTAGATTAAATAAACATTTACATATATATATACAAATCAATGAATATACATCCACCACACATTTGAAATTTTGACTTTTGACTTAATTATTTTATATTATTTTTATTCCTTCTTTTTATTTTACTTTCTTATCACTTTCTCATCTCTTAACCGACTTACCTATCATTTGTCTCCGCTGTTTTCTTTCTCCTTGCTTCACGAAACTTCCTTACTTCTTGTGGCTGAGAACCTTCATTCTTGGGTGTGTATTCAGCTTCCTTTTTTCCTTTTTCCTTTTTCCTTTTTCCTTTTTCCTTTTTCCTTTTTCCTTTTTCTTGCTTGGCGTTGAACTTATCTCAGCTAGCCCATGAGCTTTCCTCCCTCTTTTGCTTCAATTCTTGTTGGTTGCCCTGTCTAAGCCTCGGACTACACTTGAACTTACTACCAGCCAACTAATCTACTCTAGGCCATGGAGAGTGAAAGCCACTATTATTGTGTGCCAGTGGACCATCCTTCTTCTCCTTCCTAGTATTTTTCTCCTCCTTTGTTCTTTTAAAACATTTCCACTCACTGGAAGATTTATCTTCCACATTATTCAATTCTCCAATTGCAATTATTAATCCCAATTAGGGTAAGGGTATTTAGCACTTTAAAAGCTCAAATTATGAAAACCCCACACTAACTCTAATTCCTCCATTTCCATTACCTTCAAGCTTCCATTTCTGGACCTTTATTCACACCCAACTCAAAACCTATTACTAATATTTAAACAAAACATAAGTAGTAATAATTTACTCAAGGTATAAAAAAACAATAATTCAATAGAAGCAAAGATAAATTGGATTACCAAGATGCTCATCCACCAATTCCACACATGAATCATCACTCAAGTGGTTGCTACCACCTCTCAACTTGCTGCGAAAAGGTTGTTACACCCAAGGTTGTCAAGATCGAGATCTTAAGCAGGATCATTGAGGGGGAGCAAGATCGACTTCGTAAGATCGAATCGGTAAAATCGGAAGATCTTACAAATTTTGTAAAATAGTTATTAGAGTCTATATCTATGTACATAATTTATTGTAAATATGTGCATTTTTTTATAAACAAGCACAATTTGTATAAAGCTCCAACTATATTTTTTTTCTAAAATATTCACCAATTTCATCAATAAGATAAAATAAAGTACAAACATAAAACATCCAATACAAACATCAAATTTATAACATTAATTTCATGAACATGTAATCCAAACATAAGTTCATAAACAAAATATCCATACAAAGATTCTTAATACCACAAAATTAAAATCCAATTTGCATAATTTAGTCTAAACCAAAATTAGTCCCTTCTTCATAAACATCACAATTATCTTCTTCATCACCATAGCTTTCTCCATCATCATCTCCATTGCCAACATCATAATCACTATTGTCATTGTCAATGGGATTTCCACCTTCATCACTATCAACACTCATGACTTCATCAACTTCATCAACTTCACCACCTACAACACCAACATCATCCTCTCCATCTTCATCTTCATCTTGCATCACTTGCACTTCATCATCATCTAATGGAGCATCTAAATCAATCACATCATCATTGGCATTAGAAGAACCATCAAGAACACTTAGCCATTCATTTGATGAAGAATCTACAAGATCTTCTTTTGGAGTTATCCATTCATCATCTGAGGAGAGATCATCCAATTTCAAGCTTGGACCCAAATAATTTTTGGTTTGCCTTTCATTCAACTTGCAATTGTACATGACAAAAGCTAAGTCATTCATTTTCTTTTGATGCAAATGATTCCTTTTCTTTGCTAAAAAAGTAGTAAATTATTTATAAGAGATCAATACTAGAAATAAGAATTATAAAAATAAAATAATAGATACTATCAACTTATATTTACCATCTCAAATACGCTCCAATTACGTTCACATCCAGAAGAACTATAAGTCAGGCTTAAGATCCGAATGGCAAACCTTTGTAACTCAGGGCATTCGTCTCCATAAGAATCCCACCATTCAGCTGGAGTTTTTTTCTCCCTCATTGCCTTTGCAGCTGAGATTCCAAATAATCCTCTAGCATTTTTTAACTCTTCAAGTTGCAAATCAATTGTATTTCTCTCATTTGAATCTTGAACCAATCTCTCCAAGCAACCATAAAGTCCACGTTTAACTTCATAATCAGCTTTGAAGTTAGGATTATAATGATATTGAGGATTTAAGTAATAAGCTGCAGCATGCAAAGGCCTATGAAGTTGCATCTCCCATCTCACATCAATAATGCTCCAAATAGGCTCATACCTATAAAAGTTAATTAAAAATTTAGAATTAGTTGATGCAAAAAATAATATGAAAATATGTGAAGTTACTACTTACTAGTTTAAAGAAACAAAAGCTAACCTCTTTTTAACATTGCCAAAATTCAATTGTATTTTTTCTTTTGCCCAGTCCATTTCTTCATAAATAAATCCCATGGCCGGTTTTCTTTCTGAATCCACTAACCTGAGCACCTTGATAAGAGGATTAGCAGCCTTAAGACATTCAACAACTTTCTTCCAAAAGTCATTGTTTAGAATAGTGCTTGCAACTTTCTTTCCTTTTTCTGTGTTTGAAAAAGTGCTTGCTTTCCACTTTTGAGAAGAAAACATTCTCATCAATGCTGCTTTTAATTTAAGAAGACACCCCAAAGTCAAGTATGAAGTAGCAAACCGGGTCGCAGCAGATCTAATTAAATCTCTCCCTTTGGTGAAACTCCTCAATATAGCAATGAGCATGTTTCTTCTATAAATGTATGTAGTAATTCTCTTTCCTTTTTCAATGGTCATAGAATGCACTTTTAATTTTTTTGCAAAATCCTCCAACATCAAATCAATGTAATGTGTTGTACATGATGTCCAATATAAGTTTTTTCTTTTTTCCATCAACATTTCACCAGCTGCTTTGTAGTTTGCTGCATTATCAATAATCACCTGCACCACATTCTGCTCCCCAATCTTCTCCACAACATCATCTAACATCTCAAAAACTTTGACGACAGTTTTAGAGAAATCTGATGTATCCACTGATGATAAAAATATAGTCCCTTTAGGACTATTAACCAAGAAATTGCATATAAAACGTCGTTTCCTATCCGTCTAACCATCAAACATTAGAGAACAACCTATTTTTTTCCACTCCAATTTGTACTCCTCAAGAAGATCCATAGTTTTACTTACTTCTATCTTCAAGAATTTTTCCCTCAATTTATGATAAAAGGGACCTTTAAGCCAGCAGCCATACCTCCCACTGTTTCTAACATTTCAACAAATTTAGGATTTTTCACACAATTAAAAGGGATAGCACTTATGTAGAAAAATTGAGCTATCTTCGAACATGCTTCTTCTCGCAAATCTTTTTTGACTCATTGATTCATTGTTGTTTATGTCTTGTTGCTTCCAACCCCACTAGAATTTTGCACAAAATATTTCTTAATTTCTTTCCTTTTCCCTTTACTTGTTCGCACAATTTCTACCTCTTCCATATTATCACCTTCACTATCTTCTAAAATTCTCTTTTTCTTCACTTTTTTCACTTCTAATTTATCCAAGACAACTTTCATTTTATCTTTCACATCATCAGGAACACTCACACATGCCATTGTATCTTCTCCCGTGCTTGTAAGATGGTGCTTGAACCTAAAAATTCCACCCCTTACAATCTTAGAGCAATATTTGCATTTCACTTTTCTCTTGTTCCCTTCAACTGGGATACCATATTCCCAACCCACATCAGTTTTACTTCCCTAAGCATTTTTTCTACTCTTAGAAGAAGACATTTTCCTTTAAAACAAGAAGTCATCAACAAATAAAATGCACCATCATCAAATTAGCAACCAAGTAATAAATAATTTTTATCCAACAAATCAAAATTAAAAAGAAATAAAGAACAACAAAAATGCACCATCATCAAATTTATTATTTTTTTTGAAAGAATTATTGATATAATTGGTAAATTCAATGGATAAATTACATGTTATAACTATGTGTTATGCAAGTTGCCAGATGCTTAGACCTTTAAGAATGGCATTTTCTGAAATAATGATTCCAATTTAATAGCAATATACATGATAATGATAAAATAACATTTTGAATAAGAAGTGAAAATGACCAATTAGTTGATATATCATATAACCTTTTGATACATAAATAAATTATAATACATTGTATATGTCAAATGGTATATTACATTTACATATTATACAAATATATATATATATATATATATATATATATATATATATATTCCATATTATTACCAATTTTCCATGATAATTTTCAATTAGCTAGAAAGTAATTTAAAGGATGAAATAATCATTAATACATTATACATATCTAATAATACACTAAATAAGTAACTGTACAAGGTACATTTCATTTACATATTACACAAATTGGTTTTTTTTTTTTTTTCAATATTAATACATATTTACATGATCCCCATTAGCCAAAAAAAAAAATACTTTTTTCTTCGTTAAAACTGGAAGTCCGAAGCTCCGCTTGCAGGTCGAGGCGGCGAGCTCGAGCCCGTCTTTTCTTGCTCTGTACAGGCAAACAGAAAGCCAAATCACACTCCAATAGCTACCGGTATTGCTTCGCAACTTCGATCCGTGAGTTCTGGCTGATCTTCTTGCTTCGAGAGATGAAGATGGGACGAGGAAGAGGTCTGCAGGCGGCGGTCTGCGGTCTGCCTTCTGGCTTCTAAGCTTCAAGGGTTCGACAAAAGAAAAGGGTTCGATTCCAAAATACCCATCTTCCCTTCAAAATCGATTCGAGTCTCTGAAGCCCAATTAAAAATTCGACCCATGTGGCTTTCTGCAGAATCGTTTAAACTCGCCACAAACTCACGATTTCACAATCTTGCTGCCGAGTTCACGATCTTGCTTTCCTCGTTTTGAAGACACCGATCTTACTGCCATGACAACTCGGACTGCTGGCTTCAGATTGTATGATCCTACGTTTCGACTCGCGATCTTGACAACATTGGCTACACTAGCTTGAAGTGCCCAATGAAGGAGGAAAAGGTTAGCTAATAGCCTGCCCCTGCTATACAGCCACCAAATGACAACTATGGAGTTCTTAGCCAAGATTGTTTTCACGGCCAACAAGAGGTGGGGGAGTAGATAAGAAAATCGACAAGGATGGCTAGAGGTTTGCTACCACAAAAAGCTATGGCTTACGGTGAAAAAGAAAGGCTTAGCTAAGCAAAAATAGAGGAAGGAAATAGTTCCATAATAGGGCAGCCACTCTTACAAAGTTTAACCTAAGTAAAAACAAGAGTTAAGCAATGGAAAATGAAGAATTTTGGGTGCAAGAAAGACTAAAGGATCGGCTGCAAAAAGGAAGTGCCATGGCAAAGCAAGGAAGGACAATAAGCTAGAAAAATAAAGAACATGAGGAGCAACTAGAACTAACCAACGGGAAGAATAAAATGGAGAATAAAGAAAGAAAAAAAAGGAAAGTGATAAGGTCAAAGTCAAAGGGTAAAATTTGTGTTACAAAATTTTCTTTATATATATATATATTAAAATGTGTTGTGTCTTCATTCTTGTCACATGTATATGCATAAACTTTTCATAAGTGTTTACTAGTTTATTTTATTTACACTTTTATTTCACTTATCAATAAAATTTACATAGGATAAGATCAAGATCTTTATCAACCAAGTTTTAAATAAATTATATGCATATATATATATATATATATTTATATATACAGGTATAACGTTTATTTATTTTATATTCTTGCTTTCATTTTTATGATCAAAAGTTACACCAAATTATTCTAATTTTATATTTCAATATCAGATTGTGACAATGCCTTTGTTATTTTATAACTAAAATTTATACCTTCAATATAAACTCAACTTTACAATATCAAGTTATGATAATCTCCCTCCCTTAAAAGAAATTCTTCCTGAATTTTAACAATAAAGGATACAAATAAATCAGTCAAATAAATGCATATATTATTGTTTCATTCCAACTCTAGATCCCCACGTGGTTTCTTATTTATTATAATATTGCCAAATAATTTTCACCAAAGAAATATAATTTCCATCGGATGTACCCTGACATGAATTAAATAAGCCTGATACTTCCTCTTAATAAGTTCTCTAATTTGAATAACCAAAATTAAATTACAATAACTTCACTCTGATCCCCTTGTAGAATGAAGTCAACTTCTTAGAAATACTATAATTAATACTTTTATCATAACATTGAGCCATTACTTGATAATCAACCACCTAAATTCCAATTCATGCTTAACGTCACACCATATTCTAACTTAATTTGATATTTAAAAAGATTCCATGGACCTCGGATTTAACTTTTCATTTTGCATCAAAACACATTCAAGTCTAATACAGAAAGTGTCATAGAATATCGTATCTTCCCCATATAAAAAGGATGTATAAATATTAGATTATGAAAAAAAATTTAAATAAATTCTCCAATAATACCCAACTAAACCCAGTAAATTTGCAATTTCAGAGATATTTGTTAAACGAAACCAATCCTGGATTGCCTCAACTTTCTTAGGATCCATATGAGTTCTTTCTTTAGAAATCACACACCCAAGAAATGTTAACTGATTCAACCAAAATTTAACTTTTGAAGAATTTAGCACAAAGCTTGTTTTTCCCCTAAGTGTTTACAAGACCATATGAAAATACTTCACATGCTACCCCTTGCTCTTTGCATCTAAGATCTATGAAAGCTAAAGGAACAATAGTGAATTCAAAAGATATAACTAAGAATTCATTATGCTCTTGTCAGGTATGGAAAAACAGCTCTAGGAACATCGTCATTCTTGATTTAGAATTAGTTACATTCTGAACATAAATCGATTTTGGAAAAGTTCTGAATCCCCTATAACTGATCAATTAAATTATTAATACTGGAAAGGAAAAACTTATTCTTCACTATAACTTTACTCACCTACCAGTAATCAATACCCAGTCGAAATGAATTATCCTTCTCTTTGGCAAAAGAACTAAAGCATCCCACTAAAAGATTTACTCCCCGAAAGATCCTGGCCTTACACTCCAATGACACCATACTAAAAACAAGTACAATGCCATAATCACTTAGTATCATTATCCTAATTGTACAAGCAAAATTAACCTTAAATTAAACCCTAAATCAAACTGATAAAAAAAAACCCTATCAAAATAAACTTGAAACCACTCTTAAGGCTGTTTAAAATCAATTAAGAGCTTGAGTTATAAATTTCTAATATCAATCCAACCATGTTCCAAGATTTTCCTTTTCCTTAACTATTTAACCAATGATACTTTACTTTGTGTTCTTAGGATTTTTATTCAAATTCAAATAAAAACTAACCACTAAGAGTCAAATATACCAAGTTTTACTTAATACATTATAATTAGTTTCTTTCAAGTCTTTCAATAAATAACTTAAGGGCATTATTAATTCCCCTTCATGTGTATGTGTGTGTACATATATATACACTTTAAAAGAATCAACACCACTCCCACATCACATATCAACTTCCAAAACTTCCTTTTCCCGGTATTTATATACAACTATCATATGAGTTCCTAAACATTTATTTACAACTCTCTTACTTATGTATTTTTATATTAAGATTCTCAACCTCAATTACTCAAGTTCTATCCATTATATAATTAGTTTCTCTTAGACATTTTGTCAAGCATATTAAAGGCATTTTAAATTTTAACACATGTATATATGTATTTATATTTACGCACACCAAGAAAATCAATATAAATTTCTTACTTCCAACATTACATATCCTCTCTACATTAACTTAAAATTTTATTTAGCACTTTAAAAGCTTAAATTATGAGAACCCCACATTAACTCAACCTAATTCCTCCATTTCCATCACCTTCAAGCTTCCATTTCTAGACCTTTATTCACACTCAACTCAAAACCCATTACTGATCTTTAAACAAAATACAAGTAGTAGTAATTTACTCAAAGGAAAAAAAAAATCAATAGAAGCAAAGATAAATTGGATTACCAAAAGCTAATCCACCAACCCACACATGAAGCATCACTCAAATGGTTACTGCCACCTCTTAACTTGCTGCAAAAGGGCTGCTACACCAGTTAGAAGTGCCCAACGAAGGAGAAAAAGGCCAGCTGCTAGCTTGCCCTTGCTATCTAGCCACCAAACGACAACTATAGAGTTCTTGCCCAAGATTGTTTTTGTTGAATATAAGAAGAATGTATATTCAGATGATTTTCAATATACAAGAAGGAGCCTCTATTTATAGGCTAAAGTGTTTAACCTAACATAGTGAACCTAGACTAAATATCAACCAAATACGTAATAGAAATTACACAAAAATAAGGAAACTATAAATAAGGAAATTTGACCCACTAATTAAGTTGCCTATATTTACACTCTAACACTCCCCCTCAAGCTGGAGCATAAAGATTATATGTTCCAAGCTTGTTGCTTACATATCGCAATCGGTTTCCTGTCAAAGATTTTATGAATAAGTCTGCTAACTGATATTCTGATTTTGCATATGTAGTCTTGATTGTATTATCCATAAGCTTCTCATGAACAAAATGATAGTCAACTTCGTTCATGAAAGACTGGATTTGATGCAATATGTAATGCAGCTTGATTATCACATACTAACTCCATAAGTTGTGAGTACTGAAATCCAAGTTCATCTAATAGATTTTTCAGCCAAACTAACTCAGCAGTGGTATGAGTGCTGGATCTTGCAACAACAATCTGCTTTTTACTTTTCCATGAAACAAGATTTCCACCCAGAAATATACAGTATCCTGTAGTAGATCTTCTATCAAATTGAGAGCCTACCCAATCAGCATCGCTATAACCTTGAACTGGAGTAGAATTATGTTTATGGACTAATGTATGACCACGACCATGTCCTCGAACTAGAGTGTGCCCATAATTCTTATATAATAATCTCTTTCCAGGTGCAGTTTTAAGGTATCTTAGGATACGAATAACAGCATTCCAATGAGATGTTCGAGGCTGAGAAAGAAATTGGCTGACCATACTAGTTGCAAAAGCAATATCTGGTCTAGTGACTGTGAGATAATTCAGCGTACCAACAAGATGTCTATATTGCTCAAGATTAGTCAATTGCTCCTCCTCATCTAGTACAAGTTTAGTGTTGGGATCCATAAGAGTATTTACAAGGTTTGGAATCCAACATACCTATATCACTCAAGACACCCAGACAATACTTTCTTTGAGAAAGAAAAATACCCAATTGTGTTCTTGCAACCTCAATGCCCAAGAAGTATTTTAGATGTCCTAAGTCTTTAGTTTGAAACTTAGACTGTAAGAATGATTTCAATTGTTGGATCTCATGATTATCATCACCTGTAATCACAATATCATCCACATATACAATTAAAAGAATTTTGTCATTAGGTGTATGTTTATAGAAAACTGAGTGATCAACAATACACCACTGAAGACCAAAACTAAGAACAACTTCACTGAATCTACCAAACCAAGCTCTAGGAGATTGCTTTAAGCTATATAGAGACTTTTTCAATTGACACACCATACCGGACTCCCCCTAAGCAACAAAACCAAATGGTTGCTCTATAAAGACTTCTTCATCAAGGTCACCATGTAAGAAAGCATTTTTGATGTCCAATTGATAGAATGGCCGAATCAAAAATAGCAGCTAGAGATATAAATACCCTGACAGATGTAATTTTAGCTACGGGAGAAAAAGTTTCTGAATAATCCACACCATAGAACTGAATGTAGCCTTTTGCTACCAATCTAGCCTTTAAGCGATCCACAGAACCATCAGGATGAACTTTTACAGTGTATACCCATTTACAGCCAACAGTGGATTTTCTAGAAGGTAAAGAGACCAGTTCCCAAGTACCATTAGTATGTAAGGCGTTCATTTCATCAATCATGGTCTGCCGCCACCCAGGATGAGCAAGAGCATCACTGGTGGACTTTGGAACATAAATATAAGACAAAGATGATACAAATGCATAATAGGGTGAAGATAAACGATGATAACTCAAAAAAGTATAAATAGGATAAGGATTACGAGTTGAACGAGTACCTCTTCATAAAATAGGTGATGAAGCAGGATTTGAGGCACGGGAAAGTGTTGGGACAGAAGGCGAGTCGTCAGGTACATCAATAGTGTCTGCTAGAAGACCAGATAGTGATGCAGATGATACATAGTCATTTGGTCCAAGATAAGGAACCAGAAGAGCCTCAGAGATAGAAGGTGACTCGAGAATAGTCGAGGAAAAGAATGAAGATTCCTCAAAAAATGTAACATCAACGGAGATAAAGTAACGATTCTAATATGGACAGTAACATTTATACCCTTTTTGAAGGCGAGAATAACCTAAGAAGATGCACTTAAATGATTTGGAAGAGAGTTTATCATATCCACGTGTTAGATCATGAACAAAACAAATGCAACCAAAGATACGAAGTGGAAGTGAATATAAGGGATAATTAGGAAAGATGATAGAATATGGTGCAATGTAGAAAATGGCATGCGATTAATAAGGTAGCATGCAGTAAGTACAGCATCACCTCAAAACCGAAGTGGAACATGACCATGAAGTAATAGAGTGCGAGCTGTTTCAATTAAATGTCTATTTTTGCGCTCAGCAACTCCATTTGTTGAGGGGTGTGAGAACAAGATGATTAATGCAGCATACCTTGAGATGTCATAAAGTGCTGAAATGATGTAAGAAAATACTTACTGGCATTATCACTACGCAAAATACGAATAGAAACACCAAATTGTGTTTTAATTTCAGCACAAAACTGTTAGAATATAGAAAATAACTCAGAACGATTTTTCATTAAAAATAACCACGTGCAACCAGAATAATCATCAATAAAGGTTACGAAATACTGAAATTCCAAAAATAAACTAACACGACTAGGACCCCAAACATCAGTATGAACAAGATGAAAGAAAGACTCTGCTCTAAAATGATTATGCTTTAGAAACGAAGCACGTGTGTGCTTGCCAAGCTGACATGATTCACAATTTAAAGATAACAGAGATGACAAACGAGGAACCATCTTCTGAAGCTTAGATAAACTAGGATGACCTAATCAACTGTGAATGAGAATAGGTAATACATCTGTAGAGCAAGCCACTGAAGATGTAGGTAGTGTGGTAAGATGGTAGAGGCCCTGTGAATTCACGCCCTGTGCCAATCGTTCGTCCCGTACGTCGGTCCTGTATAGTAAAAGAATCATCAATGAAAGTGACAGAACAATTGAGAGAACAAGTCAATTGACTAATAGAAATCAGACTGAATAAACATTCAGGGACATAAAGCACAGATTCTAAAGGCAAAGAAGATAATTGTGTAGCTTAACCTATACCTTTAGCAATGGTTGTGGAGCTATTAGCTATAGTGATAGTGGAAAGTGATGATGGATTACTAATACTAGAAAAAAGTTTGGGATTACCAGATATGTGATCAGAAGCACCAGAATCAAGAATCCAAGTGTCAGAAGGGGTCTGAGAGAGGCAAGCGACAGAATTACCATGAGAAGGTTGCTGGGTAGCTTGATACTGTAGGAACTTATCATATTCAGTAGCTGATAATGAGACATTAATAGGCTTGTCTTTAGATGGTGAAACTTCAAGTGAATTGGCTGATTGAACAATGTTAAATGTAGTAATAACAGGGGATCTAGAAAACACATAGGTAAAAGTACTAGGTTTTGACATACCTGATTTCAAATTTTTCAGAGGTAGACATACTGATGAACAGTACCCCGATGAACAATAATCGTATTACTGGAATGAAACGCAGCAATAGAGAGACACGCTGGAATGAAACACAGAGGAAAATAAAAAATTAGGGTTTTTTTCTGTGAAAAATAAAAATTAGAGTTTTTTTCTCACTAAGCTCTAATACCATGTTGAATATAAGAAGAATGTATATTCAGATGATTTTCAATATACAAAAGGGAGCCTCTATTTATAGGCTAAAGTGTTTTACCTAACATAGTGAACCTAGACTAAATATCAACCAAATACATAATAGAAATTACACCAAAATAAGAAAACTATAAATAAAGAAATTTGACCCACTAATTAAGCTGCCAATATTTACACTCTAATAGTTTTCATGGCCAACAAGAGGTAAAGGAGAAGACAAGAAAATTGGCAAGAATGGCCAAAGGTTTGCTGCCACAAAAAGTTTTAGATTACAGTGAAAAAGAAAGGCTCAGCCAAGCAAAAACAGATGAAGGAAATAGCTCCACAACTGGGCAGCCACTCTTACAAAGTTTAACCTAAGCAAAGACAAGAGTAAAGCAAGGGAAAAATGAAAAATTTTGGGTGCAAGAAAGACTTAAGGATTAGCTGCAAGAAGGAAGTGGGGCGATATAGAAAGGAAGGAGAAAAAGTAAGAAAAATCGATAACGTGAGGAGCAACTAGAACCAGCCAAAATGAAGAATAAAAGGGAGAATAAAGAAGAAAATAAAAATAATAAAAAGAAAAAGAAAAAATAAAAAAAGGACAGTGATAAGGTCAAAGTTAAGGAAAAAATTTATAGTACAAAATTCTCTTGATATTTATTAAAATGTGTGGTAAGTCTTCATTCTTGTCACATGCATATACATATATTCTTTATAAGTGTTTATTAGTTTATTTTATTTATACTTTTATTTCACTTATCAATAAAATTTACATGGGATAAGATCAAGGTTCTTATCAACCAAGTTTAACAAGTATGAAGTTTATTTATTTTATATTCTTGCTTTTATTTTTAGGATCAAAAGTTACACTAAATTATTCTAATTTCATATTTCAATACCGGGTTATGACAATGTGTTTGTTATTTTATAATTAAAATTTACTCCTTATATCTAAACTCGACTTTATAATATCAAGTTATGACATCATGTTTACAAAGATAATAATAACATACCAAACTGTACTTTGAATGTGTTTTATTCATCCAAGAACACTCATATATAGCAAATAATCTCTCACCCTTTTTGTAATTAGTTCAAAAGGGAATGGGAGATGGGGAAAAAGCAACAAACATTTCAAAATATATCTCATTATCTCTAAAGAAAGCACATACAAAATTTTACCCAAGAATAAAGATGAGATGTATATAGAAGAATGAGACAAAAAGAGAAAAGAGAGAAAGAAAAAAAATCAAAGTCACTTTTATGTTTTTAAGGGTTCCTTCTTATTTGGATTCTTTAAGCTGGGCTACCTTCTACAAGAACATCAATCCTTTGAAAGATCTTCATGACCTCAGAGGACATGATTATAATATTTTGGTTTAACGCTTCCAATCTTTGCTTTTTAAGTTGAAAACATTCTCTAAGAACTTCTAAGGATAAGTTTTATTCATCTATGGATCTCTTGGAAGATCTAGAAGCTTGAGAATTTTTTTGAGAATCTACAAAAAAAAAAAATTGAAGAAGAAAGAAGCTTTGGTTGAAAGTGCAAAAGTTTTTAGAAAATAATTAAGAGAAACTCTGGTATTTATTGTAGAAAGGTTGCATGCTGGAATGGAGAAATTGATTATCTCCTAGAGTAAAAGAAATAACTTTTGCTTGAGGCATTACGTGATTAAAAAAAAATCTTAGTTTCCTAGAGAAGAGACAACTGTTTACACACAATAACAAATTATAGATAATTAAATGCATAATTAATTAAGCATACAAAAATAGATATATTTCAATTAAGGGTAAGTTTTAAATAAATTCATGTGAGAATTCAATTCACTTCATTTCAATTTAAATTGTTTCTCAGTGTTTGGAATAAATCACTTAAGTGATAGAATTCAATTGAATTATAGTGTTTGGAATATTATTATAACTAATAGAATTCAATTCATTTTAATAATTTTACAAAATTGTCCTTGCATTAATAAAAGATTTTTTTCCTTAAGATTTTTTTCCTTCAAAAGCAACTTAAATCATTTTAAATGAGTCCAAATAAAAGTTAGGCCTAAAATCACTAGCAATTCTTCATCATTGGATGCATAGGATCAGTAGAAGAAATAAAACTCACCAACGCAAACTGGTGCAACAGAGAGAAAGAAAGATTGATACAAGGCTAATCATGATAAGGAGAGTAGAAAAATGAGGGGAAAGGGAGAGATGAGATGAGAAATAGGGTAGGAAGAAGAATGAAATGAGGGTCTAGATGTCTTTTTAATCTAATTGAATTAAAGTCTTTACAAATCATACCAATCTTGATAAGAATTCAAAATGGAAAAAATATTATAATAACATGATTTAGAATGAATTGAATTCTCATAAAAGATAGATATCAAACACAAAATTTTATTTAAAATTCATTTAAAATGAATTGAATTCCATAATTTTTGTGATTTCAAACACACTCTAAAACTTAATTGCTTTGAAAGAAACACGGACTTAACTTGGGATCCTTTGCTTTGGCATGATTGAAATAAAATCTTGATAGATGTGATAAATGCATAGTAGCTACATTAAGCAATGCAAAGCTTTAATTATCATCAATTAAGTTCTAAGCTTGCAGGTCTATATGACATCCTCATAGTGATCTTGCCAGAGGATTTTCTTAGTAGTTACTTTGGATGTGTTATAAGTAGCATCATGCCCTCAGAAAGATAATTACCAATCTTTGGTCATTAGTTGATTTTCTTCCTTGTCCATATGATAGCTCCCCTTGAATTAAAGCACAAACAGGGTTTATGTACAATCAGGAGGACAAGAGTTAAACCACTTAATCTTGCCTCAGATTGAATCACAGTGCTAAAAGAGTTTAAAAATTATGTGACCTTTCTCTAATACTAATTGTAAGCCCAAAATGACATGTTAGATGAGGTAAATAGATTAATCAGTTAAAAATCCTTCATTTAAGGATTCAAAAAACAAAGTACTAGCTAAGTTAAACTTCATAATAGAATGATGATTGTTTAGAAGAAAAACTAGTGGGATATCAGTTAAATCTTTTAATAAGCTGAAAGATAAAGAGATTTGCATAAAGGATTTTTATATTGGTTCCCCAAAATTCCTGGCTATGTTAACTCCCCAAGTTTTCCTTGAGAATTTCACTACCAGCTAAATTCACAAGGATCAGCAAAACTTTCACACTGAATTGCAGGACACAATAACTAACTAATTCTTATAGGTTTTAACCAAAACCAAGCTGAATTGATGAGGCGACAGCTACAGCATAAGCTATGGTGATATTGAAATGTGCATGTCAAACACATTTGAAGTCATACATACACCCAAGGTAACCAACTTACATGTTCACTTATAGCATCTACTTAATTAGCATTAATGCTATATTTGCTAAACCTTGTGGACTGTCACCTTATAGATCCCATGATCACTACCATTGCATGACGAAAGTAAAGTCATTAAATTAAGGTCTTACATATACCTTGCCTTACAAAAAACACTATAAAGAGTATGATACAGGAGATGTTGAATTCTGGAATTATAAAACCTAGTAAAAGACCTTTTTCTTATCCAATTGTAATGGTGAAAAAAAAATTATGATTCTTAGAGAATGTGTGTGAATTATAGACAACTATACCAGTTGCCATAAAAAATATATTTCTCATCCCTATTATTAAAGAAATTCTAGATGAGCTACATAGAGCTACGATGTATTCCAAATTGAATCTCACAATAGGGTACCATCAAATAAGAATGGCTGATGATGATATTCATAAGACTACTTTTAGGACACATTTTAGTCACTATAAATATATGGTCATGCCTTTTGCCTTAACCAATGCTCTTTCCACTTTTCAAAATTTAATGATAGAAGTGCTTAGAATCCTACCTTAGAAAATTTATTTTAATGTTTATTGATAATATTTTCATCTACAATAAAATCTGGAACAAGCATTCACTGCACTTAAGATTGATTTTTGAATTGTTTTATAAGCACACTCTTATGTGAAGTTTTCTAAGTGTTCTTTTAGGGTATTTGAAGTATAATACATATGACACATCATTTCAAGAGTGGAGTTGCTGGGACTAAAAATAAATTGAGTGTATGATTTATTGGCCCACACCCAAATCTGTTAAGGCTTTAAAAGGTTTTATAGGATTGAAAAGGTATTATAGAAAGTTTATAAAAGAAAATGGAAGTATCACTAAGCCTTGAACTGAACTATTAAAGAAAGATTCTTTTAATGGTCTGCAAAGGCTGACAATGTATTCCATCAACTAAAAAAGGCTATGAATGAGGTCTCTATCCTTACTTTACCAAATTTTAGTTTGATGTTTGTAGTGGAAATTGATGCTAATGAATGTGGTATTAGGTAGTCTTGATGCAGCAAAGAAGACATACTCCTAGGCATCAAGGTCTTTCTACTTATGAGAAAGAAATAATGGCAATTTTATTTACTATCAAAAAATAGAATAGATATCTAGTTGGAAGACATTTCCAAATCAGGACAAATCACCAGAGTCTCAAGTATCAGTCTGACTAGAAGTTCACCCCTCCAGCACAATAGGATTTCCTAGCTAAAATGATGGAATTAAACTAGTTATAAGAGTGGTATCACTAAGAATGTGGCGAAGCCCTTGTCTAGAAGGGAAGTGCCTGATTTATATAGGGGTTTACATCATTACGGAAAAATCTACTCTCACTCAAAAGATCAAGAACTCTTTGTCTCAGGATTTCACAATTCATAAAATATTCCAGGAATTATAGCAGGCTCCCACAACTTACAAATATTATACCTAGGAACATGGCATTCTAAAGAGATTAAGGAAAGCTTGTGGTAGGTAAAATTCAAGCCCTCAAACAAGAATTGTTGCATAAATGAAACTTTATTCTTTAATTGTCCGGCAATAAATTTTGTAAGAATATTAGGATGTCCATAAGGGTTTGCTATTCTTGTAATAGCAACGTTTAGCCCTAACTATCATAATAGAGCATTCGAGGAATATTCTAAGGTGTTGGCTACTATTAAAAGGATCTTTAGCAGTTTATACTAGAAGGGACTGAAGAGAGACGTTAAAGAGTGTGTCAAATAACATCAGATCTATCAATAGTGTAAGCATGACACATCTACTGACCCAAGACTATTGCAGCACTAGACAATTCTAGACAGAATTTAGACTGATGTGACTATGGATTTCATATAAGTGTTTCCTGCTTCTAATAGGAAGAATGTTATTCTATTGTTCATAGACAAGCTGAGCAAGTATGCTCATTTTCTACCTTTGTCACATCCTTTCTCAGCAGTGATAGTAGCTCAAGTGTTTCTTGATAAAGTGTAAATTACATGGCCCCCTAACCACAATACACATATGTTAATACAAGTTTTCACCCTGACCAATTACAACACTCAACATGTGGCACCACTCCACGTGTCACCACATTATTGGACATGTATTCTATAAATATGAGCTTAAGGCTCCAAGATAATTCATTCCTCCCTTTCACTCTCTCTTTCTTTATATATGTATTGCTTAGCTCTCTACTGACTTAAGCTTTGGAGTGCTAACAGGTCCCTAAGACTACCATGCAGGTTTACCAAAGAGTAGCATGGAGACCTCCTCACCCGATCTCTAGCTCAAACAAATCTGACACTAACACTGGCACTGTCCATGGGAAATTCATATAACTTGAATTTCATGACTTCCACACAGCTCTCCTACTCGCCAGCTTTCCCCAACAAGCTTCATAATTCAAGTCCCACGTTGCAGACCTCCTTCCATTAAGCTTTACATCTTTTAGCAAAGGACTACTGTCATCAATGAAGATGACCATAGGTGGCTGCCTTTGGTAAAAGAAATTTTTTGCTCAACACAAGTTTGTGCATTTTTAGACTATATGAATGGTGCTCTCTCCCTTCTCTTTGCCTTGCATATCAAAAGGATCCCCAAGCTTTAAGACCTCCACACTTGGTGTACAGAATAATGCACACAATAATGTTGACAAGAATACGAAAGAAGTTCATAATGGTGACACCTGGCAGCATCTCTTCTAGCTAGATTTAGGTGTACTCCGGCTATCAGAGGACTGTAGCAGACCACCTTCAGCACCGACCTAGTCATGGCAACTAATATGGCTAGAAGAACAACGACCACGCGCCCTCAAGGCCACTAGCTCGAGCAATTAAGTGAGCATGAATGCAGGTCAACCCACTAGACCAAGACCTTAGCTTGGAAGCTCGGCCCACCAACTCAGCTCATTTGGAGCAATTCGACTCAGCTGATCAGCTCGGGCTAAGAAGCCCTACTTACCAAATGGCTCTAACTCAGGTCCACCTCAACCCAGAAGCCCAACTTAGGCCCATATACCAATTCAATCCAAGTTTTTCATATTATAATTTAGTCTTTGTACTTTCTTAAATAATGAAATGTGCTTAATTATTTGTAAGTTTTCTCAAGATAAAGCCCAATACTTAATGATACTTCTATATATGGCTTGAATTGTTAAATAATTCACAAATTAGCTAAACAATTTATTTATTTCACAAATGGCCTAAATAGCTTATTAATTTTCACATATGATCCAAATCTTTTTGTATTTATATAATTCGCTTACAAACTTTTACACTTTCACAAAAGATCCCCTTATTTTCATGTGTTTTCCAAGATGGCCTTAATTTTTATATAATTATACAATGGCCCATATCTCTGGTTATTTATGTTAGTGCCTTGAAATTTCTGCCATTTATGAAACTAGCCCCAAAAATATTCATATGCTCATCATTAAGTCCCGATTGTTTTGAATTTTATATGTTGATCTAAATCTTTATAAATTCAAATTAATTTCACAAATATTCTTAGAGAACTATTTTTAAGCCCCTGAATTATTTAAATGTCCTAAATCTTTACAAATTTTACACAAATTACTTGCGAACTTCCATAATTTTATAGAAGTGACTATTAACTTTGTATGTCCATACCGTCTCTTATTAAAATCATTTTATGTATACGTCCCTAGCTCCGAAGCCTGGATTAATATTTTTGTTTATTTTGGTAGGAGTAAACTTATAAATGAATTTATGATTAGACTTAAGGATTAATTGGAATTGCTCATAATATGCCATGATTTAACTATTCAGGTATGATTTATGAACTCATTGACACTTCAAGGGTTAGTGGACGAATAATTCACCTTGTCCATGCCCTATAATTTACAGCTCGAGATCCAGCTATTAAATTGATCACCATATGCAATCTGATTGTATAATTGCCTTATACTTTTTATAGTTTACTACATAATTACAAAGCATAATTTTGCACAGCTTTTCCTTATATATGTCTGGCGAATTCTCTGTCAAGATCTTCTATTCGAACATAGTTGTAGGAAATTCTTATAGCTAGAGCAGAAAGGGAGAGGCATAGCCCCTATAACCAAGTGAATGATGATCTCCAAAAATCCATTATGGAACAAAAGTCACGGACCACCTAGGAATTTATAGCTCGACAAGTGACTGACCTCTCATATGGTGCTCTGGAAGCTAACAAGTAAGGTCGACAGGCCTCGTCTTACGATCCAAGTCACCCCCAAGTCCATCTGGCAAGGAAGGGCGAGTAGTAGGATGTATTCCCCTCCTTCAAAACCTTAAACATTAAAGAACCCCAAGTCAAAAAGGTGACATCAAGAACGTCAACCATTCGAGCTTAGTCAAAATTTCTAAGCTACAAAAGCTCGACCCGAGACATAAATAATAAAAAGAGTCTCACTTGATAGATAACTCACATCACTTCAAATAAGGTATACAAATTATGAATTATAGTGACCTAAATTAACCTAAACCTCAATCTAAATCCTTTAAAACTATATTTTTTTAAGATTAGCTTCTAACTCGGAAACTCTTACCTCATCCTAGCTATTCCCACAGCATGAAGAGTTTTCAATCTTGTCCTCGTCATTTTCACGGTTCGAGCTTATGGAAAACTTAGCATAAACTCTAAATATATCAAAAACTTTTACCTCATCATCCTTACGGCTTGAATGCCCCAGTCTCATCATTCTCACGAATCGAGAACCTTTCCGCTCTAATTTAATCATGTTCATAACTAGGAGGTCGTATTATCACAATCTTAAACTCATTTTAAAATTTGATTTTATCTTCTCGGTCTTAACAACCTTATTGTTCGACTTCCGCGGTCTCAAAATCTCGACTCATAACCTGAGCTCAACCTCCATGATCTTTATCGCGATCCTCATGATTTTAATCTTGATACCTCGATTTCGCCTCTTATCAACTTTAAGTCTGATTTGCTTCTCTTATCGCACTTGTTTTTAGGGGATTAATGTCAATACAGGTTTTCACCCTAACTAATTACAACACGACCACGTGGCACCATACCACGTGTCACCACATTATTGAACATGTATTCTATATATATTTAAGCTTAAGGCTCCAAGGTAATTCATTCCTCTCTTTCACTCTATATATATTGCTTAACTCTCTACTGACTCAAGCTTTGGAGTACTAACTGGTCCTCATAACCACCATGCAAGTGTTATAACCCGATACTTTAACATGCGTTTTAGAATGTTCACACGAAAATTTTCGTAACTAGGTGACTAAATTTTATAAAATGTAAAATTTATGTAATTGAATACTTGTATAAATATAGAAATGATGCAAGAATTAATTTTCATTATATAGTTGGTTAACTTAGAGTTTCAAATTTATTTGGGTAATTTTTATTAAGGTGTTTAACAAGTGTACAAATATTTATATTTATATATGCCACAAGATTAATTGTGCACCATGTATTTTTTTAAGCTAGAAAGTAATTATGTATATATATACCCAAGTAATAGGATTTAATTCACACCACATAGTTGAGAGTTTGACTTTGACCCTAATAATGCATTTTCTTTTATTTGATTTTCTTGTCTTTTCCTTTTTCTTTTCTAGCACCGCCTTTCCCTTTACTTTTCTTATTCTGCAATCGAGTTTCCATTATCTCCTACCTTGTTTTCATCCTAATTTGATCTTCTTTGTTTAGCCTATGAAAATTCATGTTGCCGAGAGAAGCTTTGCCCTTGCAGCCAAGTTTTTCATTTCTATTTTTTTCTATTGCTTGTGCCATGGATTTAGGTGTGTGTGTGGTTAAGTTTAGTCGAGTTTTGTAGTGTTTTGTAGCTGATCTTTTCTTTTCTTCCAATCATGGTGAGTTATTCATCAACTAGCTTATTTTTCCTTTCTTTTTGCTTTACTTTGTATCATTTCCATAACAGCCAAGACTTTTCCTTTCCTCTTGATGTTTGTTTATTCCCATATACCTCATATGCTCAACCTTTGTTCTGCCTCTGTAATCAAGATAGGAACCTTAATCTTTGGCTAGGCAATCCCTCTTGTGTTAGCCATATACCTATTATTTGTTGAAGCTAGTTTGTGAGGCTTGGAGAAGCCGAGCAAAGGCCAACATTTTGCCTTGGAACTGCTTTGTTTCAGGCTGTGTGGTAACTGTTAGTCATCCAAGCTTTGCAACCCCTGTCTTAGTACTAACAGGCATCATTTTCCTTGTCTTGGACTACCTACATCAAAAGGGAACTAAAGGCAGCAGTGGCTGTAAGTTGGCTGTGGACTTGAGGTAGTTTAATTCATCTTAAGCACTCAAGTTTAGTTTATGTCCTTGAAGTTTAAACTTGGTTTTTCTCTTGTTCAATAAGAATTGGATGTTTGAGGTAGTTAGACCAAAAGTTTAGAAAAACAAATAAAACAATGGTAATTTTATAAATAGGAAGAGGAAAGTTGGAAGGTTAATTGTGTTAATGATAAGAATACATAGGTTAGGTTTTAATTAAATCTAAATAATGAGTCTAATTTGAATTTCACAACAAAAAAATGAGAAGTTAATGATTCTTATTGATTTCTTGGTTTAGGTATATAAGTGTATATATGTATGAATTAGAAGGAAACATGCTTACAAAGTGTTTGATAGAATGACTAAGAGAAGTTAAAGGTTAGTACATGCATAGGAATAGAGTTATACAAGCTCTATTAGTTAAATAATTAATTGGGGGATCAATTGAATGTGAATAAAATGTTTACAAGAAATTAGTTAAACGTAATGGGTAAAACTTGGAACTTTTAAATCTTTATGGTTAGTAATTAATTGAATTTGAATAAAAAAACCTAAAAACCAAAGTAAAGAATAGTTGGTTAATGTTGTGAGTTAACTAGTTAATGAAAATGAGTAAAAGGTATGAACAAAAAGGTGATTAACTGTTGGTAAAGTGATAGAAATGTGAGTTGAATGGTTAATGAAAGGGAAGCAATGGCAGATTTTATAAGTTAGAGAAATTCAATATTTTGGGTATTTTCGAGACTGGATTAATTTATGAGTTCTAAATAAGAAGTGTATCTTATTATCTTGGGATGATATTAGTAACTTGATTTAAAGTATAGTTATCGTTAGAGCTGTTAGGACTACAGCTAGGTTAGTGAAAGATTTTAGGTGAACTTCAGTCGATCTAAAGGACTTTGTTGAGGGTTGGGGGTTGAATTAGCTTTGGAACTCTGAATAAAAATTGTTCCTAACATATCAAGGGACTAATTATGAATTATTTTAGGTCTTAATTTTATGATATGTGTATTTTGGAGGTGTTGAAAGTCATTGTTGTGATTTTCGAGTCCTGATTGAACATGTTTTGATCTAACTAATGTTAGAGGGTCTTAAAGGATGAATTATGAATGGGGTGAAAAAAATTTAAATGTTCCTAACATTAAACATATGAATTTTATAAGCACTGGAATCTAAGGTTGGTAACCAGAAATTGTATAAGTGTCCCGTTTATGTTCATGTGAGGATTTGAGTGTGTTCAAGATGAATTTTAGGATAAGTTCCTAAATAAGAAATATAGCTAACTTCCTAAATATAATTATTGAACTTGGTTTTGTTGAATTTGGTTAAGTATATAAGTTAAAATTAAACATATCTCCAAGATGATTGTAAAAATGTCTAAAAAATGATTAATTTTAAATAAGTACATGAAACTTAGTATCTATATATTTTCGTAACTGAAAAAGTAATAACCTATAAAATTGTCAAACTAATTCATACTGAAAAAATTTAATTGCAGCTCTTGAACTTGTGGTTGAACCAATGACGCGCGTGAACGTAAGAGGGAATGATGAGTAAGATCGGTAAACGGTAAATAGATAAATGCTACCTTTTGGTTGCTAGATTAATATGTGTACTTGTTATGTTTACATGGAAGCATAAGTATATGTAGTGCTTAATTTGAGTTATTTGAATTATGTTTGTTGTGTGAAATTGTTGTGGTTGATATAATGCCAATAAAAGTGTTTTTCTTCTGAAATGATTTTTACTTTCCAAAATAGAATCTAGGTGCACCTAGGATATTGTGATTCTGATAATTGTTTTAAAATGATTGAGTGCTCAGCCTCGGTGGAATGGATTATGTAAGAAGAATAAATTTATTGTGCGGGCGTAAAACTGCTCGATAGGGAGAGATATATGTTATGCAGGGCTGAGTTACTCTATTGGCCTTTTATATGCTTTGATTGTTTTGATTTGATGGTATAGTGTGTTACTTAAACTATGTTAAGTTTGATGCTTTCCATATCTGCGTACGTGTAACTTTAGTTATTTTGAAATTTATGATATGTTGATATTAATTGATTATGTATTATATATGTGTCTTAAGTGATGCTAGTAACCTTTAGGTATGCTTTTCCACTCACTGAGTTCTATGAGACTCACCACTCTGCTATTGATTTTTTTCAGTAACAGGATTTCAATATACATCATCATCGAGTTCGAGACTTGCCAATAGCGTGTGACAAAGTATTTTTCGAGATCTAATACTTGAAGCCAAAAGATGAAAGTTTGCAGTCACGTTAGGGTTTTGAATGTCGTGTTTGATTTTAATAGTTTAATGGTTATTATTCATTAAATGGTAGGCAGAGCTCCCTATGTATATTGATGTTGTGTAAACTGGTTGAATGTAACAATGTGTTATGTATTTGTATTTTGGGTATGTTCCAATATACAAGGAACTTCTGTCAAAATTTTTAGTAAATTGTTACACATTTCAGAAAATAAACATTTTGTAATTAACTTGTATTTTCTAAATTTTACTTTTATTCCTTGGTTTAGTCAAAAGTCATATTTGTTTCTTTGTTTGAATTCAGGGTTACGAAGGGTTGGTTACCTAATCTTCCGGCCAGTCATGCCTCCGTGAGGGGTGTGACTACAAGTCTATCAAAGAATAGCATGGAGACCTCCTTACCAGATCTTCAGCTTGGACAAATTCGACACTAACAACTTCAGATAAAGATAAGGTTTTGCTACTTGGGACAAAGAACACCTTTTGGACATAATTGATAAAATTATCGAGCATAAGCTACAATTGTTCATTGCTTATCACCACAGATGGCCAATGTGAGATTTTGGAGACTTACTTAAGATGTGACAAGCGAGCAACCTAACCACATTGGGCAAAGTGAGTGACTTTGGCTAAATACTAGTATAATTCTAATTTCCATGGTGCTATACAAACGACTCCATACAAGGCAGTTTATGATGAACCTTCACCATTACACTCACCCTACTTAGCAACATGAAGCTTAGCAAATACTTCGGCCTATTTTTTATCCTTTTGAAGATTGGTGTTGTAGCCTACAAATTGATGCCTCCACCTACAGCTAAAATACACTATGTTTTCCATGTTTCTAGGCTAAAGCTTTCGATTGTTAATCACCCTGTGATGGCCTCCTTACCTTTGATCGATGATGATGGGCTATTACAAAAAAAACCTATGGCTGTTTGCCTGGTTTGGTTTCTAGACTGCGTCCAAAGGGCAACAAACCTGTGACTCAAATATTGGTGCAGTGGTCAAATTCGTTTATGAATGATGCTACTTGGGAAGATCTGGAAGCTCTAGAGGACAAGGGTGGTCTCGGGGGGGAATGTTGTTGCAGAACCTTAAGAAACGGCACCGTTTCCTTTTCCGCATTTTCCTGTTTTCCTTTTATTTTGAATTTGTCAACTTGAATGACACCGTTTTTTTATTTTCGGTTAATAAGGAAGGACACGTGTGCAAGTGTGCAATGGTCTGAAAGTTAGGTTGTTAGAATCTGAACTGTACTACAACTGAAATTGGGTGAGTCAAGCTGTATTCTACGTGGGAAATTCGGGTATAAGGGAATCAATCAGGTGAATAAAGAATTTTTCTTTTCCTTTTCGATAGATAGTTTTTCTCACAATTTCGCTCTTTCTCTGAAATTTCTGTCAAGACCACCATTTTTAGCTTTTGAAGCTTACACTTTCATGCAAAAAATATATTTTCAGAAGAATCGGAGGAGCTTTTGCTCTCCCAAGAGAAACTTATAATGTACCCTATCAAAAATTTTCTAAGTTCTCCAAAATACAATTTCTAAAAAATTCCATCTGTACACAAAAAGGATATGAAAAAAAATCACGTGAGCTAAGAAAGACCAATTCTTTAACCCCCAAATCCATCAAGAACCCTAATTCATGAAATTAGAAGAAAAAGAAATAATTAGACTACTACTGATCTGTAAATTGGAGGTCTGAGCACCTCAAGATCTCAAACTTGAGCCCCTAATTAGGAGCTGTTTCCTCATTTCAGAGTAGGTAAGTGTACTGAGACCTGATAAGAAGGAAGCAAAAATCGAGAGAAAAAGAAAAGGAAGGGATCGAGCCATGGAGGTATGACTAGCAGAGGTGAGGAACTCGGGGAAAAAAAAGAGGTGACCAGTCACGGTGAAGAGCTGAAACAGTGAAAAAAAATAGAATGAGCTACATACACTGCACAATCTTTGGAGCAAGTGAAAGAGATCCAAACATCTCCCGGGGAATCAAATCCAACTATAACAGTACTAAATATCTTCATTTGAAAAACAATGTTTACCACTACAGTCAGGGCACAATCACAAGAGTAGTGTGATATTTGTCTACACAAAGAATGCATTTTGGATCCAGTGACAACCAAACTGAGACAACAAATTCCTATCTTAAAAGTTTAGTGACAAATTAACTCATACACCTGAATCGCAATGATATACGCTCTTAACACTACTTGGAGCTAACAATTTTCCTTCTAGGAACAAGAAAAACATATATCAGAAGTGCCGGCAAGCTGACTGCCATAACAACAAACAAAATGCTTTGGCTTTTATTGACAAATAATCCAAAAAGCTTCTATTTGGCCTTGATTTTTTCTCTACGTACGGAGAACAGCAACAGAAGAGCCACCATCTGGTGGGTGAGGTCTTACTCGAACTTCATACCTATTCATTTCCCTTGAGAATATTGTACTTGCAGAGAGGACACGTTGCATTCATCTTCAACCACTTCACAATACATGTTGCATGATAATGATGATTGCAAGGAAGAGCATGGAGTTCTGCCCCATCTTCATATGAGCTAAGACATATACAGCATTCCTGAAAAGAAAATTGCAAACCTAAAATCTATAGAATTTGCGTTACCATTTTCTAAATAAATATACTTAACACAATACTTGGACAAATGTAGAGCCCACTACCCTCACATGTGCACAGGCCCAATAGAGGGCACTGGCACCATGCTTGAGGAACAAATTCAAATATGGAGAGTCCCCTACTAGTATCTGAACTACCAAACCAAGTACAGGAGGTGTTTGACCAAAAAAAACACAGAAAGTAAAAGTTAAAAAAACTGAAGAACAGTGAACTTAAAATTCATATTTCATATCCATCAAAAAAATGAAAATATATCACAATTCATACTTCATATTTCTGGCCTTGAGATATTATAATTCACAACTAAAAAACCAATCATCAAGTCATACTGGCATTATAATTCAAGGCCACTTTAAACCTAAAGTTTATATTGACAAAACACTGTTCAGAGTCAGAAAAAAAAAAAGTCATCTATAATTCCATTTCCTTATTTTCTGCATTCCCAACCTTTAACCTTTCACAATTTTTTCATATGACCTGAAAATCATGGTTTTCCATAGTAACTTGCCACCATCAAACTCAATCAACACTAAAAAAAAATTATTCTTGTTTGCAATGACAGTTGTTGTGAATAAGTTCTCTACAAGCTTCATCCAAGATAGAATAAGTTCTATACAGGACAAAAATGTCTTCCAAGATAGCAAAAACATGAAGACATGTCAGCTAACGGAATTACGAAATATTACTAGAATGATTCAAACACAGTTAATTTGATATGATATCAAAATGTTCATATAAAAGCCACAGGGAAAGAGCTGTATTCAAGATGAAGAATCAAAGAAGACAAAAGAGGCCTTGAACCAAGTTATAAGGAAGAATATAACATAAGAAATGTCACGGCAGACATATCCTCAGATAGAATTGAAAGGTCAACAAAAGTTCCTCAGGCAGATCGAAAGAATCAAGCTTTCATCAGTCGAAATTTGGTATATCACAAAGAAGGCCCATTGAGATAGTTATCCCAAACACACCGTTTCAATAAATAATAATCTCTATGTTATGGAACGTCATATCTTCGCCTAATCACATAACCATTTTTATTTTTTCTTTTTCAGAACTAAGTTAATTGACTAATCACAAAATGGTATAGCTGAATCCAGGGACGGAACCAAGGGGATCAGCAGGGGTCCTGCCCCGCATCACATGTATGCTTCTCAGTTTACAAAATTCAATTTCTACAATGGACCCCAAAATATACAAATCTATAAGTTTGTCCCATCCAAGAAAATGCTCTAGATTCAAATCATCCCTGATTGAATCCCAAAGATTATGCAAGCTTGACAGTCGATGTTCTTAGCCCTAATATCAAAATGACATGCAATAAATGCTCCAGAGCACTCCTCCAATTTTATTTTTTTCGTACAGTACTTCTTGAGCTCATAGTACATGCATAATGCTATCTCTAGAATGAGTCCTCGCAACTTACCTCTAAATTGTTTGAGCATGTGAAGGAAATAATTCACTTAGCATGACAGTGAAGTCACTACAGCACCCTATAAAAAGGTAACCACTTAGCATAATAATAACATTAACTAATGACAACTGGTGTTATCAAAGACCCTAGGGGCACCTAGGCGTTAGGGTCCAGGAGCCTTGGCTCTAGTCGCCAGGAGCGCGCTTGAGGAAAGCCAGGTGCTCTGCTAATGAAAAGAAAAACTACAGGCAAGAGTTTCAAGCTTCCAGCAAGTAAAAACTAACACCAATACATTATGTAACAGTAATAAAAAAAAGTAGGCAAGATTCTAGCAAGTGATAAGTAAAAACAGAAAAAATATAGCTAAAAGTAAGAGGCCCAGCGAGTAGTCCATCAAGTCTAGCAAGTAAAACTAGCTCTAAGCTAAAAAAATTAATGCTTCTGCTTTTTAAATTCCTAAGAGGTCCAATAGTACAGTGGGGCCTAGACACATGTATAAGTGGGCTAGGCACATGAGTACATGAAAGAGTCTCACCTGAGGGGTGCATAGGCTTGCCTTTTGTGCATGAGGCATGCCTTACAACACTGATTACAACTGCTTAGTTTGAGGGAGGAAAACAAAAACCCTTACAAACCAGTCATATATCCAGATTCTCTAAATATTCAGTTCATTATTCCCGTTTGCGCATCCATCTTCATGCACAAACACATGGAAGGTATATGTACTAAATTACTAATACGAATATGCATATGAGCATATCCAATGAAAAAATATAAGAGATAAGCAACTATCCATTTCTTCTCCAAAAAAAAACAAAAAAATGGTGGATTCCCGAGAGAAGCAGCCAGATAGGAAGTAATCTGTAGATCTATGCTAAAACAAGTACATACCGCATCTTCAGGTAAAAGTATTCTTTCATTTGCCAAGTATCCACTACTTGTATCTGTGGGAACCATTGACCCTGCTCCCCCACTAGACTTTTCCTCATTACTTATCATTCGAAATCTGTATTTTGGAAGGGTACTGAGATCTGCTTCCGATGCACCTTCCTATATTACCACACATAGACAACACCAACATTAATTTTCAAGGCTCTCAACTTTTTGAAGGATTTTAATTCTAAGTGTAAATAGTACCTGTCCAGCAACAGCATAGAGAATAGCAATGATGCAAGGCAAGCAACAACAGAGAGCAATTCCAATTAGACATGCCAAAACAACACAGAAGATGGCAAAGAAAACATCAAATGCCAGAAAAACCACAGCCAACCTGCAGATATGCAGAACCAAAAACCCCTCAGTTATCGTTTGCAGAGCCAACAGCATTTACCATAAATCCAACACATAAAAGAGCAGGGAAAAAGAAAGTATAGAACCTGCTTTTTATGTGTTTGGAAGGATTATGAGCCAATTGCATTAGTACAAAGTATAAACTGCTATACTTTTAAAGAATCAGATTTACATGAAACATTTATTGTAAAACTGCACCAGTACAATAAACGTGGAGGATATTAGGTTCAGTTCTATTAGAAAACAACAAGAATAAATTAAGAAGTTAATTTATAGTTACAAGGACATTAAAATTTGAACTATATGTAGTTTGATAATATGAGTTGATCAATAAGAGTATACCTTCCATAAACTTAGAAATTAGAATGTAAAGTTGGTTTACAGAAAAAGGAGAAAGTAATTTAAGATCATGAAGGTGAAACAGTTAAATGCATAATGGTTTCACAACCATTGTTCTAGTGCATGTATGAATATTCAACAAAGATGATTATCAACTATCAGAAATGAAAAAAAGGCTTACCAGTACAAACGTGGAGCATCTTGCAAAAGGATATCACCACCAGATACTACCCAATAAAATCCAACTATCCACCAAAGAAATGATGCCATTGTATTCACCGATTCACATCGTTTAGTGAATCTATGTCATACATAAACAAACTCAGCATCTGCTAATAATACAAATACAAAACCTATAGAAGTTCTAGAGAAGCATGCATAAGCGGATTTGCATTGAAGACTGGAGCTAGAGGGAATTTCTGAACTCTAAAACAGAAATACACTTGGCAGCCCAGCAGGTAGAACAAGAACGTGTATTTTGCATGCTTTTGATTATCAACACCTATAATTTATGAATAATCATATTGTCCGCTGTAAAAAGATACACACTGAAAAAGGCAAGAATTTTTATTTCTTTCTTGCTCCTAGTAAAATCCAGTGGATTAGATACCATATACTGAACGTTAACAGAAAGCCTGGCAAATGATATAAACTATGAGCTATTATAGCATATTGAATTATGGAGATTTTCTTTCAAAGGAGTTAATTCAGTCTTTCCGGTGACCATATAGGATGTGGTTAGATGCTACAAACAAAGAGAATGGCATGGAAACAATGTCATGTCCTGAAAGGCAGTGCCCAGCTGCGGTTTCTATGGCTAAGTATCATAATAAAATTATTCACAGCCAGAAAGAAAGAGTGAATGAAGAGTATGCTTTTGAAGAACTTTTCTTTTCAGATGGATATTTATCTTTTTTTCTCTACATTGTGACATTTTTGAAATTCCTATATGTCTTGATTTATATTTTCATATGTAAAAAAATCACCGGAACACTGCCAGGGGAAGTACACAAGAGGTAAAACACCACTCACCTCCTATATTTTGAATGTTAGTCTATTGACTTTCCTTAGAACGCCTTTTTTCACTGCTTAACTAAACATTTCTAATTGGAATTATTTAAAATAACTTATCTTAAATTTCACACCCACATATTAACTACGAAGATTTACTGCCCAGCCATTACCATTTCCCATATTTCTCATGTCTAGTTTAATCAATTAAACCATTTGTTGTGTTTCCAAACCCAAAGAATATTTTGAAAAGTATTACGAAAGCAAGCAGGAATCAAGATAGAAGTCCATACAAAAGAATCCCAAAATTTATTGACAGAATTGCAACAATTCATCTTCAAAATTCACCACAATCCTTAAAGAAGTATATCAAAAAGGCACAAACACACACACAATTAAAACCTAGACACTAAAATTGAATTATCATATCAAAACCAATACTTGAAATTCAGCTCAAATAGTAAATATAAAAAAGTATGGATTATAACATGTTCAACCTACCCAGATTGAGACGAACTTCCTGAGTTCCCATCACTAACATCCTCATCCTCACTATCGTTGACGTCCTCAACGACGCCAGCTTGACTTTCCACGTCACGAGTCCGCCTGGGTGACACCCTTCCATTCCTCCTCCGGTACTCGAGCCACACCAACACTACATGAACTAAGCACTGTAGAGCATACCCACAGATCCATAGCCGAATCGGCGTGTTCGGGTGCTCGTTAGGCGTACAAATCATCATAACCGCGGAAACCACCACAAAAGCCATGTTCCACGTGATATCCAGCGCAACCACTGGCTTCGAGTAACCCCAATCGACTCGCCGCTCCTCAAGCTGACGAGCCGCAGTCTCTCGAACAAGCATGGACGGCCCCCTCCGACCCGAGGCGCGGCCTAGCAGAAGCGCGAGTGTCGGAGTCCGACCAGAGTCATCGGAATTTCCATGGCGGAGGCGTAGGAGAGGCGCGTTGCTGTCGGACGCCTCCGCTGTGGTGCTTTCTGATGACATGGCTAGAGAGAAAAACGGAGGTACATAATTAAGCTTAAGGTATAAACAAGCAATTAATAAAACGAAGAATTAAATCCAAGTTTTGAGAGTGGAAGTATCTCCAAACAAACTACAAAGTCATTTTGTTTCTTATTTGGAGATGTAGCAACGGAAGTGCTTTTGCTCAGTCAGCTACTGTTAACGTTGAAAGGTAGATAGATACTACTAGATACAGGGGAGATGGGTCGTTGAATTTGATCCTTTTTCTCTCTCTTTTTTTAGGTGGTGTAGTAAAATAACTAAAATGGCAAACCAAGTAGTACTGTTTAAATGACTGTTAAGCCCTTCATCTTTTTCTGACGGTTAAGCCCTTCATCTTGTTCTTATTTTTCTTGAATGACAGTTAAATATGAGAATTTTATAGTACCCCATATGTTTTGGGAAAATTTGCTTAAAGGGTGTCTGTCCTAAAACTTAAAAGTGTAAATGTTAGATTCTAAAATCAAATTGTGTGAAGGAGTTATTTTCTAAAACCATGTGTTAAACAACCGGCTTCTATTGCCACGTCAGCTCCAAGCCAACCACCTGTTATGCAAAAGACCCAGTCAAAGTTCTTTAAACACTATTTTAGACTCTAATTGGGCGCAAGGCGTCCTTGTGGCAAAAGAGAGTTGATATGGCAAGTAAAAAAACCGGGTGTTTCAACACTTGGTGTTAGAAAGTACCCCTTTCATGCAATTTGTATTTAGAATCCACTTTTTAGACTTCTTGTTTTGGGATTAACACCCTTTAAGCATATTTTCCTATGTTTTGCATCCAGCTCCTTCTAAGTATCATAGAATTGATAGAATTTCTTTAATTTTAACTATTTATATTATTTTTTAAAAATTCAATCATTTAAACAATTTAGTTTAAAATTATTATTATATTTATTAATAAAAAATAAATATTATATTATAAAATATATCTTTTTTTTATTCCAAATCCTAATCCTAAACCTAACCGTAATCCTAAGTCCAATCTCAAGTCAGAGGCCCCTTATGCTCTCCTATTATATCACATATACTTATTTAAATTTTTTTTTTTTTTTTAAATTAAACTCATAAAGTTTTGTTGATAATTGCTAATATATAACATGATCTCCACACACAATACAATAACCTTTGCACTTTTTCATTCTCCCACTCTCCTGCTCTACTTCATTATTTTTTAATTATTTGTTTTTCTATGCATATAAAAAAATTTGGTTTAATATTTACTTATATTCTTGCATGCTTTAATATTGGAACTCGTATATTTTTCTATTTTTCATTTTATTATATAAGAAAAAAATGATAGATATGAAAGTTAAGATAAAACAAAGAGTCACAATATTATTTTGTAAAATTCCAAGCACACAATCATAAATGATTTTAAGCTATAATAACAAAGAAAATAATCAGAGTAATAGCATTTATCAAGATTCTGATTAATGCTTTCTTTCCAATGAATTATCAAAAATGAAAAACAAAAAGTTTGCCTCCAAAGTCAATTAAATTTAAACTTAATAGTTGATTCAATTTAATTTGTATCAAAAACTTATTAACAGAAAAATAATAATAATTACAATCTTATAACTACTAAAATCTTGTTAAATTCAGTATCAAGCCAAAAAAACTATATTTATTCTCCCACCCTACTTAATTAATACTTAGAAACCAATTACTTTATAGCACAATTAATTTAAATTTATATTGTCAAATATTGGTATTATCAAAAATTATTTCATTCAATTTACTATCAATAGTTATAAACAATTTTTTTTGTCAAAATGATCTAAAACATTATTTTAAATTTAGGAGTTTCATGTTTTTTCCTTAAAACCTACTGATTTAATAAAGATAAGTTCTCTCAAATATTACATTTATAAATATTAAGGTGCTTTCTTGTTTATAAATCTAATAAATAATAACAATTACTAGCATACATGTATATTATGTTGTTTTGTTATTATTATTAATTTTTTTTCAAAATGTTTTAGGAAAAATAAAAAGGCTTTTCTATGGAAAAAAAGAAGAAAAAAACTTATTCAATAATAGAATTGAAAATTAATCAAGAGCAAATCTTTTCAGTGAACCATTAAAAAAATAATCAAGATATTACACAAATGTAATCATACTCCATAGGAATTAATAACAACACATACATGACTTCTATGCAATAAACAAAGTGAGATGAGATATTTAATATGGTATTCAATTATAGATAACTTGTTAAATATAAAAAATTAATCATTATTAAATTTTAATAATATAAATAGAATGAAAGCAATCACAACCCTATGATAAAACAATGTGACATGGGGAGTTAATATAGTGATAAATTATATAAAATTTGTTAGATATAAAGAATTTAATTATTGAACTATCACTATTCAAAAGTTATTTAAGTAAAATTAAAAAGTTAGAAGTTGAACTAAAAAGGGGTAAGAATAGAAATTAAAATTTTACAATGGGTTTTAAGAAATCAAAAAAAAATTGTCATTAAGCAACTTTTATATATAGTATAAATATTAAATGGAAATGTTATTTTCACAAAATAAATTGCTATTCCCACTAAAATTTAGTTTAAATCAGTGGATTCTCCATAATAAAACTCATCAGTAACATAAATAATAGTGTTTTCAGACCCAAAAAATCAAGGACCCAAGCCAGTTGAAGTTTCAAACTAATGGTAGTCTAACCTGGTGAAAACCAGTCCAACCCGAGCAAGTTTTAGATACCCAATCAACCCAGCCACGGATTTGATGGGTTGACCCAGTTTGAAACGTGATGTGTCACTTACTATTTTTTTTTTTTCTTTTTTTTACAAAAAAAAAAAAAAAATCATTTGTCAACAAGAGCCTTAGGTTCAAGAAATAGGTTTTTACTAATTATATTATTATAAATGTTGAAATAAAAGTGTTTCTTGTATATATAATTATGTTTTTTTTTATATATTTTTTAATTTTATATTATAAAATATTATATATTTCTTTTTATAATTCGACTTCAAATAAATTATAATCCTTGGCTCATTTTCTGAGTTGGTGTTATTGGCAGATCTGAAAACCTAATAAATAACCATATATTCTAAGTCGGATTCTCTTAAAATTTTAATTATCATTATTTATTCTTAATTTTTTTAACTTTAAGTGTTAAAATATTAAGTATAATTAATAACATTACCCTATTTAGAATTTCATTTATAAAGTCTCAAAAGTCTATCTATTCAAATGGAAAAAGTCTATAATATACTCAACTCAATTCAACTAAGTCTTAAAATCCCAAACTAGTTGGGGTCGGCTATATGAATCATTTTCCTCCATTCGCATCGATCCAAGACAAGATTTTCATTAATTCCTAGCATAGCCATATCTTTCTCGATGACTGCCCCCCATGTAAGTTTCGGTCTCCCCTTTCCACGTCTAACACCTAGCACCTGGACCATGTCACCTTGCTTAACTACTGCGTCCATTGGCTGACGTTGGATGTGTCCAAACCAACGTAGACGATTCTCCCTCATTTTATCCTCAATAGGTGCTACTTACACCTTCTTACGAATCTCCTCATTCCTTATTCTATCATTTCTTGTATGTCCTGTCATCCATCTCAACATTCTCATTTAAGCTACTCCCATCTTATTCGAATGTTGCTTCTTAACTGCCCAACATTCGGTACCATACAGCATAGCTGGTCTCACTGCCGACTTATAAAATTTTCTTTTCAATCTATTCGGGATTTTAGGATCACATAAAACTCCCGAAGCACTCCGCCACTTCACCCACCCTGCCTTAATCTTATGGTTTACATCATGCTCAATTACACTATCTTTTTGTATAAATGACCCTAAATACTTAAACACATCATTGGTAGGGATTGTCTGACCGTCTACAATTATATCATTCGGGCCTCATCTAGTTTTACTGGAATTGCACTCCATATATTTAGGGAAAAAGTCTATAATATATGGTTATAAAATGTCGATATTGTGTTTAGCATTGTTGGAAGCATGAGTAACTCCGCCAACCAAAGACATGGTTCTTATTCGTCTTCTTGTTAGAATCTTAGTCGTCACAGTTGTATCCTATTATTAAGTTATTGCGTCCCCTTATAATTAATCTAGTAATGACACACATATAGATGTGGGAAAAATATAAATAAGAAAATAAATTATTAGTTGAGATAGGAGAGAAAAAAATAAGGATTTAGAAGCCAACTGAGTCACATTAGTTGTTTTTCTTATTTAAGGATGAGAGTTTGAATTAGTCTATGCACACATTAATTAATTAAAATAAATTATTCATGTCTAAGATTAAAAAGTTGTGAAACTTTTCCTAAAGGCACCTCTTAAACATTACTCTTGAACTGATTGATATGCCAAACACACTTAAATAGGATCAAACTTGCACTTTTAATCTTTATACCCTCTTCCAAATCCATACACACCCTAAGTTTAAATTTTTTTCTCCTTTTGCAACTCACTAACTTGATGTGTACAGGTCAAACATGTAGCTATTTATCCAAGTGGATTGACTCAGTAGTCAAGAAAACATTTCGAATCTCTTTCAGGCTCAGTAAAATCTTATAAATTTTCCAGTCCCTATATAAATAAAATAAAATAAAATAAAAAACATATTGCTGCTTCCGATCTACTAATATATGTAGCAGCTTATATATCATCAACTAAATATTTCACATGAATATTAATTCCAACACCAAAGCCTCTTTTAATACAATGATACAATGAGAGATTCAAAAGTCACTTCACTGCTACTCAGTAACTAATAGTTGGCACTGATTACTCCAACAAGTGCCGAATGAAAGAGTACGAAACAAAGGTAGGTGAACCTTGCATTTCCCAAGTAACAGCCTCTTCTAAATCTAAAGTAAAAAAATGAAAGGGCACAAAAACATTCAGTATCTCTTCTTGAAAAGCCAATATCCTTTTATAACTTCAGTAACAGCTACTAAATGAAATCATATACAACAGCTTTTTGATGACCAAAGTGAATGTAATAACCTTCTAAATAACTCCAGATAGGCGGCGTACCAGATCAGCATGCAATGCATGGCCACCCTGCATCAAGTGTAAAGCTTGTAATCTGATTAAAAATAATGTTCATAATCATCAAACTACAGAATGAGCATAATCCAAATTCTTCAACAGAAGAAATTAGTAGACAAAAGCTACTTTAAACTAATAAAGATGAAGTGACCAAATTTATTTGCAAGAGATATTGCACTTGCACGTCTTGATCCAATATATAAACAATAAAAGGGTAAAATTAATTTAATCCCCTGTAGTATGGCTCCCTTCCAGTCTACCACCCTGTGGATTTTGTCGTTGTCAAATTTGCCCCCATAGTACTTGCATTATCACTTTACCCCCTCCTCAAAAGGAATTTCCGTTAAGTATTGAAGGAAAAGCATTGAAGTCCAAGGATCTCGAATAATACGTACTGATAGCTTAGTACACCGGAACTACAGAAGTAAGGTGATGATGTGAAGTGCCACAAGGTCGTAAGTGAAAACAGGCCATACCACAGGATTAAGCAAATATTTCCCTCGTCACATTGATAAATAAAAATAACTAAAAGATGAAGAAACAGATAACAAAGGTACATGCCTTGTAAGCCACAATATGTGCAACTGGAAGGCCTTGATTTCCGTACTGTGCAAAAAGGGAGAGATCACCAATAAGATCTAAGACCTTATGGCGACAAGGTTCATCATGGAAACGAAGGGGTGGGTTCAACCAGCCTTTACCAGAACTACGAAGACAAAAAAAGAGCAGTATCAGTTATATAACAAAAATAGGAGAGCAGGCTCCACAAGTGGTGACATTTGTAAAGCCATAAAAGGTTTATCACTTCTCATCAGAAACTGACATATTGTACATGCTTTGGACTAGGAGTTTTCATTTAACTGAGACAGAATTGAATCTAAATTCCATGTCATTGAAGCCCAATCTACAAGTTGAACATAAATCACTCCATCATGGTATAATCAAGCATTTAATGATGTTATAATACAAACTGAAGCAAAATATCTACCTGCAAACAATGGCATTTTCTAATGAACCCCCTTTTATCAGTCCAGCACTGCGCAATTGCTCAACCTGCACAGTTTTAATCAAAATATCCTAGTTAGAAGCATATAACTAACAATATACAACTATAGTCCAATAAAAAAAGGTAGCAAGTGCATTAAATATATGACTATCTTTCAGATAGAAATACAAGATACACATATACATTTGACCATGATAGAATACATGAATGTAATAAGAATAAATTTATACACACACACACACACACACACACACACACATGTAAACATCAAGTTTTTTGCGTATAATATATAGCTGATAAATTTCACAGGCCTCAATGGGGACAGCAGTAACTCCCTAGAGCCGAATAATGACATTATTAACTAGTACTTAGAAGACCTGAAGCATGGGTTGCTGTCATGAGATTCTGCAATTCCTCTTTTAAATTCAACTAATTTTGCTAGCACTGGTTTCTACATCACGCATAAGATATTCAGGTATAATAACTATTATAGTATTGGAATATCTTAATATTTGTAGAAATAATAGCATAAAGAGGACTAGAAAAAATAATAATAATTCTAATGAAATATATACATTGGCTTGCATATCCTATCATTTTTAGATACAGGGAATCATTTTTGCTAAATAGTTTAAAGGGATCAATTTGATACTTGAGAAATATATAAGGGAAAATAGTTGAATATTGCATGGGCCCACTTACCTACACATAACCATACAGAAGATTAAGATTTTTCTCTCTTTTCTTTTTTTTTTCTTTTTTTTGTGGGGGGGGGGGGGGGGTGGGTGGGTGAGAGAGGAAGCTTACTTAGAGGTCATATCAAGCACAATTATAAAATAAATACTACTTTATACAACAAATATGACAAGTTGAAGAAAGCAATAACAAGGTTATAATAAATAAAAAGAAGAACTAACTTCCTCATAAATGCAGAAGGTTCTTGACGAAGCTATCTGTTCAGAATAAAACAAATTGTCCAAGGGGCTTGAAGAAAACCACTGGCTGCCAATAGCATGTACCTGCAACATGTTCATTATCAAAAGAAACTAATACAAGCACTTCTGTCTGTAGCAATTTGCCTTGCAACTTTATCAGAATCTATTAAATATCAAGAATAATGCACATAAACATGCTCTCTATTCTTGGGGTTCAACCAAAAGAATTTGAATGAGTACTAATTTCCATTCCTAACTTTATACGTGAAATTTCTATGACTGTTACGTTGATATCTCCACCACTCCTCAAGCACAGAAGACAGCATTCTTTTGCAAAGACTCGCAGTGTATCATTTAAATTTCCACTCTAATTCACAAGAAGAATGAATAAGTGCTCCTTTTCCTTGATAAGGTTCCTCCTCAATGACTGTACTATGAATTGTTTATTTCAATTATACATTCATTTAGAATTGTGATTTTACCATAAAAATTTGTAAAATCCAGATAAATGAGAACCTTCATCCTTAAAAAAAATATCACATAGCTGAAAGTAAATAATCTACAGAAATAACAATCAGGGCATTATGCTTGGAAATAGTGAGTGCAACCACCAAGTTGTAAATTTTTAAATAAGAAGATGCTCTGAACATGGATCAATCTATAAAACCTAAGGATTCTTCTCATAGCATAATCAAACTAACAAAATAAAGGCACGATTCTGGGAAGACGGAAACAGCATTTAGATTCCTACATGCTCGACAAAATTCTCTATTTTCACTTTGATTGTTTTTTCAGATGAAATTGTCAATCACGCTGTGCAGTCACTTTGATTGTTTTTTCAGTTGATATTGTCAATCAAGCTGTGCAGCTATCTTTACCTGTGGAAAGTTAATCCCATAAGTTAAGCGAACTGTTGGTGAAGGAAATGCAGCAACAAATGAATCATTCCGCCAGATGCTTACTGGTTCATTCACATGTGGTGCTAGTCTTTCACAACTGTTGCCATGACGATCTATTGCCACCTCTAAACCAACTTCTTCTATGACCTTCACCCATTCACTAGCTGACCCATCTAGAATAGGAATCTGTGAGTGATTATAAGCACTATCAAATTTCCCAAGTCATGCTAGACATAGGAAGCACAAAAAATAAGGTGACTAAATGAATGAAAAATCCTCTAAAACTTAATATAATTTCTTCTGCAAAATAGATAGCCAAAACAACAACAAAAAAATATGCCCCGTATTTATGTGAACCACCATCCACCAGCTTTAATGTTGAAGAACCTAAGGAGAAATATATATGAATAACTTATTCACGATATAGATAAATTCCTATGTATAAATATTTATGTTACGAGGTCCTAATTTGGCAATCATCCTGTATGAATAAATTAGTAACAATATAGATATATTCATATGAGCATTCATCCTTATATTATTATATTTGATTTTCCCCACTATCTGTGATTGAAAATACAGAAATGCTACATATGTACTGGTTTTTTGCATGGGATGGAGGTGTCCTTAAACTGATAGATGGTAAAATTTCAAAAGGATACACAGGGGTTGTATCCATGTACACAAAAAGTATAGTGAAAGGAAAACCAAATATAAAAAGGAGCAATCTAGTATCAAGGTATCATTTTCTACATATAGCCATGATGACTCTAAAAACAAGTTCAGAATTACTGGCTGTCATTTAAATTACCTTTTGAATACACTTTTATTTTACTAAAGTTGATGGTAAATTGGAACTTATTTACTCTTATTTCCTAAGATATTACAAAAAAAAAAATGGTATTCAGTAATAAATGCATGTGAAAACAAATAAAATGTAACACGCCTGAACCCTTAAAAGTGCTGAAGAGAATCTACAAGAACTGTTAAAGAATTTGCTTCTTGTGAAAGGCCAGTCACTAGGCCCAAGAAAATCTAACTATAGATATGAACTCCTTGCTCAAATTACCATAAGTGACAAGTGATGTTACTGTTTGAGAGATTATAATTGCAAGGTCACAATTTTCTTTGACCAAACAAACAGAGAGTCAATGAAAGGCATTGATAGGGACATAAGATAATAAAATATCACCGGGAAGAAATAATAGAAGTTAGAAATTGATATAGATTATTTGGCTCAAGAATCAATAACTTAAAGAGTTAGGATTCAATTGGTGGAATATGTTAGGAAAATGCAGAGGTTTCACAAAATTAATGTCTGTCTCATAAAAAATTTAATCAAACATGAGAATTAGAACAGCTGAGAATGTGAATTAATTGAAATCAACTACCAAATTCAAAACAAACTTACTTCTGCATCAAATTCCTCAGGCTCCGAATTTTGAATCTCAATTCTGCAATTGTCAACGCCTGTAGCTTCCAAAGCTGAAAGCAAGTGCTCAACAGTTCGAATTCTAAAGCCATCTTTACACAATGTGGTACATAGAGGTGATTCCTCAGCAAAATCAATTGTTGCTCGAATCAAATTAGAACGAAATTTGAAGTACCTCCCTTCACCTGCAAACTCTGGACACAATTTCACCTTCGAAACTTTTCCGGAGTGTAAAGCCTTGCCACTCCGTTCTACAGAACCAGATAGGGTTTGCTGAAGCCTACCCGTCTGCAATCAAAGTTAACAGGTGTTCCAAGAATATAAAAAGTTGAAGACAGAAAAGATGGTTTAACTTTTGCATTTGGTTTTCAAGAAAACTGAGAAAATGAATTACTACCACATTTTTTTCTAAGCAAACTGAGAATGACAGAAATTGTCACAAACAAAAACCAGCACAGCATTTAATCAGAAGAATAACTAAATCTATCATATAAGCAAAATGGAATAGTGTCCACTTTAGTAACATGGCTCTGAACCTTTTCAAATGTTATACATTAGGCATATTAAGGACCAAAAGAAATTTGAACTTTGTAATTTCTTATATAGTCAATTTTCTCTGAAAACCAAACATACGATGCACACACACACACACACACACACACACATATATATATAGAGAGAGAGAGAGAGAGGTTACGGACAGACTTCCATGAGACAAATATTGAAGACCTGAGGGCGGCAACAAAGGCACCGGACAAAGTCATTGAGAGAGGATGTTGATCAATATATATTTTCGTGTGGCTATTGTTGTCTAGAAGCAACCCAAAAAGTTCTGTAGAGCAACAACATGGGAAAAGAAGTAACAAGAACTATAATTTTCAGATTATTCAACCACTACATCAAATTCAATAGGTAAGCAATATCATAGCAGACCTTTAAGCAATAATATCATAGCAGACCTTTTTAGTTGGAAAAACTGCAGCATTCCATTATCTTTCCCAGCACTGATGAAGACTGGAACTCCCTTACTTAGGAGCCCAAAGCCATGTACAGGTAGCTGGAGAAAAAATCTTGAGGAACTACCACTCATTGGAACAATATATAACTACTACTGTAGTAGTGAATGATATATGAAGATAAATTACAGAGCTGCTCTTATATTTTGTTTTTCCTGGCAACCAAACAAAAGAAATATGCATTTGAATCTTGGTTTCCTATCTTTTTCCTTCACTTGCTTGATAACCAAACAAAAAGAAAATTCACATCTTGACATTAGAAAAATCACATCTCTTACTCCTATAGTCATATGGCTGACATCCATTTCAATAGCAGTACAAATTTTTATTTTCAAGATAATTGCTTCCCTAACCAAGGCAAGTTAAATCCATGAATTCCCCACCCATCCCCAAAATAAAATATAGCAAAATAAATTAATCAATAAAATAAACTGTTCTGGTCTCACAGCAGATCTAGCAAAATAAATTAATGACACAAAAACACCAAGTATGAAAACTAGGGAGAAAATTACTGAAACTACTTTTGGTTCATCAAGTGATGCATGCTTATAATTCATCAGTATTTATCTACTGCTGGCCCTAACAACTTTTAACAGAATTTAACCGATTCCAAACAACTTCCACTTAACCAAAACGGTGCACGCCCAATTTTGTTTCATTCTTTGACGACAGCGTTTCTAAATTGGGTGAGTAACAATATCCCATGCCAAACAAACCAAACCAGAAAAAAAAAATAAAAAATATTTAACAAATAAAATAAGTAAAGTAGGGAGAGTAAGCACCTGAATTAAGTAACTGGTAGAAAGTAAAAGAAGGAGCAGTTGGAAAAGAAATATTAATTTCTTTTTTTCTGATTACTAATGGTATAGCATGCAGTTCTTCGGTCCAACACGTCCTTTACTACGGCTATGACGCGCTCCTGAAACGGCTGGGATTTTCTGCAAGTGGAAAGTACCGCCGTATGGAGGAAAGAAAGAAGATGGAGGTGGATATGAGTTCTTCAAGCGTCGGGCAAGGGAATTTTGGATTTTAGGAAAAATTAAAGAAAAGAAAGAAGACCAGTGAGTTCGTGAGAAACTGCCGAGGTATGGTTAAAATAGGGGTTTTGAAAACATACAGTGGGAATGTGATATTTTACGGTTCTAATCCAACGTGGCGTCACGTCGACAGTAGCTGAATGTCTGTTGGCCATGTCAGCAAAAAATGGATCTTCACAACTAAGACCTGTTTCTTGTCGTGTTGTCGTGAGCCGACTTTTTATGTCACATATTACCCACTTTGACCCTACTAGACTTTATATTTTTTGTTTTTAAAAAATGTGATAATATTTACAATGTGACCCTTATGTTCAAAATTACTGTAATACACAACCAATATAAAATTAATAATCTAATCATCAAATCTACCCTTTCATTTGATTAAGTTCATTTGATAATATTTGGAGTTTCGCTTGAGCTAGATATGGCTAGATTTGGAGTTTCATTTGATAATATTTGGAGTTTTTCATTTTATAGTTATTTTATTGCTGTTATTTCAGACTGTATATAATTTTAATTAATTTATAATACTTTTTTTATGTTTAGAGGAAAATTAGTCTAGATTTTATGAATAGAACTTGCTATGACATATTGAGGGACAGTTTTTGAAAGTTTTAATAATTGATCATGCTCAGAAACTTATAAGACTGACTTTGGAAGACACTAATAAGAGCATTGTGTTTGGTGAAAATAAATGTGTTCTTGTCCTATTTTGTTAGAAATACCTGAAGTTAAATTGCTCCTCAAATTAAGAGAAATATATATTGAGAATTTTGTGATTTGATTTTGCGTAGAGAAGGTGCTAAAGCTGTTAGACAACTACTAATTCTCTGCTGTACTGCATCAGTGATGTACAAATACTCTTATTACATTATCAACAGCAGAAGATGGAATTCAATGCATATGTGCTTTTCCAGCAATGTCATAGGCAGCACACTACATATTTTGACTAAGTCCATTTGGTTAGATACTAACTGTATATGATCCAATGATTATTAATCCAAAACACCCAAAATGTCAATTTCACTATTTCTAGTAAATACGTAGTCAAATACATATACATAACTTTAAAATATATTTTTATTTAATTAAAAAATATTAAAAATTGTATTTGATCATAATCTAGTTAAACATGATTATAATCAAATAGTCTAGACATTAAGTGTTTGGCTATAATTTTTTATTTATTATAATCAAATTTACTTTTTGATTATAATAAAATATAATTTAATATTCATATTTTTTGCTTATAATCAGGTAGCATAATAAGCTGGTTTGATCACATAAAATTTTACACTATCTCATCATTTTTATAAATAACATCTCAATATTCTTAATATATCACTCAAAACTTAACTTCAATGCCATCTTTTGTATTTTTATTAGAAAATAATGAACCAAACAATTATTTGATCAAACACCAACACAACTTTTAATAAGTTATTTCAACAATTATACATAATTATGGCCAAACATTTTATACAATTTAGAGAATAATTTAAAATTCAATTATAATCAATCAATAAATAATAATTCGATTATCAATTATAATCATAAAATTTGGAGAAATAACAAATTATGGAAACGATTCTAACTAGAGTTATTTTTTAACAAACATGATAAATTTAAGATATTTGTCAATTATCATCCGCATTACCTTGTGAATTATGGTTTGTATTTCAAAATTGTTATTGTGTAGCCCATAATATAGCTCGTAAAATCCTCGTAAAGTATTTAGTAAACATAGTTTAGATTTGCAAGAATGTCGTATAAACATGCTGTAAAAGCCCTTCACTTTGCTTTTATCAATAATATCCTAATTTATCCCTTAAAAAATTAACCTATCCCTGAAGAAAAAAAAAAAAAAAAAAAAAAAAAAAACCTTCATTAGCAATAAAAAAGATACACATTTTTTTATTGAACCGGATTACACTACGGTTCATCCGGTTTTCAAAATTTACCATTATTTGCCCGCCAATAACAAAACCCTTCACAAAACCCTATTTTACAGTATTCTCCCACTTCACAATTCTTTCTGTTTCCCATCCCTTCGAGCACTCTCTCACCTCGCAATTTGAATTTCGCTCCCAAAATTGAAGTTTCCTTGTTAGGTTCTCGAGAAAGCGAAGGAAGCCATTACCAATACGGGCTTCAGTTGCACACCTTAAATTCTGGACGCTCCGGATCGATTTCAGTGCTTAAATTCTAGGGTTTCGACTGGGATGTCTTGGGAAGATGAGATAGTGATGCGTGATGTGACCAATGCAGGTATCGTTGTGAGTGATCGAATTGGCCGAGAAGTCGCATCTCAGCTCGACCTCGAAGAAGCCTTAGAAGCTTCGAGATATGCTAGTCATCCCTATTCCGCTCATCCCAGAGAGGTAATTTCAATACATAATAATATAGGAAAGCAATTGTAGGAATAGAGCCAGTTCTTCTGTGGAAAAAGGACATTTCTTTTCCTGCAGATTTGGTGTATATTACTGGTAGTTAGAGTTTCGTAGACTGTGTATTCGTTTTGTATGAGAAAACTAATTTTCAGCGTAGCTTGAATGAAGTATAAGCTTTTTTGTTATGGGCTAGACGGTTGAATTAGGTTCTTAATAGAGTTTATGATTCTGCAATGTTAGTTTCTCAGACCTTGTTCCCTTGCAATGAAGTTTTTTCCTGTCAAAAATTAGTTTGAGCCTGTCTAATTTTCATGCTGGAGATAAACGAATGCCTTAAACAAATCTGAACTTTTCATAGATTGGCTAGATGTATTTGATAGAATGCATGGTCATCCCTCGTGAGTCATATCATACTTCGGTAGCCACCTAATCAGTGGCTCGGTGTTATAAGGATGCTCTACAGTATCCAATCTGGCAGATCTTTGGTCTAATTTCCCAGCCCTGCATTGTGTCTATAAAATTTAAATATATTTATATTTATAGACACACATGCATTTATGTGTTTATTGGTTTGAGTGAATGATATCATGCCTTTTGTTTTATTTTTATACAAGTACAGCTATTTCCATCATGGTAGTTTACTCAGATTATTATAAACTACTGTTCTTCTCTAGGCTTCCTTATCACAAATGTGCAAAAAACATGGAGAAAAAATGTACATATGACATTGCAATCAAACAACATGCATGAATTTTTTTTTCACCTCAAAGCTGTTACAAAACATCAAAGTAATTCCCCTAAGAGAGCATTAAAAATAGATATTTCTTCTAAATTTATGGAAATTCATGCAAAATCTAGATAAAGAGGGTTCAGGATAAAGTTTGCAACTTTGCATTGAACTCCTTTTTTTGCTTCCCATGTTTAACTTTACATTTATGAAGAAGTGTGTCAAATATCTTTGAAATCTGTTCCTTGGTTCCTAGGGTGTTTAGAAAAATTTCTGATAAGAATAGACTACTTCTGATGGCATTTATGTTACTATTAAAAATTATTTCTTAATTGAAAATGTTTTCGTTGTTTCTTTTACTTAGGTTTAACATTGCAGTTATTAAGATGTGCATACACACACACACACATATATTTATTTATTTCTGTAAAGTGGTTCCTATTTCCTACTTGATGTTAGAAAGTTTCTGTAGACAATTGACTGATTTGATGGCTTGCCACTATTTGGAAGTGTTTCCTTTGAAGTTCACCACTTGTAAGCATAGACCAAAGGAGGATAGTACCTGATTCTTTTTGGTAATGATCCATTTTAATAGATTAGCCGATCTACCATCAAACATTCAAGAAATGGTATTCAATCCGAGAATTTTGTATCAGGAGATTCATTACTTGAAGTAAATTGAGATATGCCCAGTTTTAGTAGTCAGAGGGGCATTATAAATCTCTTCTCTTGTTGGAATGTTTATACTTCTTCCCCATTCCCCCTTTCCCTCACAAATGCTAAATATATTATATAATGGTTGTTATGCACATGTAAATTTATATGGATCGATTATGTTATGCAACCGGGGTTGATGGACATTGTTGAGCTGTACTAAAAATATACATGCAGTCAAACTTGAATAACAGAAAATCTAATTTTTGATTTGATATTCTTCATTTTCTAAACAGAAAAAAAGAAGAAGAAAAAAGCTTTTATTTTTTATAAAAAAAGAAAAAAGTAGAAACTACAAGAAGGAGAACGAAAATTCCTCCTTTAAGAAAGAGAGATAAAGGAAACAAAAACGAACCTAATACAAAACAACCCTCCAATCCCTTTTTATATTAGCTAAAGAAACTTCTACAAAAGCTCCTGAAGCATAAGCCAATAAAGAAGTGAACAAAACTTCTTTATCCCAAAACAGTTGCAATGTCAAGTGTTGATTGTTGAAAATTCTTGAATTCCTTTCTAGCCATATACCCCAAACCGCAGCAAACACTGCACTTCTCCTAAGGATCTCCCCTTTTTTATTATGCCCAAAACCACTAAAGCTAATCTATAGCATAGTGTCTTCAAACTTTGTGGACATACCTTCTGTTCCTCATAGATGCAAAAGAGTCTGTTCCATATGTTCTAATCCTCCATCTCCTTACATGCACATGCCATATCACATTAGAATTTAGCATATTTACCTCAAATTCTTAGTGTTAAAAAAGCATAATTTCCAAAAGTATCTGCTAGTTTATGTCAAGAGGTAAGAGATAAGAGAGGATTGGAACTTTTATTTCATAAGAAGCACACTCAGTCCTGAGTTTTAAAAGGAGTAGATCTTTTTTCCCCAAGGAAACTCTTAGAGTTCATCAAATTTTTTTTTTTTTTTTAATTCAAGGTACTCCATAAGTAAAGGAATATTATAATGCCTCTCCTGTCTCTCTGTTTTTGCTAATGAATCATAGTTGGAAGAATCTTTAGCTGCATTTTCATCTTCTTATAACCTTAACCTCACCGTGTGATGGTATATTTTCACGATCTTATCATGAAATAGACTGATCTTACTGTTATTACATCATTAGAATCATGTTATCTTCTGTTCCCTATCTGTGTTAGGTTTGCATTGGCTATAAAACATGTACTATGGGTGGTCGAGTATGTCTATTTGTCTTTAATGGTTATATTTTGATATTCCCCTACTTCTTCAATTCATCATGTTGTTTTATTTCACTACAGTGGCCCCCTTTGTTGGAGGTGTTGGACACCTGGGAGTTGCCTCCTGTACTCATTGAAAGATATAATGCAGCTGGTGGGGAAGGGACTGCTTTATGTGGGATATTTCCTGAAATACGTAGGGCATGGGCATCGGTTGATAATTCTTTGTTTCTTTGGCATTTTGACAAGTGGTAAGTACCTTTAAGATGCTGAGTATTTCGTAGTTTAAATTATTTAAAAGGTTTCTTTTCCACAATCATGGTAGTTTCTTCATGCTTAGTGTCTCTTGTAGCAAAAAATGACAAGCTAATTCGATAAGCTAGATATAAATGCTTTAGAATGAGAGGATAACTATAGCAGCATAAGTTCTTTTGACATTGAACTTCATTTTACAATTATGAGGATCCCTAATTTTTCTAGGTGACCCATGCCAAATTGCTCTTTACTAGACAATGCAGCTCTCAATTTCAGTGATTGTCATTTTTGTTTAAAGTTGTAAACCTTGCTATATAGTTAAACTATTTATTCTGTAGTTTGAGGCTTCAAATGTGCTTGCTGCTTTATTGAATTTGTATTATATCTATATGTAGAATGAACAAACTTCATTGGAAGTACTATACCCCACCTATATAGGTACATGTCATGGTGTACATCCAAGGCTGGGCAACCAATGCAGTTATAGAATCTCATGGTGTTAGTTTGTTAGAGTTCATCTATGAGGAATGAGATTCTTTTACACTCTTTTACTTATTTATAGTGGGAACTTGGGAAACAGAAGCACCATAAGTTTCTGGGAGGATGTGCTGTTCAATGATTTTCCCATATGTCTTTGTTCCTGACCTGCTTCCTGTTTTGCTTGATAATCAAGCTTTGGTTAAGAGTGTCTGGTGACATCTCATAGTAGTTTGGTTTCCATGTGCTGTTTGTGAAGGTTTGATTAAGAGCTAGATTTTACAAAGGCCTTTCCTATAATCTTACATTGAGTGGAATGAAGTTTCAGTGGAGACTATTGGCTGCAATGGAAAATGGACAATGACCGAGTCAAGTGGGGTGTATTGATTTTTCTAATTGTCAGTGTGGTGCCCCGTTGAAGGCCTTTTTGTTTTGGCGCAGACAGTTGCCCACAATCCTATGTTAATTACTTAAATTTGCAGATAGAGGACAGTGATAATTTCTGCTGTAGCATTTTCTAGAGTAATGGCAAGTCTGCTGATGATCGCTTTCAAACTTATCTTGTTGTTGATGGGATGTTCCCTTGTTTGTTCTTTTCTCTTTCTGGCCTCTGTTGTATTGTGCTTGAGAGGGTGGTTGATTTGCTAGGGTACTAGGAGAGGGGAGGTTGGGAATTCAGAAGTAGGTAATGTGAGGTGGGTTAGGGTGTCGTACTTATTTGCTTGAAGTAGACATTGTGGTTAAATATAAAAGAAAAATGAGAGTGCTTCATGGTGGAGAGTAGTTTTGGGGATTTCAACTGAAGTTTTTTAATGGAACAACTATGACAATGCTTTCTCTTTCGTCATGTTCTTTTTTTTGGATGTTCTGCACTTGTTGAATAGTTGTAGCTTGATTCCTTTCCGGCATACTTGTGATTATGAGCAGCCCCCGTTGCTCTCTCCCTAATGAATCTCCTTATTCATAACAAAGGGTCTTTCATTGTGTGGATTTCAGCCTCTAATCATATCTTGGCTGTACAAACCTTGAGAATGGGAAGCTTACATAATTGTTATTTATCCACGAGGATGGAGAACAGTAGATAACCTTGAGCCTTCAACTACATTTTTGATTACTTTCAAAGTGCAACCTGTGTGTCTTGGGTTGAGAAGAAGCCTCTTGCGAACTTTGCTTCACTTGCATTAGGTGTTGATTCAACCACTCTTTTCTTCAAAGGCCTTTCGTAGTATCTCAATTATTATTAATGGCATTTTCATGCACTTCGGGTGTGTGCATGACATTGATTTTCTCTTTTCTTTTTCTTACTTTAAAATTTAAAAGATAAAGTTTATGTTAATTGGAGGAGAAAAAATTTGGAAGATAAGTTACCTAGTATACGGAATGGGAACATAGAATGTCACTTAGCCTGGAACGTGGTAAGGTGGGGTACTTAGCCTGAAATGTGGTAAGGTGGGGTAGGTTTCTTAGGATCATTTAGTTGGAACGAAACATGTTGGTTCTGAACACGGGACGTGGAACGCCTTTTAGGATCACATATGTAATAATTGCATAATAAAAAATGAAAACTGATCTACGTCTCTATGCATAGTGACCTTTGACTTTCCCACAAACTCTATTCTTCCTCTCTCTGCAACTCACCCAATGCCAGTGTACACCGAAATTCCTCTCCCATTTGAAATTGAAACTCGCTTCTCTCTCTGCAAGAATGAAACTCACCTCTCTTTCTGCGAGACTGAAACTCGCATGTCTACTTTCCTTCCTGAAGAAAAGCAGAGGCTGCAACATGTTAGCACAAGGAAGAAATTTTCAGTTTGTCAAGGATTTCGGAAATCCTAGGGGCTGTCCATATAAGTATTTTTCTTGTTGATTTATGTTTTTGTTTTTGTTTTCCTTCTACTGCCATCTTTGGTTTTCATGGTCGGAACACTCAAAGTAACGTTTCAGGTTGAAAATGATCCTTGATTGGAATCGAGGAATCAGTTCGTAAGTTGTTATCTAAGTAGCAATCTCTGTAGCAAGAATTTATAATATAGTGTAAACTAAAATAATATAAATTAAATTTAAGTTGAGATGAATTCAAATTAGCATGGATAGAATCATAGAGCTTTTAAGAGGGTGAATGTTACATAGTTTTAAAGTCAAAGTTACATGCTTATCCTCATTAAATCGTTTTCACAAAAATATAATATTCTCTTAGCACCCTACACCAAAAAAGGGGAATCCCCTTAGTGTAATGGTATAGATTTATCAAAAAGAAAAATCTGTCGTGGGATATACCTGCCTCAGTGATATATGCTTAGCTTGTGAATAGTAAATGTGATAGGATCTTGCAAGAAAAGGAAAGCCTCTAGGGATAAATTTCACTCATTAAAAACTGTTATTTGACTTGAGTTATTTTAGTATGTCAGACAGGAATCCTGTTATTATACTGGTGCTGCGGACTGGATTCTTCTCCATACTTCTTCCATTGTACACATTATCTTGACAGGAATCCTGTTATTTTATCAGTGCTGCAAATTGCATTCTTTCCTGCACTTCTTCCATTGCATAAACCATCTTCTAATTCCTTCCTTCAACATGAAATTAATTAGATAAATGTGGTTAAAGATATATAGAAATTGCTCAAATATCCACAAGAAGACAAATTGCTGTAGATTCATAGAACTTTTATCTTATGAATGAACAAACAATTTTCTGATTTCTAGAGGTCAAGAATTCAGCTTGAGCGCTTAATATGTTATTCAGTTTTTCTGCTGCTAATTTTTTAAAAGTTTATTATAATTAGGCTAAATTACATTTTTAGTTCATATAGTGTGACCGAAAGTTTAGTTTTGTCCCCATACGTAAAGTTAAAATATAGAACATATAGTTTTGAAAACCATGCAATGGTCCTCGCTGTCATCTTCCGTCCATTATAACTTGACTGGAGGTGACGGAAGATGACGTGTAAAATGTAGTCCTATCATAGGACTCCTATGTGACTTACCTATGTGTCATGATTGACAAATAGAACATTGTCACATGTTTAGTGTAAAAAAACCCAATAAAAAATTAATTTTTTTTTCAAAAAATAAGAAATTATTAAAAAAAATACATATCAACAAGCTCCTTGCACCACCCACCACCACTCCTCTTCCATTGCCAATACCCACCATCACCCCTCTTCATAACCACCACCTAAAGCCACCCATCCTCCATAGCCACCCTATAACTTTTGCTTCCATTTTGAATTTTTCAGTTTCTCATTCCTAGTGAAGCAATTTGTAGTAAGAGTTGGTGGAGTTGGGCATCGGAAGGTTCAGATCTTGACCCTTAAGTAACGGATCTGAAATTTTAGGACTTTAAGAGTTTTCGGAGGAGCTAATTAAAAGAAAGTAAAGAGTTGGTGGAGGTAGGCATCGGTTGGGAGTTAGGATGGGCATAGGGTTGGGGTTGGGGTTGGGGTTGGGGGTGGGGGTGGGAATTGGTGGGGGTATTGAGTAGGCGTGGGGTTGGATGTGTTCTTTTGTTTTCATTTTAAATTCTATATCTTTTAAATGTTTGTACAATTTTAATTTTTTCGTAGAATAAAATTAAGATTTTCATTAATTGTATAGAATAGGCCATGTGGCATTTTTATATTCGTCTAACATTACACGTGAGCAAGTCAGTGGCTGCCGTTTGCCACAACATTCGCCGTTACATTCCCTTAAGTTAAATTGGATTTACTGTGTCAGTAGGGAATGCATTTTGTGGTTTTGAAGCTATAGGTCCTACATTTTTACTTTTGGAAGTATGACTTTCGGTCATATTATAGAGACAAAAAATGTAATTTAGCCTATAATTTAATATAGCTAGATATACATGATAATCAATTGCTTATTACTGTTCGTCATATTCTGAACACTACGTGGTTTTCATAATTATACTCTTTTCACTTTTTCCATTGTTATATACTTTCTTCATTAGGGATGGTCAATGTCCTGAATATAGTGGGGAGGAACAAGCTATTTGTGCTGTTGGGCTTGCAAAATCAAAACATGGTGTTTTTATTGAAGCTATCCAATATCTTTTAATTTTAGCAACGCCTGTTGAGGTACTAACAACTTTCCGCCTTTTACTTCTCATTCCCTTACCATCTTATATGCAATAAATTCATTCTTTGAAGTTTGAACTATATTTCTATTTATTTACCTTTTGTGTGATATAATAGAAACCCAAATTATTGATGTCCCAGTTATACAACTGTTCCTTAATAAATGATGAGATTCATTGGTATTAATTACTGATAAAAATAAGACAGGTTCAAACCAAATTCTTAATTTAACTTATTATTTTTTTCTTAAGTTTTCTTCATCAAATCAGAATTTCAAAATGACAAAAAGAAGGAAGTGAAAGAAATGTCATGATTCATCAATCAATTAGTTTTGACTTGGCCTATTGTTTTCCCCCTTTTTTTGGCCCGATTAGACCTACTAGGCTGTTCCTGAAAAAAGATAAGTTTATTAGATCTACTATCTTCATTGAATTACCCTTTCATATTTGAAATTGAGTTTTTGACATTCTTATATGTTGGTAAAATAAAAGAGGGGCTATTTTGGAACTTTATTCTTCGTTACTGTACTGGTGACAGTTTGATCTTCTAATGAGGAGAGAGATAGATACTAAATGCTTATAAGATACATTTTTAAATTAGCCATCCAACTCAGATTTGTGAGAAAGCTCTTTTCTGATAAGCAATATTCTCTTCTCCAATTAAAGTTTATCTTCCAAAATCTTTATATACTTTAATAAGCTTCCTTTTTGGATTTTCCTTTGTAGCATTCATACCTTATTTTATTTATTTCCCTTTCTCTTGTGACTTTTCTTGCTAAGGAATGCAAGGGAGGATCTACAGCATATTGCATCCCAACAATTCTTTTGCCAATACTCCCCCATTCTAGGAATGCTATTCTCTATTTTTTTTTTAATATAAACTTCCTTGTTTTCAGTTGATTCTTGTAGGAGTTTGCTGCTCTGGAGGGACTGATGGTACAGATCCATATGCGGAGGTTACACTGCAGCCTTTGCCAGAGTATACAGTGCCATCTGATGGAGTCACAATGACTTGTATAACATGTACTGACAAAGGTCGAATTTTCCTTGCTGGCCGTGATGGCCACATATATGAACTGCAATACTCCACTGGATCAGGCTGGCAAAAGCGCGCCCGTAAGATTTGCCTCACTGCTGGTATAGGAAGTGTCATTTCAAGGTCTGTTGTGTTACTCCATTCTTGGAGTTGTATTTATCCAATCTCAGAGTCATATTTTTAAGCTTCTCTTAGTTTGAATCTGAGATTTTTCTATATACCTTTCATTTACAGATGGGTTATACCGAATGTATTTAACTTTGGGGCTGTTGATCCCATTATTGAAATGGTTTATGATAACGAGAGGCAAATATTGTATGCAAGAACTGAAGAGATGAAGCTTCAGGTTTATATTCTGGGGTCACATGGTGATGGCTCATTGAAGAAAGTAGCGGAAGAAAAGAACCTTGTCAATCAGAGGGATGCACATTATGGAGGTAGACAATCAACGGGACCAAGAGCCTCAAATCGATCGGCCAAGCCATCTATTGTTTGCATTTCACCTTTATCCACACTGGAGTCAAAATGGCTGCATCTTATTGCTGTTTTATCAGATGGGAGAAGGATGTACCTCTCCACTTCTCCATCTAGTGGAAGCTTGAGTGGATTTGATACCAGTCGTCATAAGCCAAGTTGTTTAAAGGTTGTCACAACGAGGCCTTCTCCTCCTTGGGGGATCAGTGGTGGACTCCCTTATGGAGCCATGTCACTTGCTAGCAGGCCTCAGAATGAAGATCTCTCACTGAAGGTTGAGGCAGCATATTATTCTGCTGGAACTCTTCTCCTTTCTGATTCTTCACCTTCAACCACGTCTTCACTTCTTATTGTAAGCAGAGATTCAAGCACCCAGTCATCTCTGTCAGGTAATTTAGGGACAATTGCAAGGAGTTCCCGTGCATTACGAGAATCTGTATCTTCTCTACCTCTTGAAGGCCGAATGCTTTTTGTGGCAGATGCATTACCCTTGCCGGATACTGCAACAACCGTGCAGTCCCTATATTCAGAAATTGAATTTAGTGGATATGGGAGCTCAGTGGAATCCTCGGAAAGAGCTTCTGGTAAACTCTGGGCAAGGGGTGACCTATCAACTCAACATATATTGCCAAGAAGGAGAATCATCATATTTAGTACTGTGAACATGATGGAAGTAGTCTTTAACAGACCAGTAGACATTTTAAGGAAATTGTTTGAGTCTAATTCTCCAATAACAACCTTAGAAGATTTCTTTAATCGTTTTGGAGCAGGTGAGGCGGCTGCAATGTGTTTAATACTAGCAGCAAGGATTGTTGATTCTGAAAATCTTATAACCAATGTTGTTGCTGAGAAGGCAGCTGAGGCTTTTGAGGACCCAAGAGTCGTTGGAATGCCGCAGCTTGAGGGTAGTAGTGCATTATCAAACCCTAGAACAGCAGCTGGTGGATTCAGCATGGGCCAGGTTGTTCAGGAAGCTGAGCCTGTGTTTTCAGGTGCACATGAAGGGCTCTGCTTGTGTTCATCGAGGTTGCTTTTTCCTCTGTGGGAACTTCCTGTTATGGTTGTGAAAGGTAGTTTGGGTCCTTCTGAAAATGGGGTATTTGTATGCAGACTGTCTCTCGGGGCTATGCAAGTCCTTGAATACAAGATTCGATCTCTAGAAAAGTTTCTAAGATCTAGAAGAAACCAGAGAAGGGGTCTTTATGGTTGTGTAGCAGGTTTAGGAGATTTGACTGGTTCTATTCTATATGGAAGTGGTTTAGAGTTAGGGGCTGGGGATCGGAGTATGGTCAGAAGCTTATTTGGTACTTATTCACGAAATGTTGAGTCTAATGGTGGTGGAACATCTAATAAAAGGCAAAGATTACCGTACAGTCCTGCGGAATTGGCTGCAATGGAGGTAGGTAGTAATTTGTAAGGTTGTCTGATATTTGTGTTTTGCTTTTTATGTTTATATTTTTCAATTGTAGTTGCTGATTGTTGTTTTCTTATGCTTCAGGTGAGGGCAATGGAATGTATTAGGCAGTTGCTTCTTAGATCTGGTGAAGCCCTGTTTTTGCTCCAACTTCTTTCTCAACATCATGTGACACGACTGGTTCAGGGATTTGATTCTACCCTAAAACAATTATTAGTTCAACTGACATTCCATCAACTAGTTTGTTCTGACGAGGGTGACCAGGTTGCTACAAGGTTTATATCTGCCCTAATGGAGGTAATGCCTGTTTCGGTCATACACTCATACCATAAATGAAGCTCTGCTCACTCAAGTTCTTTTACTCACTGAAAAAATTATGTTCTTTCTACTTTGCCAATATTTGCATCTCCCATCTTGATATATGATCCTTATTTGACTCCATGTGTTCCTCCAGTATTATACTGGTCCTGATGGCAGGGGGACTGTTGATGACATTAGTGGGAGACTAAGAGAGGGATGTCCAAGTTACTTCAAGGAATCTGACTACAAGTTTTTCCTAGCCGTGGAAGCTCTGGAAAGAGCTGTAATGACTTCAGATACTGAGGAAAAGGAGAACCTCGCTAGAGAGGCTTACAATTTCTTGAGTAAAGTCCCAGAGTCTGCCGACTTACGAACTGTTTGCAAACGCTTTGAGGATTTAAGGTTTTTCTTCTTCTGCTTTCTTTTTTCTTGTAGCTTCTAGTAATTAGAGTATTCTGTCTAAAAGCTGAAATATGAGTGGGCATTGCAGATTTTATGAAGCAGTAGTTCGCTTACCTCTTCAAAAGGCACAAGCTCTTGACCCTGCAGGTGATGCATATCACGATCAACTTGATGCAACAATCAGAGAGCATGCACTTGCCCGGCGTGAACAGTGCTATGAGATAATTATTGATGCTTTGCGGTCTCTGAAAGGTGAGCCATCTAAAAAGGAATTTGGCTCTCCCGTTAGATCTGCTGCTACACAATCTGTCCTTGATCATACCTCTCGGAAGAAATATATTTGCCAGATTGTTCAGCTCAGTGTCCAATCATCTGACAGAATATTTCATGAGTATTTTTACCGGGCTATGATTGATTTGGGTCTTGAGAATGAGTTGTTAGAATATGGAGGACCTGATTTGGAGCCCTTCCTGCAAACTGCTGGCCGTGCACCTGTACAAGAGGTTAAAGATTGTGTTTTTGCATTTTCTTCCATATTTTTTTGTGATTTACTAATGAATCTTATCTAAAGTCTAAAGCATTAAAACATTATTAAAGTTGCCTAATTGTTTCAGTTGATTATTTATATTTTTCACAGGAGAGCTACAAACTTGCAATTCTGTTCTTCCCCTGATTGTTTCAAAATTTCAGATGCATTCAGAGTGAAGTTTGTATCTGAATTGTTATCTCATATGGCAGTCATGTTCTTTTCATCTTTCTTGTAGGTTCATACTGTTTCTGCAGTAACAGCAGCCATTTCTCCAATGGGTCAATCTGGAGCGTCTCTGCCATCTAACAAAGTTAAATACTTGGATCTTTTGGCACGATATTATGTCTTGAAGCGGCAGCATATGCTTGCTGCTCGTGTGTTGTTGAGACTAGCTGAGAGGCGTGCCACTGATGGAGGGGATCTTCCTACTCTGGAACAGAGGTTGATTGACTCTTGCCTCTATTTTCTTTGTTTTTTATTTTAAGGTTCCTCTGAAGCTTTTTTTTTTTTTTTTTTTGGTTGCTAGGTTAATTTGTTTTACCTTGGTTCAAGAAGTTCAATTCTTTCATCATTTCCCTTCTTTAGTCCTTCTCAATTCTCCTAATTGATCATTTGATTTATTTCCTTTTTTCTTCCTTGTGCACTTATACGGCATCTTATTTATAAACTTACCCCAATTACATCTATCTAGTCTTCAAATGAACATCCTGTCGTTTTCTCTAGTAACTCACATTGACATGCTTATGCCTGCTTAAAACTCATTTGAATGTATTATTGTTAACACTATCCAACATTATATTTCGCAGAGCATATTGTTTTCATTGGAGGTCCTATAAAGTTCACTTTTCAGAAGAGATGCCAAGAATGAGTTGTTATTTATAGTCTATCATTGCTACTAAACTCAGTTTTTTCTAATGCGCTTAAGTATACAATCTCACATACTTGGTCTTAGAGCTACATAACTAACATCCCACAACTCTGATAGCTCTGCATAGTTCCATTTAACAACCCATCCAATATTTTCTTATCCTTTTGTACCATAAGCTGCAAAGAACACAGTCCAAGGAGCTTGTCCTGGATGGAAATACCTAGCTCGTCTGTCTCCAATACGAAATAAAAGGGTGCTCAAATCTGATCCTCGGCTTAAATATTTAGTAATTCCAAGTTTGCTCGTGATTTGCCATTATTTCTCACACTTGTCATTGCTAAATATTTTTGAATTCTAGGAATATGCTCAGTCTGAACCTTTTCTTTCTAAGACTCATTGTATTAGTTTTCTATGAATGTTGTCTAATTACAATCTCATAATATTCTGATTTTTCCTTACATGGTTATCTTCTAATGGTTTGTTACGTTTTGTTAAACTCAGGAGTCAATACCTAAGCAATGCAGTTCTGCAGGTGAAAAGTGCAGTAAATAGTGATGGTCTGGTAGGGTCTGCTCGAAGTTCCGTTGACCATGGAATGCTAGATTTGCTTGAAGGGAAGCTGGCTGTTCTTCGATTTCAGATAAAGATCAAAGACGAATTGGAGGCGATAGCTTCCAGGTTAGAATCTTCACCTAGCACTTCTGAATCTATCCAAAATGGGTTAGACCCTGAAAGCAGTTTGAATGCTGACGGTAATTCCGCAAGTGCTGCACGAGAGAAAGCGAAAGAGCTATCATTGGATTTAAAGAGTATAACTCAATTATATAATGAGTATGCTGTACCTTTTGAGCTGTGGGAGGTACTTTCTTTTTTCTATTTTCTGGGATTATTATTCACTTTATCTGCCATAAATTTACTAGGTCTTCATATTCTTCTGTTTATATTTATACTCCTAAGTACTTTATTTAGTTTGCTTAAATAGTTAATTTTATGTTTCGTCTGCTCTCTACTATTAAACGTACTTGATAACCCAACGTACGTTTTTCTTATTCTAAGCTATGAATCTCTTCCCTTAAGTTTACTTTTACAACTGTTTTTGCAATATACTAGTGCTCTAATGGATGATTGATAGTCCTTTTTTGTTATCATCATGAGGTTCTTGTGTTGTTTAATTGAACAATATATTAGTGATTGCCTTTTCTCGTTTTCCTATATTTCTCCTTAGGATACTTTGTTGACATCTTTTTTTCTGTTCTGCTTTACAGATGTGCTTGGAGATGCTTAACTTTGCCAACTATTCCGGTGATGCTGATAGCAGCATTGTCAGAGAAACTTGGGCTAGACTTATCAATCAAGCTCTTCAAAGGGGTGGCATTGCTGAAGCTTGTTCAGTACTAAAGAGGGTTGGCTCCCGCATTTATCCAGGCGATGGTGCTGTTTTACCTCTAGACACTATCTGTCTTCACCTTGAGAAGGCTGCACTGGTAGGTTTTCAAGAATAAATTGAAAACTTAACCAACTACTATAATGTGTACTAGGGGTATTGAAATGACATGCTATTCTGTTTTTCCTTATTCTCTCTCTCTGGCTCTAGATTATCCTATTCTCTGTCTCTAGATTACAAGTCTTGACCAATCTATGAAAAAAGTAACTTCCAGTCTTCAATGTACCATTGGCTGTGGAATTTATAGAAATTGTATCTCTCTGCAGGAGAGATTGATCTCAGGCGTTGAATCTGTTGGAGACGAAGATGTTGCAAGGGCTCTTCTTAATACTTGCAAAGGTGCCAGTGAACCTGTGTTGAACACTTATGATCAATTGTTATCAAATGGAGCTGTTTTGCCATCACCAAACCTCAGGTTACGTATGCTGCGATCAGTACTAGTAGTAATACGTGAGTGGGCAATGTCTATATTTGCTAAGGGGGTGGGTACTACTGCCACCGGAGCTTCTTTAATATTAGGTGGAGCATTCTCACTAGAGCAAACAGCAATAGTTACCCAAGGAGTTCGAGATAAGATTACAAGTGCTGCAAACAGGTTCACCTCTCTTTTCCTTGTTCTCCTCATTAACACTTGCACTTTATTGCATGATATGGTGCATCTTGGGGCATAGTCTTCACCTGTATGAAATGCATATTATTTGGTGAGCTGCTTGTCCAGTTGGGTCCAAACTAATCTTAGAGTATTATGACATACAACATGATACTATTGGAAATTAACTTATTGAAGTGCAAAAACATAAAAATTCCCACTTTTACGCCTCTATAATGCTTTTTTTAACTCATAAAAAATGTTAAAAATTCAGCTTGTGATATCATTGATTCCTGGAAACATGTTGATACTGTCATCTTGCCAAATGAGCCTTTGTTTGTTACCTGGTTTTCTACCAGAGGTTGGTCTCGCCAACTTTTTACGTAGTTACCTTTTCAATGGGTATACAACAGCAAGTAAATATCCATTTTCAGTGGTACTGTTTAGATGGTAATTGCCTATCGACATCTTATCATTGTCACTTACTGTTTGACAAATTGGGTTCAGGAGATACCATATCTGAATTATACATAGTTCAACTTTAAACTATGCAGATAATTGCTTGCTAGCTCTAAAGTATAAAAGAAAAGGGGCTTTCAAATTAATACTAGCCTTATTTAATATAAAAAGTATGGTGAAAGAAGGTTAAGTTATACTTTGTCAAGGTACTGTGTTGGTGCTAATTGAATTTCAATATCAGGTATATGACTGAGGTTCGGAGATTGGCCCTTCCACATAACCAGACTGAGGCTGTTTACCGTGGCTTCCGAGAACTTGAGGAGTCAATAATAAGTCCTTATTCTTTCGATCAATTTTGATATTTGCTCTATATAAGGTACAGTCTTGTATCAAAATTTTCTGTTTCTGTTCCTTTTTTTTTTTTTCTAAAGTAAATGTCTTTTTGCTTTCATATTGAATGCGAACATGTAATGCTGAATTTCTATATTTGTTGTAGTAATTGAGAAAAGGGTTATGATTTTTGTAACCATGATCTGGTCTTTTCCAGTGTAGTTGTTGTACTTGCAGCCAGGTCATTTTTAGTATTAGGCTTGTGCATGTCTTTCACCTTACAGGATAACTTGCAAGTTGAGGAAGGAACAATGTGCCTGTTGGTATATGATATCTGATATCTGACATTATACATTTCTACGGATACATATGAAATTAGAAAATAAATTTGGCAGTGCTTTCACCCTTCGATTTTCATTTTAGTTCTGAAGCAAGTTATTAATTCTTAGCAATGTATTTGTATCAAATTATTATTTAATCAGTGTAATTTTGTGCAGTGCCATTAATGGAAAATCTTGGGATTGGTCCAGTATTGTTCATCTTCTCTTGTTTTGTATTTAATTCAGTAAAGGGACTCCGAATTGAGGCCTTCAGGTTTATAACAAACAAGGCATGAAAAAAAAGAATTTGTAGGACAGATTTCTCGCTAGTTAATCAAAATGGTGAGAAGCAACAATAGTTTTAGATGAATAATAGATTACAAAATGTCAATTTGGCATTTCTGTTTTCTCATTGTTACGAGGAACTGCCTAGGACTCCTAGCCATTGGATGATAGACCAACTTTAGGCGAACGACTGTGAAGCTTATTTCTTTTTCTTTCTTTTTTTCGGGAGGTCTCCCTAATAAGTTGTAAAACCTAATTTTTCTAGTTATATAGGAAGCATGCAATTTTAGAAGGGAAAAAAAAGAAGCAAATCTTTTGCACCTATTAAACTCAGAAGCCATATGTAGGAGTATATATGTAGGAGAGTGACAGGTGTGCACACCATGCAGTGCGCTGTGGATAATGACGGAAATGTCCATGTGGATTCATGTAATCCGCATAACAAAAGGCATACATTGTAGCAAATGTAGTGCATTTATTGTCTTTTAAGTTAGTTGTCAATCACATACAGTTCCACCATCGGCGAATGACGGTAGAGCCCAAAATTTAAATTTGAAATTTTATTTGCAATCAAGTCCCTTAAACAATGAGCCCATTTGGATGGTCTTGAGCTGTGCGGCAAGGACCGACTGGGCTGTTCAAAACGCACTGCAAACCGTTTGGACTGTCGCAATATGCGACATATGAGGTAAAGCAGGTGAGTCCAAGAAGCTCATCTGGAGCTTTTGGGTCGCAGAAGCCTTTCCTTTTTCTAAAAATTCTCTCAGTCCCACTTCTTATACTATTTCTACCATTCAGAATTTTAACCTTATACAATACTTACCTCGTTCCTCTGACTTATTGCCTTTAAGAATTTTTGTTATCTTTTTTACTCTTTATATTTTAAAATTTTTTAACCTTATCTTTTAAACTTGTTACTCTTAAGAATTTTATCTTTAAATATTTTTTGTACTTTACTTTTTAAAAAAATTTCAACCATATCCCTCCAACACTCACAATTGTAGCCATTATTTTTTTTCACTTCAACAAGCAAATCAAAACTGAATTAATAATTATTTTGAATTAAAATAAAAAGAAAAATTAAATTAATAATTACTTTAAATAAAATTAAAAATTAAAAAAAATTAAAAATGAGTTTAATTTCAATTAAAAAATCAAAACTGAATAGAAAATTGTTTATTTTTAATACAATAAAAAATAATGTCTTTGGATAATTTGTATACAAAACTGTTTTTCATACCATAGTTTCTTATCATAGTTTTTGGACAACCTAAACAAATAGTAAGTTCAGGCTAAGGTCTCTGGCATAGTCTTTGTCTCGCTATCAATCCAAATGCTCGAATGCTCTCAATAACTCATAGTTGACTACATGTTAGAGAAGGTAGATGGGATATTGAGTGAGGAAAAACTAAAAATTTAAGACATTGAATGAGGAAAGTATTAAAGCCTGGCTAGTTTTCATGGCCAATCTCCATCGCAACCAAAAGCACATGTAATTGCAACATAAGTTTATGTAGAAGGTGAGATGTAAATTTTGGTTATAATTTTAGATTGGTAGGAAATATTTTTAGAAGTTCGAATCTAAAAATTACCTTAAAATTTAATTGATGGTAATTTTCAGATCGGGCATAATATTGCAATAATAATCAATAGCGCATTCCCTAGCTTATGGAAAAAAATTATTGGCTCAAAAATTAACCCATAGGTTTCGACCAAAAAAAAAATTATTAGAAATTTTGGTGCCTTGAATTTATTGATTATGTTGTCTATAAGCTGTGCCCATTTCAATTCTTGACCACTTATTGTCTATCATTACTTCGGTTTGCCGCTTTGTTTTATGGGCTTGATTTTTTCATTGCTTTCCAGGGCTTTGCTTCTAGTTGCTTTTCTTTATGGATTTACATGCTTTGTTTCCAGTTGCTTTCATATACTTAATTTGGACTGTGTGCGACAATCTTAGGGTATATTTGGGAGTTTGGAGGGAGAAGATAATAAATAAAATGAGAGGAGATGAAAGTAGATGAAAAATGATACTTATCATTTGTCTCATTTTGAGAGTTAAAAAAAATGAAGGGAGAAGAGATGAAATGATAAGATACATTTCTTGTTGGAGAGTTTAGAAGAGAGCAGAGCGCAGAGAGAAGAGAGAAGAGAGGGGAGATGAGATGAGATGATATATTATTATATAATTTTACTATTATACCCTCAAAATATTTTATTTAAATATTAGTAAGTATTTAATAAAAATAGGGTTATATTAGTCACAATAGACAAAAATTATAATGTATTTTATCATCTCCCTCCAAATCCCCCTAATTTGGAGGAATTAAAAAATATAAGTTTTTGAAGGATTTGGATACCCCTCTATTTACTCTCACTCATTTAAAAAAAACTCTCAAACCAAGAACAACAGTACTTACCCTCTCATTTCCTTTCCTCTTCCTCCATTCCCTTAATCCAAATAGACCCTTAATCCCTTGGGCACTTCTTAATATAATTGTTGTCATGCATCAGGTGATGATATGGATTTTTACAAAGAAATTAATGGCTTAAAAGTGGTGAAATAGGGAAAAAAAGTGCTTAGGATATTAAAAATAAATGATGATCCTTAACTTGTGTTTGAAACATCTGTGTACCAAACTCGTTGAAACTACCTTTAGTGGTTAGGAAAAATAAATTGATGGGTTAAATAGACTACACCTTCAAGGCTTAATGGACAAAAATTTCTCAAGGAATGATTTTTATGATAGGCACTTGAATTATCATGAAAGGAGCTAGGTTTAGAAAAATGTTACAGGGAAGATTGACATGTCAACAAATGAATATTGGAAGAGCTCTTTTATTGTGTCTACTAATACTTTTACTCAGTGGCGAAATCTTTTTGCTTCTTGGATAGGTTTCCATTATAAAACTCACATTTTTATCTATTATGGCGTATAGCTCTTTAAAGGGCATGTTTCTAGGGCTTTGTTTCTGCATGTTGAGGAGTGCATTTGATTCAGGTTGATGAGGTTGGGCATGCAATCTATTATCCCTGGGAGGTAAATTAACACTTTTGAAGAGTGTTCTATCTTCCATTCTTATCCATACTTTGGCTTATGTCAAAGTTCCTGGTAATTTATTAATGCTTTCGAAATGTTGTTTAGCAACTTCTTTTGGAGTAATCTTGGGCTAGGTAAAGAAAGTGAGTAGCTTTGGAGTTTTATTTGTAAACCTTTCTAGTAATGGGGCCTTGGTCTTCGGCCATTATTTGAAACAAGGCAGGCTATGAATGCTAAATTGGCCTAAAACATTTTGCAGGAACAATCTCTTTAAGCAAAGTTCATGCGAAGTAAGCATGGTAGTCCTTTCAAACCATAAACTCACATTCCATATTTTGCTTCTTATATAAGAAAAATCATTTGCCCCATTTTTACTTAACTCAGGAACATGCTCAATAGGTTTTTGCAAATGGTTCCACGAGGATCAGTGATGCATTATGGTTTGATGTCATTAAAGTGATAATGTTTTATAACATGATTGTTCAAGAGTTGATTCAATCTACTTCAGATATGGATACTCTGGGGAGTTCTCATTCAGAGATTGTTTTATGGTCTTCCGCATCTAGACTATAATATTAAAGACCATTTGGTTTGGTTTGATTACCTTTCGGGGTGTTTCACTGTTTCCTCTTACTAGAAGAGTCACCAAGCCCGAGGTGTAGATTTTAGATGGTACATGAAGATTTGGCATAAGTTGCTCCCCCTTTGGATTTCTTGCTTCATCTGGAAACTAATTCATAATATTGGGTTTATTGATGATTATATATGAGCTATTGGGATATCGATTGTTTCTAGATGTACTTGTTACTCATCTCCGCAAGTATAAATGATTTTCCATTGTTTCTCTAAGGTGAATGTGCCTCTAGTATTTTTACATATTTTGGGTTAATTTTGAATGTTTGATAGGCTATGACTATAAATGTCCTTTTCAAAAACTGGCTCTCTGGTAGTTTTAGCTGATCACATGTTGGTATGGTTTAGATTCTTATCTTCTGTTGTTGCTTTTAGGAGCTTCGTAAAGGTTGTAAGTATTTTCAAGGGAGTACACCAAGAGGATCAGGTTATTATACACAAGGTAATTTATTTTGTTGTACAAGTTATGCTTGCATATATGCCCAAAACTCGATTATCCTTCCATAACCATTCTTTTATTGCTACATTACATATTCCTTGCATATCCCACTCTATTTTGAGGTACGAAGTAGGAGCCACCGTAAATGGGTTTTAAGCTTAATACTGATTGTTCTTCGATTAATGGGTATGGTGCTAGTGGTGGAGTTGTTAGTAATAGCCTTGCAAATTTATTACTTAATTTATGCAATGTTAACTGTTAGTGCACGAATATAGATGCTAAGACAAGAGCTTTTGTAGATGGATTGTGAATAGAAGCTGGGTTTGGCTTCTCGTCTGTTCAGATCGAGTGTGACTTTAGAATTTTAGATGATTTTCTCCAGATGTCTGTTGAAACCCCTTGGAACTTAGTGTACATGGTTAGGGACATCCGGAATGTACCAGTCTCTTGGTTTATACAATATGTTTGTAAGGAGGGGAATATGTTAGCAGACTCATTTTCCAAGATTGGGCATTCGATCATTGATTAGGAGTTGTTTAACAATTCTAATCTTCTAACATGTTCTTGGAGTCTCCCCCTTCAAGATCAAATGGGCTGGGATTACTTTTGAAGATAGTTTTTCATGTTGTAAAGGGAGAGACTCCTTAGTTTACTTTATCTTGTTTAGTTGTAAAGGAAGAGTTTTCCCTATTTATTTACTTTTTTCATTTTGCCCTTATTTATTTACTTTGTACAAGGGTGATTGTCTTTCTCATCTTTTTAAGGAGTTTTGGTTTTATGTTTCCTTCTGTTTTTGTTTTCCTTTTTTGATTAATAAAAATTAAGGACTGGCTCTAGTCTTACTTAAGTTTGAATTTTTTTTATAAAAAGGAAAAAAAAAGAAAGATATGCTAACTAATAATGCACATGACATGGGACATGCTCTAATTCCTAAATGAGAGATGCATATGAGATTAATAACTTATTATGAAATGTTTTACCATGTATTTTCTTTTAAGGATGACGATGGAGGTGAAAAACTTGGATTATCAATAAAACTTAAAACACATTATTTCTTGGTCGATACCTGAGCAGTTACTTAGGACGGATTGTAAATTTGTTGGCAATATGTCTACAATGGTTCAAATCCAACTCGACACAATAATTTGTCAATCCTCCATGAAATGATATAACCCATTTTTAGTTATCCAATATGATGTTGTAATGGAAAAGAAAATTTCAAATTTTCTGACATCCCTACCACTATTTATTTGCTTCATGATCTTGATTAATTTCGTGATTTATAAATAAAGTCAACTCATAAGAGAGGGCCAAGATATTTTGATTTCTTACGTTTTTGCAAACATGATCATATGTTACGTATCATGCATGCTATTTAAATTGATGAATATTAGATTATCATTTTTATTATTGATATTATTTATTTATGCAACAAATTTGATTGATTAATACGAGTTTATAAGTTTTTAATTTGTAAAATATGAAAAATAAGGATAAAAATTTGAGAATGAAATTATCAAAGAGTGAAGATGCATGATGTCCAAACAATTATACTTTTTTACATTTGAAAAACTTGAATATGATATAAAATCAAGAACTATAATGCAAAGCTAAGAGAAATGTAACATATAAGATATATTAGGACATACAAGACTCTTAAGACCCCTTTTTTTGTGTTTTTTTTTTAATAAAAAAAAGAAGTACTAATGCAATATGATGTGAAGAAAACTTTTGGTTTTTGAATTTTTAGGAGAAAAAAAAACTAAATGTAATATTAAAATGATGACGTTTTCTTTTAAGTGATAGAAAAAATCAATGTTAGAGTGAAGAATAATAATGCAATCTAAATTAACAAACTACGATAAAGGTAACATGTGTCCAAAAATGCAATTACATGAGCAAGACTTCAATTTTTTATTTTCTTTATTTTTAAATGTAAAGATAATAAGAAGGAAAAATTGTTTTTTTTTTTTTCATAATTTTTTTCTTATATATATATTTCAAGACTATGATAAGAATTTTGATTTTTGATAGAAGCTTATGCTACATGTGAAATGCAAGATGGTTGACAAATGTTACATATGCAAGTCAAGGATGAAAGTGACTTATGGGGCCACGTCCCTCGTCTAGGCTCTCACCCTTTAACTTAAAACATACTAGGTGAAAATCTAAGAGTGAAGTATGGGTTAAATGCACTAAGATAGAACAAAGCCCCATTTGATCATAAATTGAAGTTCCACACGAAGACTATAATTAGGGTGATCCCATTCAAAAGAATTTAGTTTTGAAATCAAGACTTTTATAAAAAAAAAAAGATTCCATATGCGGAGAGGTGCAACAGGAACATCTAGAAACAATGTGAATCCCCTAAGCTTAGCATTATATCTAGGTAAGTTCAAGAAGTTGAATAAAATAGAGGCCTTAAGAATGAAAGTGAGTTGTGGACCTTACATTTGACTTGGATGCCAAAAAAAAGAAAAAGAAAAAAGGCTTTTAAGAAACTAAATGCACATGATAATATCTAAGTCAAGAATGGTGCATGGGACATGCCCATTTTCTTAAGGCCCGTGAACTAAAAGACAAAGCTTTTGAGTCAAAACCTCACTACATGAAATGATGATAAATGCATATGAGGTGGTTGCATTACCTTTTGGGTAAAATCCAAATTGCCTCTAAAAATTATAGTCATGAAAAACTAATTTTTTTTTAATATATATATATAACATTTATTAGGCATACTATGGTTGTGTCTACCAAAATTAAATGGGCATGTATGTTTATGTATATGCATGAATATAGCAATCAACCATATAAGACAAGTTAAGCACCTTAACATGCTATCACACAATATGTTGCGACAGAGGTGTTAACATGTTCCATCCAAAGAAAGGATCTAAAGGCCATTATATGATAGTGGTGGAAGGCAGGTTTTAAGGTTTCCTAATGACTAGGATGTGCAAATATCTCATGTTGAATCAAATGAATAACTTAATTTAATAGTACTTTTAAATTGATTTTGATGACAACTAAATAATTAAGTATAAATTGCAATAATTAATCAACTTTTAAACATTATTTTTTATAGCATGTACGGTTTACTGAAATGTAAAAGTCAATGAATGAACCAATGGAATTAATCAGATGAAGATATCACTCAATAGATCTTTTACAGCAGAAGCTCATAATAAGACAAAGTTTTTCAAGTCTGCTGAAAATGAATTCAATTAGCTAAAGTATGCAACAACATATCAACATCCTTTTATCATAAATAGTCAGCTGAAGTCTCTCAGTGAATATTTTCAGTTAGCTGAAGTTTTAGCTAAATCTCCTAAAAAAAAGCATCATTTCATTTAATGTCAGTCATCTAAACCTATTCAGTGGATATATATGTCAGTCAACTGAAGATGTTATGCAATGTTTCAATAAAAACCAGTCAACTGATGGTCTTATATTTGTCAGCTAAATCTTCACAATTAACTCTACATACTTCAGTCAGTTGAACTGTTTGGTTCTCTTGTTACTCATGAGATACAAGAGAGACATGAAGAATGATATAAAAGGAAGCATGAAAAAGCTAAATGAGTTGCCTTCAAGGTTACATAAAATGATCTTACTAATTCCAGTGAAGAATCTAAAAGTGATAAAAATGATCTTGCATTTTTCACAAAAAGTTCAAAAGATTTTTAAAGAAAATAATGAGAAAGCCATTCAAAAATGATTTAGCTAATAAGCAGTTCAAAGGAGAAAAGAAAGAACTATCATATGCTTTGAATTCAAGAATTCAAAACACATGAAGAATGAGTGTCTTAACAAGAAAAATTTTATCCGAAGAAGAAAATAGCCATGATTGCCACTTGAAGTGAAAATGATGATAGCTCTTATGAAGAAAACTACAGAGAAGAAGCAAATCTTTACTTGATGGTAACAACTGAAGCCATAATTATTTTCTTAGTAGATACTACGGCTGATGAGGTAAATTCATCATACTCTTTAGATGAGCTGTAAGTTACCTTTGATAAATTAGTTCAAATGCATGCTATAAAATTTGTTGAACTCGGATAAGCTAATAAAGAAATAGTTACATTAAAAATTACAAATGATATGTTAACATATAAGATTCATTTTATAGATATAATTTTTGATTTGTAGGAGTGCAAATGAACAGTGCTGTTCGTGAACAACTCGTTAAGGCTCACTCGAGCTAAATTTGTTTTCTAAAGAAGCCGAGATCGAGTTTTATTTTAGGGCTCATTTACTAAACGAGCCGAGCTTAAATTTTACAAAGCCCGGCTCTTAAACTCGCGAGGCTGAATCGTTTAATATATATAAATAATATAAGATAATTTAAGATTAATATTTATTTTAAAAAATAATTGAAGTTATTAAATAAATACTCATCAGACCAGTTATACCTTACAAAGTACCAATATATTATATTTAAAAATTAAATTAGTAAAAGAAAAATATTTAGGTTAATGATCTCTTAATGTGCATTTAATAAAGTTGTGTTAAATCAAATGAGTATTTGATACCCTAATCTAAATATGATTTTGATGATAACTAAATAATTAATGAAAAATGTAATAAGAAACTAACTTGAAAATCTTATTTTTATTGCATGTACAACATATCAATTGACGAAGTTAGAGTGGAATCGATATGACAACATTTCCTCATATGCCAGTCAACTGTAATAGATCAACTATAGATCTAAATCAACTTAGTGGATATCAAAGAAGCAGCAACACGTCGTTTTATTAAAAGTTTCTTGAACTAAAGATCTTTACTGGTCAACTAAAAAGCATTTTAGTGCATATTAAAGGAAGAAGAAACACATTGTTTTATTAAAGATTTCCCAACTAAAGAGATCAAGTAATGACTATTATTTAGATAGCTGAAGAAAGATCAAAAGGAAATGTTTCAAGATCAATTGAAGGTATGACTATAATCAAAATGAAGCATCTCATTTACAATCTAGTGAACTGAAGTTCTCAATTAAAGCTGTGTTGTCAACTAAAGTCTTCTTGACTTATCCATTTGGCATCGTTTTTAGAAGACAATCAATTGATCATCATCTTCCTCAACTGAGCAAATTTCCAAAAAGATATCGCTTATGACAAAATTTAGAAAAAAAGAAAAAGAAAAAGCAGTTAACAAAACTAGATAGCTAAAGTTTTAGGAATATCATGTACTATGTGCATAATGCAAAGGAAAAAAAATAAAAATTCTAGGCACTGCATTCCTAGTATTACTTTAATTGGTTGAGGTTTTAGAAGAAAGTACAGTAGCAATAGTTCTAACTTTCCACCTTTTGCCCAAAAAGAGCATCATTGGGTCAACAATGCTAATCCTTCTTTTTGTGTTACTCCTACTCCCAGGGTGGGAAGAATATCAAAAAAATAGAAGCCTTCTCGTAGTCTTTCCATGCACTTTGAAAGAAAGAGCGTTTGATGTACTAATAGTGGTATAAGAACAATAACTATTTTGGCATTTGCTTTAACCTAAGAAAGAAGCATTTCTTAGACATATAAATTGATAGACCTAGGTGGGATATGAGAATTGATAAATGGAATAGAGATGATGATACTAATTGTTTAACTGAGAAGCAACTATATTCAAGTTCAAGCATATATATATGTTGAAAAGAGAATAATATATTTTCAAAAATTCACTTTTACATTCTAAGATTTCTGAATGATAAATACTTTCAAGCTCTTAGCAAATCAGTTTCTCAATCTCAAAACTTTCATATCTTTGAGTATAGAAAAAGAATAGAACTTTTATATCATTTCTTCTTTAGTTATTCACTCTACAAAACTTTTACGTCTTTGAGTATAGAGAAGCAAAAACTTTCATATCCTTTCCTTTCAGGTTGCAAGGGAAGTTTGTTTTTTTTTTTTTTTGGTTATTGTTTTGATTTGATTATGACTACCGCTTCTTTGCATGTAATGCTTGATGCCAGCTATGTATATCCTCTTTTTATGAGTTATTTGAGCTCAGTCACACCTTACTTGATTGTGTAGATAATTTGGATGGTTGAGAATGATAAGGAGATTGATAATATTGAAATGTTTTCTTTGTTCATTGTTAGGCATGTTCTGAACACTCTCAGAATCATTATTACCTCTTTTAAGGGAAGGCCTAAAGTAAGCTAGAAGGATATCCATCGGCTTCAGTCATTTCCCATTAGTTTTTTGAGATGCCTTTTACCCCAATAAGGTACGAATACTAAGGTGTTTTCTCTTTCTATTTCGATTTTTATGCTCAATTGTGATAGTTGTGCTTAGGGAAATCACGTTGAGCTAGCCATTGGTGGTGTTTTTAAGTCCATAAGGTAGTAGAAGAGCGCAATCGAGCTCGGGTCAAGTGAAGGTAAAATGTCACCTAACCCGACTAAGTTAGATAACTAAAAATTCTACCTCTCTTTAAAAGTCGGGTGAGTCAATGGGTTGAAAATTAAAATTCAAAATAAAAATAAAAATAGCAAGTTATAGTTTTATAACTAAATCAACATAATATAAAGATGTTTAATATTACAAAATAAAATTAAAAGATGAAATAATGATGTATATTTATCAATAATATAAAACCTAATATTTATGTAGTAATATTTTATATTTAAAGTTAATATTTACATATAAAAAATAATTTAATAAATGTTAAAACATAATGTCCGGTGGGTCAGGTGCACCTAAGTTCAAAACATCTCAACCTAGCCACCTGACCCAACCTAGAATAAAAAATAAAAGTTAGCAAATTATAAATTTGAATTTTGATGGGTTATTTGGTTTTGATTGGGTTCGAATAGGTTGGATCAAGTTCAACGGGCTGACGATTTTTTTGCACACCCTTAATAGGTCGAGATTTTGTTATATCTTATGCTTGATATTTGGATGTGCAAACCGACATGATGACAAGTTTGAAGTTTTATTGGAAGGTTTAAAGTGTTGTGCCTCTACTTGTATTGTGAATATTATTGTTAATTTTGTTTCAATGACACTTGTTCAATGCATAATTTGCAAGAAAAATCTGCTTTGGAAGTTTTATGGTAAGTTTCCAGAGTTGCTCCGTCTTATGCAGATGCTAAATGTTACAATTTCATATTGTTTTAGAGAGTTTAATTTCGTTGTTGTGGCTTGTGATTCCAAAGCAAGTCATTATTGGCAATCTCTTGTTCTCTTGCCTAATCAAGCTCATTAGTTTCTAGAATTAGATAAGCTTTAGTAGTAGATGCCCTACATTAGCATTGCTAAGCATCGTTCAGTTCTTATGTGTTGCTTTGTTATTTTCTTGTGGTTTTTGTTTCATTGTAATTGGGTAGTATCCTTAGTTTATTTTCAACCTCTTTTTAGATTGTTTGGTTTTTTATGTTTCTTGGAAATTCATGGTTTAGAGTTAACTCTAACTATAGTTCTTGTATTTTTTTTTCCTTATTATTAACAAATTTTAAGAGTTGACCTAGATTCTAGATAAGTTTAGGTAAAAGAAAAGTCTTAAACTTTCATATTCAAATAAAAGCTTTGTAACAAAGTGATTGTACTTTCACAATCGTCTTCTCAACTTATGAGATTTGACAAGAGAATCTAAATGTGGTTTTAAGTTTGGTAAAGTTCTTCTTGTGGAGGTTTTCGTAAGTATTGTAACTTATCTAGGTTTTGGCTGAGATCTATAATCATTATCTTACAATCTCGCCATTAGTAGAAATTCTCAAGTGGAGCTTGAAGACTAGATGTAGCCAAGGGTTATTTGGTAAATCATTATAAAAATCATCTATGTCAATCTCTATATACATATCTCTTTACTTTTTTCATTGCATTTTTATCTTCTTTAAGATTGCATAACTATACGTGCTTATTTGTTATCGCACTTGCAGTTGGCTACGTTTTCACATGCCAAACTATTCACTCCTTTTTCAGTTTCCTACTTGGGCTAACAATTGGTATTAGAGCAGGCCTCAAAATTGTTTGGTAAAACTATTTTTAACAAAACACTATGAATCTCTTTTTCTAATGGCAAACCCAGGTGCACTACTTGGTGAGGGACATTGTGAATGAGTATTGGAAAGTCTGCATGTGTATTTTTGTTCAGACCATTGACTTTGACATTTGCAATGTGATTATTACTAATGACTATTTAATTAAGATAACTATAGATGAAAAATATGTTCTAAAAGAGAGAAGTAAATGAGATGATGCCAGATAAGAAAAAGGGTTAACTAAATATAAAAGCTATGAATTTGCTTTCCTCTTATGTAGATTGAAAATATGTTCTAAAATAGAGAAGTAAATAGGATGATGCATAAAAGAAAAAGGCTTAATTGAACATAAAAGCTATGAATTTGCTTTTATCTTCCTTAGATGTAAATGAGTTTAATAGGTACTCTAGTAGTGAACCTACATATGGTATATGACATTAACTCAATGTCACACACGAGGGGACTTCTCAAGTTAAGAAATCTAAAGTGGACATGCTTGTACATGACTATGAATCCTTTAGATTGGAATACGAAGAGTCTATTTCAAATTATTTTTCTTGTTCACCAATATCATTAATGGGTTGAAGAATTTTGAAAAAATATATTCGAATGAGGACTTGGTATCGTAGATCCTTGGTTATCTATCCAAGAGCAGGAAAGCGAATAAGACAATTATAAAAGAAGTAAAGACTCTTAGGATCTTTACTCTTGATGAGCTAATGAGCTGATAAGTTGATGAGCTCTCTTATTACATATAAGGTATAAGAGAAATATGAAGAGCAATATAAGAGCAAACATGAAAAGATGAACATTATTGCCTTCAAAGCATCATCAAGATGTCACATCCCGCTAAGAATTTCCAAGACCGTGACAAAGAGAACCTATTAGTTCCAATGAGAAATCAAGAGATGAGGAGAATATAACATTGCTGACTAAAAAGTTCAAAAGATTCCTAAAAAAATGATTCAGAGGTAGGTAGGAACTTGCCAATCAATAAAATTAGTTCTTTTAAAGGCTATAATTAGTGTATTTTACCTTATTGATAATTTCGGATTATACTAATCAAATAATATTATTATTGGCATGATTAGGTGTATCGGACTAATATGAATCGTAAATGTCATTGTGAATATCTTATTAATATTATGACAAATGTCATCATGTCACATTATAATTGTGACGGACTCCATAATTGCCTTCTAAATATAATGACATATGACATAATCTGATTGGTCACTAGATTTTATATAAAAGGGATCAAACCCTAAAGGTAAGACAAGTTATTCCTCCTGAATCTTAATATTTTTAGCTTTTTAGCTTCCACACTCTAATTATATACTGATTTTGGCGTTGAAGTTTTCACATGTCCAAAAGACCGCCCATTGCAGGTCAGTCACATGAAATACACCTCAGCTGTTCACATCTAATTTTAACATTGGTGTTTTTGTGAGAAATCCATTATTGAGTTTTTAACTACACAAATTTAAAATACTCAATTTAATAATTTTAAACTCGAGTCAACTAACGACCAAGTCATGTGCTTGTTATTTTGTATTTGATAAAATATTTTCAAGTGATTTAGCATACAGCTTAGCACATATTGCTAAGGATCAAAACTCAAACTCAAATGGTCAACACTTCGTGAACGGTAAACCAAGAATTTATATAAGTTTATTTAAACTATTATTGATGATTATCTTCAGCAAGACATTTTTACATATGGGAATTTAACGAATCTTTTGTTGAGCTTCATTTTTCAGCTGCAATTATAAATATATTGCAAGTAAATCTTCATGCACGAAGTCACCAAATCAGATAAGCTCGTAGCTTTTAACACTGAAAAGGCTATCGCTCTGTCATAACAGCTCAAATGAGCTCATATATAGCTTTTTAGTTGATAGTCCTTAGGAGGGAGTGATATCAAATATGTCCCCCTCACAACTATAAAGGTCAGGGCAAAATAACTCTACCCTAAGGAGAGGTAATAAGTAGATTTTTAGCTTTCCTCATTTTTTTAGTAGGACACTTGGATACTAAATTGCCCAAGATACTAGATTTTCACTGGCCTAAAGAGAGAGCCTGAGAAGATGATACACGGCTAGAACGCTTATAGTCACAGTCAGGGTGGGCAACAATTGCTAGAAATCTAGCACCTGAGCAAAGCAGCCAGACAAATTAAGTGACTTTGAAGCCAATATATCATGAACAATATTGGGTTTTCACCCAAAATGATAAGACATCAGTAACAACCTTTGGTTTTCACCTATATTACTTAAAGCAAGTATGCTATTTATTTGAATACAATTTAAATACAACTGCCTTCCTTCAAGCGAGCAAATCTTCAATATAAGCTACTATCATAGCAAGCTCATACTTCTTAATTCGTGCTAAAAAATATGGGAGTAATAAGATGGAGTGGGCAAGATAAGTTATAAGGTGAAACACAATATACACACATAACATTACATCAGCGATAAAAATATCATACTAGTGATAAAAACATCACACTACCAAAGCATCACATTAATGACAATACCAAAATTTTTAGCACAATAATCATACCCGATAAATAGGGAACATAACCCATATATCAGTCCATTTATTGTTAAGTACGTGTTGTAAACATGATTTCTTCATCATTTAATTTAAGTCTCTACACTTCTTTAAACTCGTTTTGGGTACTAGTGATAATACTAGATTGTACCGATCCAATAATATTATTACACGTGACATGATCAATATATAATAAATTAATCTAAAATATAACTGTCACCTTTAATATCCTCTTAATATTATAACAGACATAATCAAGTCGTATTATAATTATAATGAATTTCTTAATTGCCTCTAAATATATGATTGACCATATATTCTATATAAAGGGGATGAAACCCCAAAAATTAAGATATGTTATTTCTCATAACACATATTCTTTATAGGTTTTCAGTTTCTATACCCATATTGTATATTCATTTTGATATCAGAATTTTTTTTTTTTTTTCATAATTTCATTTGAGAAAGTTATAAAAGAAGAAGAACATTTAAATGAGGAAAGAGTTGATGTACATTTACTCTTAGCTGAGATGACAAATTTTGGATTAATTTTAGCTTCCTAAAATGCTATCATGATCTCTCTCGAAAAAAAAAATAAAAAAAAATGCCTAAATTGTCATATCGGTCTCCCAGTATTGAAATAGTAATACACAATGATATTCATGAAATTAAGGTCGCTTCCGTAAATTCATTTCAGCGTATGATTAATTTCAAGACCAACTAACAGTAAGCCAGGACACAGAATCAGAAGTTCAAACCTAAGAAACAGACATTCCCAGAAAAATTGAAAAATAAAATAAATAAAAACAAAATATAATTTCAAATTTTACTCATCCAATTTCTAAATTGACCAGATCGGATTTTCTCTTTCTCTTTCTCTTTCATTTTCCAAGTTTCTCGATCTCTCAAGAAAACCCTGGAAAAAATGTTTCGATTTGAGCAGGAGAAGATCAGAAAAAGAATTTGATGTTCGTTTCTCTTATCCCAACAAAGGTTTCCCGACGGGTATTGATATGGCAGACGCTCTTTCTGTGATTCCTGCGTTTGTCCTTCGCAACCTTTCTGACAAGCTCTACGAGAAGCGCAAAAATGCTGCTCTCGAGGTTTCTTTCTCTCTGACTTTATTTTGCAGTTTGATTAATTTGGGTTTCTAGGGTTTAGGTGGTTTTATTCAACTTTAGGTGGGTACGTGTATTTGGCAAATGAAAATGAGTTGGATTATAAGTATGTTGGTGTATGTTTAGGTTGAGGGAATCGTGAAACAACTTGCAGCGGCAGGGGATCGCGATAAAATAACTTCTGTCATCAATTTGTTGACTACGGAATTTACTTATTCTCCACAAGCAAATCACCGGAAGGTAGGACGGTTATTGGCAATGGTAGTAATATATGATGGTGTTTACCTGTGAAATTTTTTGTTTTTGATCAAGTATTTGGAAGATTTAGTTTTCTTTGATCTTTGATATTAATTATTATTTTGCATCTGACTTCAACTTAGTTCCTGTTCTTTTATTACATTCTGAAATTTTTTAATTTTGGCGTTTTTAATCAAGGGAGGACTGATTGGATTAGCAGCTGCAACTGTTGGGTTGACTTCTGAAGCTGCTCAACATCTTGAGGTAAAGGGTTGGTTAAAAATTAGCATGTGATAGAATTGTGGCATGTGAGTGTGAGAGTATCTTGTATCTCAGTTTTGCTCATTTGTAGTTTCCATTTTTTAGTATTGTTACTTAAAAATGATGTAAATAGTAGTAAAATTCTGCTCCAAGTAAGCATTGCAGGACAGTTCATGTTATGGGAACTGTAAATAGGGTGGCAGTTTGGGCATTGCTAATCTAATTTCAGTTATCTAAAGGGTTAGATTGAGCTAGTTGTTCCTCTGAATAACTAACAGAATCAACTTGTTTGTTTGGATTATTATTATTATTGTCATTGTTTTGAGAGAGAGAGAGGGGGGGGGGGGGGGGGATTATGGGTATCATTAGTAGTGTTTGGGCCCTCTGTCATTTGCTTATAACGGAAGATGGTAAAACGAAAAGAATGGAGTTCAGATGAATCATTTTCATAATGGGTTTTGGAAAGGCATAATCCACATGGTGGAATGGCACAGTTATGCTTAGTGAGTTTCACTAGTAGAGTATATGTTTTAATAATGTTCTTTCGGAGGTCAAATCAGATTCGAAGTAAGATGTGATTACTACTTTGGTTTTAACCATTGGTTAGTGCAGTTAACCTAAGCCTTGTACGTAATTTCTTTTGTAAGAAACAGAATTTTCTAAAGTGATTTTACTTTAATCTCTACAATGAAGATATTTATATCCTAATTTCCCTTTGAAAATTGCAAAGATAACAGAAAGGCTAGCTTGTTTACATGAAATTATTGTAAGGATTGTGGTGCTTGAGTTTCTTTCTTTATTTCTTTTAAAAAAAAGAAAACTAATATGTGTATTTACACTGGTCATCACCTAGATCATTGATTTCATTAGAGTGTTGAATTCCAGTCAAGTTCCTCTTCCCATATCATTCTTTGTTAAATTGATTATAAAATGGTAGAAATATCACGAGAAGCATTTCCCAAATGATTTGCAAAAGGAGTAGGCGTGAAGTATGCATATTTGGGTATTATGCTTGAAAACAAAAAGAAAAACTCTTTCCTCCTAATCACGTTGAACTGAAATAAGAAGAAGTTATAATTAAATTTAACTTGTACTTATCTAAATGATAAGTGGTTCTATTTATTATTGGTATCTTTATCAAAATTATCTTGTCATATCATTTTTCCTTGTTCAAATTATTATAGAATGGCAGGAATATCAGGAGAAGCATTTAGTCAAATGATTTAGGTGCAAAGTATGTGTTTTTGGGTATTATACTTGAAAAAAAAAGAAAAGAAAAGAAAAATGCTTTTTCTCCTAATCACATTTAAGTATTTAACTGAAAGAAGCAGCAGTTATTATTTAATTTAACCTATACTGTATCTGAATGGTAGTGGTTCTATTTAATATTGGTATCATTATCAAAATCAACCTGTCTGCTGTTCTTCTATTCATTGTTATGGAAATGAGTCGGGTATAGATTGGTTTATTTCCCTAACTCTTTATGATTCTTGCACTCTGCCAGCAAATTGTGCCGCCTGTATTAAATTCTTTCTCTGACCAAGACAGCAGAGTTCGTTATTATGCTTGTGAAGCTCTATATAACATTGCCAAGGTGAGAACTGGTTTTGCTGATGTATGTGGACCTTTTCGTTTTCTGTGCTTATTCCGGTCTGTGTACTTATCTTTTACGATGAACAGGTAGTAAGAGGGGACTTTATTATATTCTTTAACCAGATCTTCGATGCCTTATGTAAGCTTTCGGCAGACTCAGATGCCAATGTACAAAGTGCTGCTCATCTCTTAGACCGGCTTGTGAAGGTAAAAGATTTCGTCTATTACCCTATGTTTGTTTGAGCAAAAAAATATTTGCTAAATATGGGCTAATCCTGTAATGGCCTGATTCAACATGTTCCTTTTCAATTGTTTTTACGTTGAAGCAGGACATCGTTACTGAAAGTGATCAATTCAGGTGCCTTCTTATGTCTTATGTTTTAGAATTTTATGGATTACCTAGCCATTTTGCACAGTCTTTCCTGAAGGTCTTTTGAGTGTTACTCAAATTTCCTCCTTGCACTCTTTCTTTTCTTGGTTTTCAGCATTGAAGAATTTATACCATTGTTGAGGGAGCGTATGAATGTCCTAAATCCATATGTTCGGCAGTTTCTGGTAGGATGGATTACTGTATTGGACAGTGTCCCTTATATTGACATGCTGGGTTTTCTTCCTGACTTTCTTGATGGTAACCATCTGTCAAACACTTGTTGAGAAGGCCTGAATTTTCTTTCTCTAGGCTGAACTATCTTACAAATTGTAGATATAAATTGCAGGTTTGTTTAATATGTTAAGTGATTCAAGTCATGAAATACGTCAACAAGCTGATTCAGCTCTGACAGAGTTTCTCCAAGAGATCAAAAACTCCCCAGTAAGGCTTCTACTGATATGCACATTTCAGATCTGTTGTAATGTCATTGGTTCTCCCCAATAACTGCATTATTTATTTATTTTTCTATTCAAAATAATTATTTTTCCCTTTCAATTGGAAGGTTCCTTTGGTTAAGTTTCCAAATGTTTTACTAAAATCAAGATTATCTCTCTTGTGCATCATTTCACCAACTACTTTGATGCAAAAGCCAAATATTTTGTTCATTTTTAATTCTGTGACTCCAGCAGTGCTACTCTTGAAGTCTGCATCATTTCTCCAACTACTTTGACACAAAAGTCAAATATTTTGTTCATTTGTAATTCTCTGACTCGAGCAGTGCTACTCTTGAAGTCTGTAGATTATGGTCGAATGGCCGAGATACTGGTTGAAAGGGCAGGTTCTCCAGATGAATTTACCAGATTAACAGCAGTCACATGGGTAAGTGGACAAGCAATACTTTCTGTTCATCTGTTGTTCCAATTGGGTATCAATTTCTAGTTCATTTGCAGATGCAGGTTTCTTATCATTATATTTGACTCATTAAATTGTCTTTATTGCAGATAAATGAATTTGTTAAACTTGGTGGAGACCAGCTTGTTCCGTATTATGCTGATATTCTGGGAGCCATTTTACCTTGCATATCTGATAAAGAAGAGAAAATTAGAGTGGTATGTCAATTGAAGATTTCAATGTTCGTCATTTTTTTCTTTTTTGGTTCTGGTTCTATTTGCGTGAGTACTTCTTTTTTATTGCTATTTTTTATTATATTGTTGGTATTGTTATTATTTTTATCAGGCTGTGGCTATTTCCACATCAAAAATTACTTGGGCCACAATCTAATAAATGCTACAACACTAAATAGACCAAAGTACCCCTCAATCAATGTTTTGATATTGACAATTTAATCAAACAAATCCTTTTGTAGCTTTTTATTCATCAGCTTTACCTGAAGAACCATAACCATTGTTGGTCAATCTTAAAAAAAGAAAAAGAAAAAAAAAAGGAACTATCATTATTGTCAATCAGCTCACTGTTACTATCCAACTTTTCAGTAAAACTCTATGGAATCCTCTCAAACTTTAGAGTACAACAGAAAACAGGTCCTTGTAGACAAAATCAGTCTAATCTAACTGAAATAAATTACTATTAAGGATAATCAGTGACGATCTTCTCAATTGAGTATATTCATGATTTTCTCTTCGACTTTCATGGCTTTGTGTGTCTCCTGCTCCTTCTAATGGCATCAAGGAATGGGTTCCTTATAACCAAAGAAATCATATTCTTCTCAAGCACTTCTTCCCATGTAATGGGTCTCTCTTTACTCCGTCTAACTCCGTCCATTGCACCAAGTTACATTTTCAAACTATGGCATCCATCTACGTATGTTGGTTATGTCTTAACCACCACAGTTAGTTCTTTTTCATTTTCTCTTCAATTAGGTGCAACCTCCACCTTTTTACGTATATTCTCATTTCGTATTTTATCTTTTCTTGTATGTCATGTCATCTATTTTAACATCTCAGCCGCTCTCATCTTATGCGAGTGTTGTTTTTTTAACTGCCCAACATTCAGAACCATACAATATAGTTGGTATCATGATTATCTTATATAATTTTCCTTTCAACATAGCTGGTCTCATGCCAATACTCTTAAAATATTTTTATGGGTCCCATTCCAACACACTAGGAGCGCGGAACTAAAGCATAACTTGGCGTGAATTTAGCCCCACCCTTAAGAGACTTTAACAATAATATAAGTGAGGTGGCCAGACTAGAAATACAATTGGGCTTGTCTGGAGCATCGATTTGACATATCATGGGCCATGAGATTCCTCCTGATAAAAAGTTATGTCCTTCTTAAGTTGGGTTGGGCTACCACGTCCAATGTCATATGGGGATTTGCTGAATGGTATTTGCAGTTAGTTGAAGCATTGAACACAACATATGAAGAGTTCAAGTTGGCAATTTCCTATGCTTTTTATGATTTGAAAGAAGAAAAGTGAAGTCTTTATTAACAGATGAAGGGATGAGACTTGAAAGGAAAGGAATAACCAAAGAGAGAGTGACGTGGGGAAGGGGAGGCTGCCAAGTATAAGTTGGGTGGAAAGCCACCCACGATACTTACCTATGTTTATTCTAATAACTAAGATACCAACTATAGATAATTTGGTCTTTTGAGTTGTGGCTTTTATTAAGCTGTGGAGCAAAATAGACTGGAAATAACCCATCTTAATTTTATTATTGCTGTTCTTGTTGTTATTACTTATTCATATTATTAGTACTATTATTGTTATTATTACTGTTGTTGTTGTTAACATTATTATCATTATTCTTATTATTGCATGCCTGCTTGGCATGTAAAGATGTAGTGGTTGAAATAATTTATGGATTATGTAAGGTTGCTCGTGAAACCAATGAAGAGTTACTTTCTATCAAGGCTGATCCTGCTGAAGCGTTCGATGTAGGAGCAATCCTCTCTATTGCTAGGAGGTGTAGTTTTTGTAACCTGGGAAAAAGCTAGGTTTGAAATACTTGCAATTTGAACTTTTATGGGTATATAGATAGCACTTTTGCTTTCCAAGGAGCTACTGAAAGTGTTTGTGATGGTCTTTTTGTTTAAGTTCCTAATTCCTAAAGATGTTGTAATGTTGAAATACTGATTCCGGGCTGTTTTGACTGATCAGGCAACTATCTAGTGAATGGGAGGCTACACGAATTGAATCGTTGCATTGGATATCAACCCTTTTAAACAGACATCGTGCTGAGGTAACTGCACGTAAAATAATTGGTTTATTTTTTTCATTTGTAGGCTATTAATGTGCACTGTCCAAGGGGCAAACACTTCAAAAAATAGTGAATGTATTTTTTATTGGGTTAAAAAGGCCCCTGTTCATATGTAGGCTTGATGCTGATCTGTATGCTTCTTCTAAGACTCTTATTATATAAGGTTCTAAAAAAATCTTTTGTCCATGCACGTTAACTATGAATAAATGAATTCTCATTATGTGGACTACACGGGTTGGTTAGGATGACAGGTGCTTCTTGGCTCAGTAAAGAATATTAAGCTTATGCTTTTTTTTATGCCCCTTCTAGAAGTTTCTATGAGTGGAAATGCAGTTATCCTCCTGATAAATATTGGGAGTTAGGCATCTTAACATAGTGGTTCTTTAACCTGTTTTTATCATGTTTATGGCATGATTTCTAAGGTTTTTGTCACTCTCCTCATGAACTGTGACATCCGAATATCTTGCTTTAAATGCTAGTTTCTTTCCTTCTTTATTGTTAACTCCACTCTCTTGGATTATCATATTTGCTTTCTCTAAAGTGTTCTTTCATGCTTTTCAGTGAGTTCCTTTTTACAATAATACTTCTTTAGTTTGTCAACTCCATTCTATAGTGGTTCTTTAACTTGTTTTTATCATGATTATGGCATGATTACTACGGAATTTTTCACTCTCCTCATGAACTTGGATGTCCAGATATCTTTCTTTAAATGCTCAAGTTTTTTCCCATCTTTAGTCTACTCCACTATATTGCATTGTCATATTTGTTTTCTCTAAAGTGTTCTTTCAAGCTTTTCTTCCTTTTTTTAATAATAACTTTTATGTTAGTTTGTCTTAAGCTTTGATTTCAACTTGTGTATAGTGAATTTCTTACTGAAACAGGTTTTGACCTTTTTGAGTGACATATTTGAGACTCTTCTTAAAGCACTTTCAGATCCATCTGATGAGGTAATTCTTCGTACCCTAACAACACAGCTTGATTTCTATTGCTTCATGAAGGTGAATTTTCTTGGATTTTCCATTATCGGTTAGTGTTGAGTTGGTAATTGGTATCATATAGGTCTGTAGGGTTTTTTTTTTCTGCTTCCATTTTTGCTTGTTATATTTTTCTTTATTTTTTTGAGGAAGTTGTGGTTTGAATTCACATTTGAATTAGCTGGTTGTTTAGAAGTTTCAACTTAAGAAATTGAGAGTTCTTGCATTGGTGAATTTACAAAAAAGACGCCTTAAAAAAATTACCAGCTGTTGAAAATCTGACCACAAATTTCTGTTGGCTTGGCGGAAGAGTGAGCAGTTTCCTAGGCTATAAACTTTAATTTTCATGTCTCAAGATTACATGCATACACAGTAAGTCAAATCGGTCTTTTTCTTTTTTAATGAACTGGTTTTTAAAATCATGTGTACTTGAAAAACTTAAACCATTTATTTTTTCATTTACTTCTATCCATGGTAGTCATTATTGTGAATCAAATTGAGAATCAAAAAGAGCATTTTAAAAATCGCGAATTATAGGATTCTAAGAAAAACCTTAAGAAAGATTAAAAACCAATAGTTAGGTTTAAAACCCAAGCCTGATCTTGGCTTGACTTCTAAAACCCTAATCATTTCTTTAATTTCTCTAGACGCCACATGAAGAAAAAGAAAAAAAAGGGCTTTGTTTCCAACGTGTCTCCCTATTGTCTCATTCCAGTAGTACTAGTACGATCGATAGTTAAGATCCGGTTGTTTCATCGCGGTATTGTTCATCACAGTACATCACATTGCTGTTCACTGGCATTGTTCATCGGTATTTTTCAGTATGAAGGGGAAAAAAAAAGCTTTGCAGCCAGCCATCATTAAGCCTAATTGTTTCCTCTTTTCAAGCCTAATTTATTTCCTCTTTTCAAGCCTAATTATTCTCCCTTTTCTCTATCCCTAGCTATCTATTCTCAACTCCTTTTCTTTTCAAGCTTTTTTTGTTTTAGGGTTTGACGGTTCAACAATATCTTTGTAATCTTTCCAGTTATGCCTCTTTCTAGTGGTGCTCTTTTTATTTTTCTGGCAAATCTGGCTATGCTTTTTTCCAGTCAACATGATTATTGTGTATAAGTACCAATACGTTCATCAAATGGATTGAAGTTTGACCTATTGTTCTTAGGTTGTTGTAAGTGAGGGGAGTGTTGAGATTGATAATTTGGGTTTTATTTGTACAAGATTACGCATTATATGCTCATCTTGAGGGGGAGTGTAAGGAATATAATATTATTGTATTGTGTAGTCTTACATTATTTAGAGGTGAAAGTCTAGGTTTTATTATTTACTATAAATAAAGTTTATGGATGTAGGCCTTGAGGTATCAATCAAGTCCACAATCCTTTCCTTATTTTATTTTAATTTAACATTTAATATTATAATTATATATCAATAACCAAAACAAGGAGTATACTACCATTCACTCTCATTGTAGGCATGCATCATTTACAAAATAATAGCAATTATCTATCATGTACTCAGTCAAAAAGAAAACTCTACATAATTAAGTTCTAATTCTAAATCAATTCAAGAGTCATTTGCATCTCCAAACCTAAGTTTTCTTCATTAAGGCCAACTTTTGGATAGAAAACAGTTGTTAAAGAGGCCCATCTGGGGTATTTCTGTGAAGTCCTATAGCATTACCTCGCAACCCTTTCACTTCAGCCCCTCATTCTTGCTTTGCTTCTTTGTGGAGTTTATATATTGCTGGAGAAACTTGAAGAATAAAATGAAAGTGAGAAATGTGGTGGGGAAAGCCTAGGAGACTCACAAAACCTTTTTAAAATAGTGGGCTGTTAAAATAAAAAAAATTAAACATGAAAAATTAGAGGGAAAACATCATTCCGGTCACGCAGGACCTGACCCAAATGCAGCTGTAACCCAGATTTTGAGATGTCTGATCTGGTGGCCGTGAATAATTGGAATTGTGCAGAATCGGTGATTCCCGTCGATATACAACGATTCATATGATTCAAGGCCGATTCTTCCTTAAAAACAGTTCATCTCCGATTTCGTATCGTTGAACATGTGTATCTATCAAATCGGGCAATTTGAATCTTGAATCACATGTTTCTGACTTCCATTCTTCTGTCCTATTTAGTGGTGACAACCTATGAGATAACTCATGGACTATCGTTGAACACCCCATGGTACCGCATTGCAGATCGCATGCCCCAAATTGCTGTACTATTTTTTTTTTTTTTTTGTATGTACAGATGGCTTCTGGATAACCAAAAGGGGTGACCCAAATTTTATGTAGTCTGTATAATCAATTAAAGTCGATGAAATGGATTGGTTTCGGTGACATTCGATGGAAACATTCTATTTTCAACACAAATCTGCGCTAAATTGCCACATAGGCTGATTTTTATCTGATTATGGCTTCAGGTGTGCCGACACCTTGTTTGGCAGTCTGCAGGTACCTTCGGTGCCCTAAGGTCAGGTGGAAAAGATGACCTCTATACGCACCGTTTAGGTTTAGTTTAATTCATGTTTGCTCTTCCTTTTCTTTATTTTTTATGTTTGAGCATTAACTCTTGGTTGGCTCGAAAAGAGTTGTTGCTAACCCAACTTATGTGATAAAGGTTATTACTAACCCAAATATTACTTATACCATTAATTCCCATGCAGGAAAAAAAGTCCTACAAGCTTTAAAAAAAAAAGCTAAAAAAAATCATATTCTCCTTTGAAAGCCCCCGTTTCCCTTATCTCATTTTTTCTTTGTGATATTGATTCTCAATTAATATTACTTTTTTCCACCAAAACTTAGTAGGTTGACCCGAGTAAATACTTCAAACATACAATGCTCCGAAATATCAAATCAACTAAGCCTACCCCATTCTTTACCATATTCTTGCATTCCCATTCATTTTCCACGTCACGAAATGTACCATGATCTTGGTAACTATGTTCAAGTCTATAATAGATTTTGCTGTCAGATAATAGCTGTATATGTTTTTTTTTTTTTTCTGTGTGTAGTGTATCCAAAAGCTCTTTAATCTAAATTAAAGGGCCTTTCCATCCCTCAATATTTGTCAGTTATAAATTATAACCTCAATTGCTTCTATGTGTGGTTCTTTTTTTTTTTTTTTACTGTAAATATTTCTGCTCATGAATTGGCAACTTACCTCTCAATCACTAATGCATCACAAAACGTGGACCTTGTCCAGGTAGTGCTCCTGGTTCTTGAAGTGCATGCATGCATTGCTAAGGATCCTCAGCACTTCCGTCAGCTTGTTGTTTTTCTCGTGCATAATTTTCGGATAGACAATTCTCTCCTGGAGAAGTAAGTTTATTCCCCTTTTCTTCCTTAGTATTATAGTTGTCAAAGTTGTGCTGATTGATTAATCTTTATATTTTTAATTTGCCTTGTTTTCCTAACAATAAGTTTTTATTTTTATTTTTTATCAATACGCTAGGCGTGGTGCTCTGATTATTCGCCATCTTTGTGTACTTTTGGATGCTGAAAGAGTCTATCGAGAACTGTCTACGATACTAGAAGGGGAATCTGATTTGGATTTTGCATCAATTATGGTTCAGGTTTTGTGACTTATCAGAGAAGTCTTTTAACACAAGCAACCCAAATAAAGTGGGGGAGGGGGGTTTGTCTTTTTTCCCCAGTTTCAGGGTGATAATTGAAGCTTTTATTTCATTAGTGTTGTGTATTCTATTTGTATGTATGGGCAGGATCAAATCATTACTGTAAAATAGTTTTACACCACTTGATGACTTTTCTTAGGATTCTATATATGCAAAATTTTATATTGGGTTCCTTTGCCTTTCTTTTGTTTGACTTGCATGTTGAATAGCATTCTCTTCAAATTTAATCTTTTGTATAATACTAATAATGAACCTGGAGGTTGGCAAAAAAGAAAAAGGAAATTGAAGATCCTGGAGTCTTATCTTCCTCCATGTCTTGGAAATTTATTTTCTCTTCTTTTTAGTAGGAAATTGATACTATTATTAATCTAATGAAGGTATATAATTATTTAACAATGTCTTACCAAACATACACGCATAATAAACATACATAAATGAATATGTACATGTGTTTTTATGTGTGTATATATGTATGTATGTATGTATATATGAATTCTTCCACTGTTTTTCTGGAATTTTTTTTTCTTCTTTATCCAATTATCACCTTCTGCATAGAATTCACATTAGAAATTCAGTTTCTTTTCCAAAGGGTTTATCTCCTCTGTTGGACATTTGGCCACATCGGAATTCTTCTATATTGATTCCTTTTGTTCTCGAACCTTTCAGGCTTTGAATTTGATTTTACTTACATCGTCGGAATTATCTGAGATTCGAGATCTTTTGAAGCAATCGCTGGGGAATCCTGCTGGGAAGGACTTATTTGTTTCTTTGTATGCTTCATGGTGCCATTCCCCAATGGCCATTATAAGTCTTTGCTTATTAGCTCAGGTTAGTGTGAGGAAGCTGGTCATGGTCATGAGTTTCATGTGCCCTGTCATTTGTTTTAGTTTTCGGATATTTCTGTACAGACCTACCAGCATGCAAGTGTTGTGATTCAGTCCCTGGTCGAGGAGGATATTAATGTCAAATTATTGGTCCAACTCGATAAATTGATTCGGTTGTTGGAAACTCCAATCTTCACTTGTCTTAGATTGCAGGTAATTAAAAGGATAACCAAGTTTCAGCCACTTTTGCTATTTGACCTTATGGTATCTTATAACTGTTATTGGGAAAAAATGAGACTAATTTGTATAGTTGTCTATGTATGCATGATGGTAAATGATGCCGGTGTTATTAATTTGCTCTGTTTTTTTTCCCTGCAGTTTTCTAACACTTTTTTACTTAATTTTTTTTTTGCCAAAGGTAGAAATAAAGGATTGATAGTTAACATATGTGTGCATGTATATACATGTTATTGTGTCCATATTATATCTGTTATTTATATAAATTGGATATTACAAAGAGTAAAATTGAATAATTGAACTTATTTGTCTATATTATAAAATTTTGACATCACAAATACCAGTCACAAAGCTGATTTAATAAATGTTATTACTTGCATCCACGCCTGGACAAAAAAGCTGTGAAATAGAGTTCTTAATACTTGTATGACCTTTACCAATAATTCGGTCTTAACACGAAGATGTTTCAACTTATGATATTGGGGTGTCTTGCTTTTTCAGTTTTATAGAGAGGGTGGCATTTTTCTTGAATCTATCTTTTAGTTAAACAAGATATGCATGAAAGTACAATAGGTACATCTTGTTACCAAACCCTTGTCATAACTCATAATAAATAGTCCGTATTGTTTATCATGCACCCTGCTCTTGTTGTCTATATACGTGCAAAATTAATATCTGAGAAAGAGGTAAACTAACACAATATGATTTAAGGATATTTTGATACTATTATTTTCATTTTTCTTGTTTAGAAGGAATAAAAAGAAAAGAGAAAGGTAATGGTTCAATATGGATGTGTAAGCTTGCTACTACTTGGAGAAGATCCATTATACGAATAGTATCTTATTCTTTTATTTACTTAACAATGTTTCCTTTATACACAAGAAACTTAATTTGTAATTATGTTTGACTTGCATAATATTGTGCCATGCTTCAATCTTATAATGTGGTCGTACACATTTTCTGGGCAAAATGCTATGTGTAGCTTTTTTCTTTGTATTGCTTTAGGCCTATAGCCTTTCTACTTGTCGTGATTGGTGGATACCTTGTGAAATGAGTAATTTCTTCTGCATGAACTAACTCTTGCAGCTTCTTGAACCTGGAAGATACATATGGTTATTGAAAGCATTGTATGGTCTTCTGATGTTGCTTCCTCAGGTATTTGCAAAAACTTAAATCATTTCTTCTCTGCTTTCTTGGAGTTAATAACGTGTAAGCCACCTTATGTTTACCTTCATTCTTGTTTTCCCTTTTCTTTATTTCATTTGGGAGATCGGGTGATTTTGAATGTTAGTTGGGTTTAATGCAGCTGATATGTTCCACCATTGGAAAAGGATATTTAACTGGTACAGATTGTTAATGATTCTTCATTGCATATGTATCTTTTGTTCTTTGATGCTTGAAATCAATTTCTGCATTCTTGATTGAGAGGAATTGGAGTAGTGGGGAATTCTTTTCTTTTTCTGCACTGACAGGAACAGCAGTACTTGACTGTGACAAGTACAATATCTAAAGGCAGAAGTTTTTATTTTATAATTGTAAAGGCTTGGACAGTAGTTAATAAAAGCCAAATAAAGAACTATAATTTACAGGTTTCACTGTAGATGTCAAAGTTTTTTCTATTTAGATTTGTTTTGGAGCTGTATAGGATCCATGTAGTCTAGACAAGTCTTGCCTTTCTCTGGAGGACAGAAATCTCCTTGAAAATTTCAATTCTGTTGAAATCAACATCCAGTAATAGAGACTTTCAATGCTTATACCTTGGCAGCAAAAAGTGATAACTGGATGGTGGTGATGGAGAATGGAAACTCAATTATTTTGATGTTAATTGTAATTGGGGATTTTAGTTTAGTTGTACAAGATCTAACAGTTGGAAATATGAAAGGAAGAGAATAGTAGGAAAAATTATAGGAAGGATTGTCAGTGATAATAATCAAAGACTGATATCTGTATATTTATACTAAGCCTTCTCATAGGAGAGAATACTTAAATACCCCCATTAATTTAAAAACATATGTTGCAATAGTAAATAGTTCTCCACCTAATAGTAAGGTCATTTCCATTATAGTATTATGGTGATGACCATAATTGTTTACTATGTAAAGAATAATATTGATCATTATGCTTAGCATAATGATCATACTTTGGGTCTCTTCCACCAAGGTAATGGAAGAAGAATATTCATTATTTTGCTTAGCATAATAGTCATGCTTTAAACTAAAACATGATCAATAATGATGAAAGCATATTGATATTCTTTTCTTATTGTTTTATAATCAGCCACCAACTTCTATTTAAGAAGCTCCAAGAGTAGAATATTACAGCATAATAATTTACCCACAATTCTCTTGGGTTTCTCTCTCTAAATTACATGGTATTAGAGCAAGATTAGAGAATCCATTTTGTTTTCCTGCTGCACCTTTCCAGCAGTGCCTTTATCTTAATTTGTTTTTCGTTGTGCCTCTTTCTAGTGACGAATCTCTCGATAAACAAGGTTGTGTTGTTAGTTATCGTGCCGATATTTCTCAGTTTCTCTATTGTTATTCAAATTTCAGAATATCTCTCATTGACAAATAGGTATGTCTACATCTGAAGAATATGATGTTGTTCCCAAATCTCATTTTTTTACATATGCCCTTTCCAGTAATCCTGTAATCACGACTGAAAAACTATTAGGTTTTAATTATCTATAATAGGATGCTTCAGTTGAATTATGATTTATGGGTCAGGGACATGAAGCTCTTTTATTTACTACTCTGGTTGAAATTCCTAAAAAGGAACAACCGGTGTGGAAGAAAGTTGAAGCTTAATTATGTAGTTTGCTTTGGACATCCCTTTCTCCCTTAATCTTACAAATTTTTTGTGCTTATAAAACTTGTTCAGAGTTGTGGAAAAGGGCCAAAGCACATGATATTTACGTTTTTACACTGTGGTTACTAATATATTGAACTTGAGATAGCTTGATCAAGATATGCGTACTTCTTGACCCTCTCGACCTCCACGATGTGAAAATTGTGAGACCAAGATAGAGGAATTAGGGACTAGAGCTTCAATTGGTATATTACTGGAGAGGATGTTCATAACAACCGAGCAAAGATATCATCGGGAAAAGGAACAGATGAGCCAGCTAAAATCTGATGGCGGAATAAGTCAAGATCGGTTTGGAGGCCATAAAGAGAATCATAAAAAACTTATCTTGTTGCTTCTCTTGAGCAATGACACTAGTAGTTACAGGTAATAACTCTGCAAATTTAGCTTTCACATTCTGAATTTTATCCAAATAAGTAGGCATATCTTGATCAAGCTATCTCTAGTTCAATATATTAGTAACCACAATGTAAAATTGTTAAATATCATTGGCCAAATGGATGAGAGGATGCTAGATGCTATATGTGAGAGATTGAAACTTGCATTGTGCACTGAAGGGACTTATTTAGTTCGTGAAGGCGACCCAGCCAATGAGATGCTCTTTATAATTTAAGGCCACCTTGATTCGTACACCACAAATGGAGGCCATACTGGATTCTTTAATTCATGCCGTATTGGCTCAGGTGATTTATGTAGTGAGGAACTATTGGCATGGGCTTTGGATCCTCGACCAGGTGTACTTCTTCCATCTTCCACTCGACCAGTAAAAGCCATCTCTAAAGTAGAGGCCTTTGCTCTCATAGCAGAGGACCTGAAGTTTGTTACATCACAGTTTAGAAGACTTCACAGTAAACAACTTAGACATAAGTTTAGATTTCACGCACACCAATGTTGGAAGCAGCCTTGTGAAACAAGGCTAACCTTCTCAGAGAGCTGTGGAGAATTAGGGAGAGAAACCCAAGAGCATTGTGGATAAATTATTATACTGTAATGTTCCACTCTTGGAGCTTCTTAAATAGAAGTTAGTGGCTAATTATAAAATAATAAGAAAAAAATATCAATATGCTTTTATCATTATGTTTAAGCATAATAATGAATATTCGTCATTTATTATCTTGATGGAAGAGACCCAAAGTATGATAATTATTCTAAGCATAATGATCAATGTTCTTTTTTACATAGTAGACAATAATGGTTATCACTATAATATCATAATGGAAGGGACCCTACTATTAGGTGGAGAACTATTTACTATTTCAACACTCTCTTAAGCTGGAGCATATAAATTATATGTACCTAAGCTTGTTACACAAATATTGAAGTCAGCTACCCCCTAAGAACTGAGTAAATAAATCAGTTAATTGGTCTTCAAGCTTCGCATACACTATTTTGATTGTATTATCTAGAAGCTTCTCTCTATCAAAATGTCAATCAACCTCTATATATTTTGTTCTTTCATGGAACACTGGATTAGAGACAATATGTAAAGCAGCTTGATTATCACATATTAGCTCTATAGGCTGAGTGGTGAAATCCGATTTCTTCTAACAAGTGCTTCAGTCAAACTAACTCAACAGTAATATAAGTCATGACTCTATATTCAAATTTAGCACTGGATTTTGCAACAACAGTTTGCTTTTTACTTTTCCAAGAAATGAAATTCTTTCCCAAAAAGACACAATATCCTGTAGTGGATCTTCTGTCAAAAAAAGAGCTAGCCCAATCTGCATCACTGTAACCCTGAACAGAAGTAGTCATTTTTTATGCAAATTATGACCGTGACCATGTCCTTGAACCAAGATGTCATCATGATTCTTGTATAATAGTCTCTAACCTAGTGCAGTTTTTAGACATCGCAAAATACGAATAAATGCATTCCAAACATTGCAAAATACAAATAAATGCATTCCAATGAGAAGTGCGAGGTTGAGTAAGAATTTGACTAACCACACTTGAAAAAGCAATATCTGGTCTGGTTATTATGAGGTAATTCAGCTTACCAACCATGCGTTTGTATTGTTCAAGATTTTTCAAAAGCTCTCCCTCATCAGGTACAAGTTTGACATTAGGATCCATAAAATTATCAACAGGTTTTGAGTTTAACATTCCTGTATCACTCAACACATCAAGACAATATTTTCTCTAAGAGAGAGAGATACTGAATTGTGATTTAGCAACTTCAATACCCAAGAAATACTTTAATTGTCCTATATATTTGGTTTGAAACTTGTAGTGTAAGAAAGGCTTCAATTGCTGAATGCTAGAACTATTATTACCGGTGATAACACTATCATCAACATACACAATTAATAGAATTCGGCCATGAGGTGTATGCTTGTAGAAGACGGAGTGGTTAACAAAACATTGTTGAAGTCCAAAACTAAGAACAATTTCATCGAATCTTACAAACCAGGTTCTAGGAGATTGTTTTAAACCATACAAAGACTTCTCTAGTCGACAAACCAAGTTACTCTCCCCTTGAGAAACAAATCTAGGTGGTTGCTCCATAAAAGCTTTTTCATGCATTTCTGATATCTAGCTGATGCAGGGCCCAATTAAAAATAGTAACAAGAGAAATAAAAACTATGATTGAGTGATTTTAGCAACATGAGAAAAAGCTTTGGAGTAATCTACGCCATAAATTTGTGTGTACAAGTCGAGTTTTCAAACGATCGACAAAACTATCAGGATGAACTTTTATAGCATAGACTCACCGACAACCAACAATAGACTTGCTAGTTGGTAAGGAAACCAAATCCCAAGTGTCATTATTGTGTGAGGCATCCATCTTATCAACCATGGCCTGTCATTACCCCAGTTGGGCAAGTGCATCACTAGTTGTCTTAGGAACAAAGGCAAAAGACAAAGAGGAAACAAATGCATAATAGGATGAAGATAATCGATGATAGCTAAAGAAAGAATAAATAGTGTAAGGATTACGAGTGGAATAATTACCTTTACGAATGGCTAGAGGTGGATTGTCAGCAGGGGAAGGGTCTGAGATCGAGGATGAAGTTGGAGCTGGGAGTGAGTTATTAGGTACAACAATAGAGTCTGCAAGAGGATGAGTCGAATTACGACGATGATAGACCTGCAATGGATGAACTGTAGAGAGATGACTTAGGAGGCCCAGTGTAAGGGACAAGGAGATCATCTAGTACAATATGTTGGTTAACAGAAGATGAAGAGAAAAAGCGAAGACTCAAAAAAATGTGACATTAGCAGAGGTGAAATATCAATAGTTTTTTGGAGAATAGCATTTTTATTGTTTTTGAAGATGAGTATAGACCAAAAAGATGCATTTAATAGATTTAACAGAAAGCTTATCTTACCTAGGTGTTAGATCATGGACAAAACAAGTACAACCAAAAAGACGCAAAGGAAGAGAATATAAAGAATGATTTGGAAATAAAGTAGCATATTATTATGTAAAACCGAAAATGGCATACGATCAATCAAATAGCATGCAATAAGAAGAACATCTCCCCAAAAACGGAGTGACACATTATTATGGATCAACAAAGTATCGGACTGTTTCAATCAAGTGCTTATTTTTACGCTGAGCAGCTCCATTTTGTTGTGAAGTATGAGCGTATAAGGATTGTTGGAGCATACCCTGTGATGTCATGAAATTTTGAAAGGATTGAGAAAAATATTTGCAAGCATTATCGTTTCGTAAAATGCGAATAGAACTCCAAATCAAGTTTCAATTTCAGCATAAAATTGTTGAAAAATAGGGAATAACTTTGAACGATGTTTCATTAAAAACAATCAAGCACAATGAGAATAGTCATCAATAAATGTAACAAAGTATTGATAACCGAATGTGCTACTAACACGACTAGGTCTCCAAATATCACTATGAACATGATGAAAAGGAGACTCTGCTTTAAAGTGACTATGATTTGGAAAAGAAGCACATGTATGCTTACCAAGCTTACAAGACTCACAATCTAAGGATGACAGAGAAGACAAACGCGAAACCATTTTTTGAAGTTTGGAGAGGCTTGGATGGCCCAAATAACTATGGATAATGAGAGGAGACACATCTATAGAGCTGGCTACTGGGGCTATAAGTTGATAAAGACCTTGAGACTCATGCCCGGTGCCAATCGTTTGTCCCACACCTTGGTCCTATATGACACAGGAATCATCAATAAGCAAAATAGAACAATTGAGAGAACAAGTTGATTTACTGACAGATAAAGGACATTCAGGAATAAAGAGAACAGAGTCTAAAGGTAAAGATGGCGTGCTTCTTTTCCAAATCATAGTTGCTTTAAAGCAGAGTCTCTTTTTCCACAATCTCCCTCAAGATGGAGTACAAATATCTCTTAGCCCATCTTGAAAAAAATAGTGTAAGACAAGACGACTAAGACCCTTTGTAAAAATATCAGCTAACTGACTTTCAGATGTTACAAAAGGTATACAAAGCAACCGTTCATCAAGTTTTTTTTTTAATGAAATGTCTATCAATCTCAATGTGTTTTGTCTTATCATACTGAACTAGATTATGAGCTATATCAATGGCTGAAGTGATATTACAATACAATAGTAGAGGCCTCTTGTTTGTCATTTCTAAATCTTGTATCAGCTTCTTGAGCCAATTAGTAGACTCCTTGTGCCATTGCCCTATACTCAGCTTCTTGAGCCAATTAGCAGACTCCTTGTGCCATTGCCCTATCTGCAATAGATGTTGCAACCACAACTTTCTTCATAATTTGCCATGTGACTAGATTTCTACCAACAAAAGTTCAATACCTTGGCATAGATCGTGTATCATCTGGTGATCTAGCCTAATCAGCATTTGTCAAATCCTTTATCTTCAAGTGACCATGGTTTGCCAATAATAAGCCACTTCTAGGAGAAGATTTTAGATACCTCAATATGTGGTGAACAACATCTAAGTGAGATGAACGAGGATAATGCATAAATTGACCAACCAAACTGACAATGTAGGTTATGTTTGGACGAGTCTAAGAAAAATAAATAAACTTACCAAACAAAAGATCTGTTAAAACAAAAGCAAGAATAAGATGAAATCTAGAACTGAAAAACAAGAACAAATAAAAGAAAGAATACAAGATGTATCGAGATTCGGCTCAATCTAGTCACGTCCTCAATGGAGTTCTTGAAATTCAGTATTATGTTCTTGGAAAAAAATATGTCTAGCTTGAATAACTTTGGAAAAAATCTTTCAAACTCCAAAGCTAACTGGCTTTATATGTATCTATATATGGGCTACAAGCAAAACAAAACCCTAATTATCCAACAGGCCACACTGCAACCATTTCTCCGTTTCGTGAACTAAAAGTTAGTTTTCTGGTTGTTCTCAGGTTGTAATTATCCAATGGGTTGCACCGCAAAACTTTGGCCTAACCCGATACAAAGCAAACACAATAAGATCTTTTTATAGAGATTTGATTCGAAACTATGATATGTCGTCCAATATTGAAATAATTTTAGAGGTTTTTCTTGACTTTGTTCGATAGCATAGGCTATGTCTAGACGAGTGTGAGAAAGATAAATCGACTTACCAACCAATCTTTGATAACTCCTAGCATTAATAGGCTGCACATTACTACTCTTCAATTGGTGATTAACCTCAATAGGGGTGTCTGCGTTCAAGCATGCCAATCAACTTTAAAGATCAAGTATATATATATTTTTTTGATGAGAAAAGAAGATTTTATTGAGAAAGAGAGAAGTATATAGGAGAACACCAAGTAACATTTTAACTTCAACATCTCCAGCATTATTGCCAGTCACTACTATATTATCAATGTATACAGCAACTATGGTGATCTTGCCACTATATTGTTTGATGAACATTGTGTGATATGCATTACTTTGACGATATCCAAAAGCTTTCATAGCCTTATTGAATCTATCAAACCAAGTTTTGGGGGATTGCTTTAAGCCATATAATACTTTCTTCAGCCTACATATCTTTCCTTTTTGATTTTTCAGAATCAAATCCAGGAGGAATCTCCATATACACTTCTTCTTCCAAGTCTCCATGCAAAATTGCATTTTCCACATCTAGCTGTTGTAGATCCCATCCAAGATTTGCAGCACAAGACAAAAGAACTCTAGTGTAATTCATATTGGTTATTACAACAAAAGTTTCTTGATAATCCACACCATATGTTTGAGTGAATCCTTTTGCAACCAGTCTTGACTTGAATCCCTCAACTGTTCCATCAGCCTGCCTTATGTTTGATAGTGAAAACCCATTTGCAGCCTACTATTTTCTTCCCGACTGGAAGAGTAATAAGCTCCCAAGTGACATTTTTGCTAGAGCTTTCTCTTCCACCATAGCTTCCTTCCACTTAGGTTTAGATAATGCTTCTTTCCAATCTTGCAAGATAGACATAGAAGACAAAGAGGACAAAAGGCTTGACAGGATGGGGTCAAAGTTTTATATGAAACAGTGTTCGAAATAGGGTGTTGAGTGCAATTTCAAATTCCTTTCCTAACAGCAACAAGAAAATTAAGATCATTAACAACAGGAAGAGTAGAATTAGTAGACAAGGAAGGAGACTTACTGAGGAGTGAGAGGTTGGACCAGAAGGCTCAAAATTTCCTCTTCGCTCCTCCAGATCGCTTGCTTTCTTCCCTCAACTACATACCACATTATTTGTTTTCTTCCCTTCAATTAAATAATTTTTCTCTTTCTCCCTTAATGTCTCCCCCTTACTTGCACCTTGCAACTCAGACAACAAAGGCATTAAGTACGTCACTCTTTCTTGCTAATATTCTTCTCCTAAAGAGGTGACTGCGAAAAACAAGACTTATTCTCACGAAATGTCGTATCCATAGTGACAAAGACCTTTCTAGTAGGTAGATGATAACATTTGTAACCATTTTGAGTTGCTGAATAACCGATAAACACGCACTTCAATGGTCCAATCAAGCTTTTCAGTATTCTTATGATGGTTACGTACCAAGCAAACAAAACCAAATACCTTTGGAGGAACAATATAAGTAGTGTTAACATAAGAAGTTCTACTGGAGTTTTAAAACGAAGAGCTTTTAAAGGCATCCTGTTAATGAGACATGCTGCAAAAAGAACTGCATCCCCCCAATAAGCCTTAGGAACTTTGTGGTGAACGTTAGTGATCTTGCAACCTCTAATAAATGCATGTTCTTTTGTTCAGCAACTCTATTTTGAGCAGATATATCAACACAACTTGTTTGATGAATAATTCCATGATCTCCAAGGTAATTCTGGAATGCATCATCTGTATATTATGTACCATTGTCACTCCTCAAAAGTTTTGATATTTGTGTCAAACTGTGTAGAAACCATTTTGTGAAATATAACAAGTAAAAACTTCACTTTTGTCACGCATCAAGTAGATCCAAGTTGTCCGACTATAGCAATTAATAAAAGTAACAAACACATAAAACTATCATGTCTTCATAGAGAAAACTAGGGTTTAGATCAAACTCCCTTTAATACCAAGTTGGAGGAAATAAGAAAGGAAGAGAATAGTAGGAAAAAGTACAGGAAGGATTGTCAGTGATAATAATCAAAGATTGACATCCGTATATTTATACTAAGTTTCTCATAAGAAAAAATACATAAGTACCTCTGGTAATATAAAAACATAAAACTGCAATCACTAACATTATGGTTATGTTTAGACATTTTGAAATTAGAAATTTATAATTTAGTACATTGGGTTCAAATGCTCAATTAGGAATTTTTATCAAGATATGAGTTTTCTTATAATTAGGTAAATCTATTATATGTGCGTTAGGGTAGGATATTAATATTAGGTTATTCGGTTGCCTGTATGAAGGCATGCTATGTGCTTATTTTCAGACTTTATTATTGTAAGAAAGCTTTACTAAAATTTGTTGTGTGATGCAACTAAAACATAGGTACGATGCATCCATAGGTGTGATGTCTAGGGATCCCCAAGTGTGATGCTTAGGTTTCCCTCTCTTCTCTAAATCTCTAATCTAATTTGTGTGTGATTTGAGGCCTGATTTCTCAGACACAATACAATAGGCCTACTATCAAAACCCTAGTGTCTTTTGCCTAAATCTAACCTGAAAACTGTTATTTTTTAAACCCATTCTCGCAGGTATTGTTCAGAATCTATAACATACCTGATTTCTAATTCGGCAGGTCATCATTTTGCTTCCAATTCTGCCCCAACCTAAATTTATTCTAAACCCTATCCTTCAAATACTTCCCGAACCACAACCCTAGACCCGCATATATTCTGTGTCACTTATGGATTTACTCTTGTAATTGTTTATTTTCATTTCTGGAATGCAGCAAAGTGCAGCCTTTAAGATACTACAAACTCGATTAAAAACTGTTCCATCATATTCCTTCAATGGTGAGCAATTCAGGAGAACGTCAACTGGGAATTCTTATCAAATTGTTGATCACATTCATGGGGGATCTCAAGTCACCCAGGATGGTGATGTAACCCTGGATGGCAGGAATTCACATAATGGAATTAACTTCCCTTCAATATTACAACAGTTTGAGCAGATGCAACGACATCACCGTGTGCATGCTAAAGCTCATGCTTGGTCACGCCACAATTCCACTTTGCTGTCAAAGGTTGTTGTCCTATCTTTCATTTTTCCCATTACCATATTGAGCAACTTACTTTTAATATTTTGGGCAATTTATGTTGTGGTAAACCATTAAAAATTGCAATTAGAAAACGCAAGTAAAAGAACTAAGGGAGTGTGGGGAGAGAGCGAGATCTGATTGTCACATCTGTGTGGAGTTTAGGAGGATAGATGTTACCCAAGAGAACCCCTCGTCCTACAATATTCTGATGTTTTTGTCACCCCAAACAAGTAAAATGTTCAGGATAATTTGTTTTGGTTCTAACTGGGACCCATGGGCAGTGTGGGGTTAGGGGAAGAATGCTGTCAACTTCAAATATGTGTTTCAGCCTGTTGTTATACTTGTTTGTCTTGTTATATCACTTCAATCATTTTTCTTGGTTCTCTGTTTTGACCTAGATACTTTGAATAATCTTTTTTACTTCCTTACGGAGATTTTGGTGCCATTGCCTGCTTTGCTTGCAGGAAGTGCAGAGACTGGAAGAACCCATGCGTCCTCTCTCATCCGACCTTAATATGCCTCCTTCGAAATCATCAAAGAGAGGTCCAGGGCAGCTACCACTATAACTATGATGCTAATAGTGCACTGGTGGCAGTGTATGTGAACCGTGAATTAGGTCGGGTATGCTTTGTAAATTGTATATCATAGTAGTTTGTTCTATTATACCAAGTCTGGGATGATGAAAATTGGGTTGTGAATCAAGATAAGCTTGGGGTTTCCTGGCTATTCTTTTGACCTTGTCAAAGGGACATCCTCACATGGTTGTGTTATTTTTTCATTGAAAACCTTGTGAGGACTAGAGGGGTATATTTTCTTATGTTTTTTCCTGTGTTGCTATGTTAATTAATCAGGAATTAGCTTGTACGTATTGAGCCTGTGCAAGAATTCTGATCGTGTTGTTTCAGTTGGTTAAATTTTCACATGTAACGTATTGTTATATAATGTTTTGTTGTAAACTAACTACCCCATGGGTTAACTATGCATGCTAAGTTGGCCTGTTGCGAGGAACTTGTAGAAACTTGCAAATTTATATATTGGTCATAGCCTATACTATTCTCATTGGTTAATAACACCCCATCTTTTTGCAATTTGTACAATATACTCCTTTTAGTTAGGGTTGGAAATGAAACGGATTGGATCCGACATTAGCCCGTTCCTTAGACAGCTATCTAATATGCCATATTTCAATCCGTAAAAAATATGGATAAGCTCTGACCCGACTTGACCTCAAAAAAAAAAAAAAAAATCTTTGAAAATATCTTGTTCATACTTTTTAATTATTACATAAGAATAGAGATTATTTGGTAAAAGAATGGGTAACTAAATTTCTATAGCCAAAGTAATACCAAAAAAATAAAAAGAAATTTTAGAAAACACAAGTTAATTACAATTGTTTATTTATTGAAATATATAATAATTTACTAAAAGTTATAGCAGATGTTTCTATAAACTGGAATATGTCTAAAATACAAAAACATATTGGACATATTCAACCAAGTAACAATAGTAACAATATATACAAGGAGCCTCGCTCTGTTTATATTATAAATAGTAACAGTTTGACTATTGTACAGATAAATCACAATAACCCAAAATTCTAATACGACTGTAAACTTTTATTCTTTGGCTTCGAGTATGAGATTTTGAAGAAATATCTTGTTGCATGCTATCGACAAGTCACGAGCTCGTCGATGATGTATACTGAAATTCTGTTACTAAAAAATACATCAACACGATTAGTGAGTGGAAAAAACGTCCCTAAAGGGTATTAGCATCACTTTACACATAAATATAACACTTAGTCAAATAATATCAACGTATCATGCATTTTAAACAGCTAAATGTCATATGTACGCAATTATGGAAAACATAAAATTAAAAAAACACAGTTCAAGTAATACATTATACAATCAAATCAAATCAATAAGAGCACTCAAAAAACACAAGGGGCCAATAATATAATTCAGCCCCGCACAACAAATATCCTCCCACCGAGCAGTTTTTGCACTTGTACAAAATATATATCCTCCATACATATTCATTATATTGGGACTGAGTACCCAATCATTTCAAATCACTTATTAAAACAGAGTATCTCAAATTATTCTAGATGTACCCGGATTTTATTTTAGAAGTAAAAATCATTTTAGAGAAAATTTTACTTTACTGGCCCTTGTAGAACACAAACAATTTCACATATCAATTATAATTCAAATAACTCAAATTAAACACTACATATTCCAATATACTATTAAATATAAACAACTTTACTCAAATACATATAAACAATTGCACATATTTATCTAGCAACTGAAGAGCACGTAATCCAATCATAAGTTTACTGATCTTGCTCATCAATTTTTCTTGCGTTCATGCCTGTCATTGGCTCAACAACACGTTCTAGAGCTGTAATTAAAACTTTTAAGTATTGCTTAGTTTTTCAATTTATAGGTTCTAATCATAAAAATCTATATATGCTAAGTTTTATGCATTTATTTAAAATTTATTCATTTTAGGCGTTTTCACAACCATCTTGGAGATATGCTGATTCCAATTTATATACTTGACCAAATTCAACAAAACTAAGTCCAAAAATTATCTCCATGAAGTTAGTTATCTTTCTTATTATGAAACTTCTCCTAAAATCAATCTTGAACCCACTCAAAACCCCACATAAACAAAAACAGGGCATACACACAATTTCAAGTTTCCAGAACAGGATTTTAGTGCTTATAAAATTCTCATACCTGAGAATTAAATTATGAAGATGTTAGAAACAATTCATCTTCAGCACCCCACTCCTAAATCATCCTTTAAGACCCTCCAAAACCAATTACACCAAAACAGGTACAATTAGGAACTGAAAATTCTAACAATGACTTCTAACACCTCCAAAATACACATAACATAAAATTAAAACCTGAAAAGTTCCATAATTATCTTTTAATATGTTAGGAACAATTCTTATTTAGAGATCCTAAGCTAATTCAAACCACAATCCTAAACAAAATCCCTTGGACTGACTGAAGCTCATCTAAAACCTACACAAACCTAGTTGCAATCCAACAGTTCTAAAGATAAATATATCTCGAGATTAGGTTATGAAACTTTCTAGATATTATCCCCAGACCATAAAATAAACTTTCTCTTTAGAACTCCTAAATTAATTCAGTTAAAACACCTAAAATACCTGCTTTCTCTAACTTATAAAATTTGACCATTCTTCCCTTCAATAACCACTTAACTTCCATTTTCAACACTTTACCCACAACTAACTATCCTTTGTTCATACTCATTACTCACTTTCATTAAACCCTTAAATCACCATATTAACTAACCATTTTTACTCTTGTTCATGAACTTTTTATTCAAATTCAATTAATCCCTAACTATAAAGATTTAAAATTTTCAAGTTTTACTCATTATGTTATAGCTAGTTTCTTGTAGACATTTTATCAAAAATCTTAAGTGCATAAATTCCTTCCATTGATGTGTGTGTATTCATATATATAATACACCAAGAATTCCAATTCCCATCTTATTCACATTCCAAGTATTGATTTCAAATCAACTAATTACTCAATTTTCATCAAGACTTCTAAACAATTCTAATATTAATATATTTTCAACATCCCATTCTCATACACAACCCAAAGGATAATAACTATATTCTTTTAGGCAATTTATCAAATATTTTAAGGGCACTTTGATTCCCATTTTAGGTGTATATATCCTATTGTATTTGAACAAAAGAAAACAAGCTCTAAATCTTTAAATTTCATATTACCCATCACTTAAACATTAACTTTCAAGTTAGATTAATTCTTCATGAACAATGGAAAGTTTGATTCTTGGAAATTCAACAATAACTCAACACCAATTCCACAATTTCCCTCACTTTCAAGCTCTAATTCTAAACTTTCATTCACAACCCACATAACCACCACATCTTATTCTCAACAAAACAAGGAGAAAAAGGTACCAACTACAAGAAAACATGTAAATGAGTGGAATTTTTAGAGTAGTGAGGAGCTAACCAAGCAAGGTTGGCCAACTTGGTGTGTTGCAATCGTTTGAAGGAGTTGCTGCCCCTAGTGCTAGAATGATGAACAATAGCTACAAAAGACAAAAGCAAGCTGCCACTGAGTTGAGAAGGAAGCCAACTCATTATAGCACCAAAGGCATTAATCGGTCAATTGAAAAAGAACACGCTTCAGCTACCATAATAGTGAATCCATGGTTAGCTGTTTGGTGACTGATTCACGGCTGGAAAGTTTTGAAAAGGAAGAATAGGAGCTGACAACGTGCAAAGGAAGGCTAAACATCAAAGGTCCTACGGCTACCATGGCTGAAATGTAGAAGCTGTCGTAGGAGAATGAAGGGAACTCGACCAAAATGGAAACAAGAAAAAGTCTTCTAGAGCAGTGGAGGGCTTGCCCAGAAAAATAGGAGGAAAAGCTAAGGTAGTGGGAGAAAAAGACAATGGAAAAGAAAGTGGCAAATAAGGAAAAAAAAAAAAAAAAACACCAAAAGTGAGTCAAAGTCAAACTATAAATTTGTGGTGGAGTTTAATTCTAGGTATATATATATATATATATATATATATATATTAATTATTTATCCACTTCACTTTATTTGGTTCATACTTTTATTTAATTTACAACAATAAATTATTTATAACATATCTAATTATATTGCTATTTATTTAATTTGTTCATATATTTATTATTTTATAATTAAAATTTATACATTATATTTACACCTCGACAATGCGATATCGGGTTATGGTAGTAATTATGTTAATAAATTTCATAATTTTTATTGTTATTCAACTTAATTAGTTTTTACCTAAAGGGAAATGGATTATAGTTAGTTTATTTTTAAATTAGAGAGTCAACCATCTAAATTAAAAGGGAAAAAGATCTATTAGGTAAATAGGTGCTTGATGACAAAATTTCATAATTTCTTAGAGAATTATGTTAATAAATTCTATAATTTTAATATGTTGTATTTGTTATTTTGTATAAATTTTGACAATATATTCTTTTATAAATTCAAGTAAAGTAACGTAAAAACTATTAAATTTTCATCTCGACCTAAAATGTACATGTGATCCAATTAAGACTAAAAAATAATCAAATATCAGATTGGATATTCCACCATGCTTGTTTCTCTGTTCAATCAAGCCTACAATCCTTGTCATTCTCAAGTCCTTTACAGTCCACAGTGCTAGTCCAACCTTGTTTGCCTTTCCATGCCCCACTCTCTTCAATGTAAGCCTATCTATATTTCTCCTTCGTTTCATTGAAACATTTTTAGTTTTTGTTTTGCTTTTTTAATATTTTATAATTTTAATAAGATATTTTTATTTTTTAAATGCAAAATTTGAATCTTTTATTTATTTAAAAACAATTAAGCCATGTGTTTGCCACTTGGTTTATCCATATTAAAGATCATTAGTCATGTCATCATCTGTAAAATTAATTTACACAGAAAAGTGACAATATAGACTTAACTGAATTGATTTAAAATTATAAAGTCTCGATTGTAGCGTTTTGAAATAGAAGACCAAATTGGAAGTCAATGCAAACCATACGGATCAACAATATAATTTATATTTTGTTATTAAAAAATAGGTTTAATTATATTGTTGTCCCTATAGTTTGCTTAAAAATTTAGTTTTATCCTTATAATTTTAATTTTCATAATAGACTTCTCAATGTTTCAAAATCCAATCAATTTGGTTCCCATAGTTTTAAAATAAAGTTAAAATTTCCTAACGTGGACTAACATAATTCTAAGGTGACAACTAATTAAATTAACAAAATCCTAGCCTGATGCGAGGTGGAAGCTATAAAACAAGGGTCGATCAAGTTAGACCCTTAAAACATCATTTTACAACTCAATAAAAACCTCTATTTATATAAGTTCTATGTACTAACCAACTTACATCTTAACAATGTGGGACTAAAGACAAAATACTAAATTTATACTACTACTAATCCACTAACTCCTGCTTTTATTTGTTATGTATGGCAAAGAAAAACATAAAATAAACCTAAAACTAATAACTAAGAGAACTACTTTATAATTATTAAAATACAAGGAACTAAAATAATTTAATCTCCATTTTTGTCCTACATCAGTCCCTTTCTCTTAGAGAAAACTCGACCTTGAGTTAAGTAACACAAACTGATATATTCCTCTTCATATGAAGAGATATTTGGAATACTTGAAAATTTTTGAGTTATTCTTACATTCAAACTTTATAATTTTGGCATCCCAATATTCTTGTTGACTTTCAACTTAATTACTGGATCAATCACTTTGCCCAGTATTGCTTCAATGCTGATGAAATCAACCTCTATAATAATTATAGCTGGTGGGTTGATAGAATCCTAAATAATATGCTCAATTTGATAGTATTATGAATAATCTTCTTTGTTTTCAAGAATATTAGAAACAACCATCATCTTTTCGTCCTCTCTAATGCATTTTTCAATTTCCACTAAAGCATCTTCCTATTTACCACTTTTGTCTTTTGCTCCTGCTAACGCTTCACTGACCATTAAGAGGATGGTTAGGATGGTAGATAGGCTACAAGTCTTTTTGAATATCTTCTGTCAACATATCTTGAAAATCTCTTGCAAGCTTAACATCTTCATGTTATGGATAAACATCAAAGTTTGTCAACTGCTTGTAATAATGTTCTTCCATTTTATCAACTCTATAGTTAACTCTCATTTTCATCCATCATCATAATAATAAGGAACTGATTCTAAAATAATCAGATTTCTCATTTTTATCCAAGAATGGGTTTTTCCTTTACCTTGTCGGGCTCTATAGTTTTGTAAACTATTCCACCAAATCACCACATCATAATCAAGTTTACAATATACAAGATTCAATTTATGATCTTTGGGAATCTTTATACTCTCAAAATAAAATTCTAAATTTACTAATTAGTTGATGAATTCATTTTTAAAGAAGTCACCATCAAGAATTGGAATCTCGTCATAGGTTTGTTACCTATGAAGACTTGCAGGACTGCATTGGTTGATAGGTTAGCCGCGAGCATAATCTCTAACTCGGTTGTACCTGTAATCGTCACGAACCCTGTTGGTGCCACCTAACTCGAAGCTCACAGGTCGCTCTGAGAAGCGATAAAACAAGGGTCAAATTGCGAAAACAAGACGTGTTAAACGATTGAACTAGGTTCAATCATGTTATATAGACCCTTAAAACATCCTTGGGCATAAGGAAAACTATCAATTTGGCACCCTAGAGATATTAAATCTTTAGTTGATAAAATGATTAAATTATTGGATTATTTTACAACTCAATAGAAACCTCTATTTAAATAGATTTCATATACTAACAAACTCACATCTTAGCGACGTGGGACTAAATACATAAAATAAGCCTAAAACTACTTCTAGTCACTAACTCCTAATTCTATTTCCTATGTTGGACTAAGAAAAACATAAAATAAGCCTAAAACTAATAACAAAGATAATTACATCATAATGATTAAAATACAAGAAACTATAATAATTTAACCTCCATTCTTGTCCTACATCATAGTCAGACCCAACCCTAAATCATAGTCAGACCCAACCCTAATCAACTGTGTTTTAATTTTTATCCCATTCAAATGAAAAACGACAACCTACGATATGAACCCTAAGCTTCTAATTTCCTTCATTCCATCCTTTTCTTCCACGAAAATCCCTGAGCCCCAAATCATTCCTTTCACCCCCTTTCTCTGTCGGTCTGAACCCAAATTTGTCAATAACTCATACGGGGAGATATGAAAGCACTTAAAATAGTGATTTCCTAAAGTACTCCAGCAAACGAGTTTCGGTTTCCCAATAGAGTGCTAAAATTTATTGAAGTGTAATATATTTATCTGATTTTGTTGTTTTACAATTAGTTTGTAAGACCACCTGTTGTTATTTTGTTTGATTTACTTTTAGTTTTAAAATGGTTTGAAGATATAAATAGTTGTGGGTACCAGTCTGTTGACAAAGTGTCTATCTGCTTTGGTTTATTGTGTTTTGTATGTATTATTGTATTGCAGAAACAGGTATGCATCACAGGGGACAATTGAAAGAACACTAGAAAATGATTGAACATGACTTAGGATATTTTAGTTTTAAGAGGCTACAAGCATGAAAAACAAATATTCAAAGAATTTCCAACAGCATATACAATCAAAAAGCAAAAGAAAAAGAAAATTAAATAACAAGGTAGAAAGTAATAAAAATGAACCATTGAATTCACTGGGAAATTGGATTCGAATTTGCATAAACTTTTCCATAACCTACTAAGCAAATTAATTCCCATAGATATATATATATATTTTTTAAATAAAAGTAAAATCGAAACTACGTCGTAGAAGAAGAGTTGTAAGGAACGACGATGATAGAGCCAAACCCAAACAGAGTTGAAATCTCAATCGCTAGTCGCTCGTAGATTACCCCTGTCCATGGCGTCCATGGCATCATGGCGTGAACCCATCATCATCATAACCTTAAACTCCTCGAAATCAATCATACCATCGCCGTCGCTATCAACTCCACTGATCATCTTCCGGCATTCCGCTACGGAGCATTCATCGCCAAGACTCTTCAACACCATGTTCAATTCCTCTGCCGTGATGGACCCATTACCGTCGATGTCAAAAACTGAGAATGCATCTTTCAGATTCTCCAATACCTCGTCAGAATCAACCCCTTTAGTATTCAGCTCGATAAACTCATTGAGATCGATACAACCATCACCGTCGGCATCAACCTCTCGGATCATACCCTGGAGCTCCACATCCGTAGAGGGTTGACCCAGACTTCTCATAATGGATCCGAGCTCCGAAGCACAGATCTTTCCGTCTCCATTGACATCAAATCTCTTGAAAACCTGTTCTAGCTCAGCCACTATTTGGGACCGAGAATGCAAAGACATAGACGATGATCGCGACCCAATTGTAATCGATGTTGGGTTTGGCAGTGAATCCGTTTTCTTCTTCCTGTTGAAAAGGCATTTGAAAGACATGATTTTTCTTCTTCTTTTCTTTTCAATCTGAAAAGAGAAAAAGTATGGAGGCAGAGAAGAGGTTGTATTTATAAGTGCATTGTTGTGAAAGTGAATTGAATCAATGATTTTGGGAGAGAACCAAAATTAATTTAAGAATATATTTTGGGAGAGGGATTTGAAGATAGCGAGGGGGAGGAGTGAGAAATATGGAGAGGTTCAAGGAATTTGGGAGAAGAGGAAGGACAGAATTACAATGTTTAAATCTAATTAGGGTTTGTGTTTGTAAATTTTAAACTTTGTAAGTTGAAATTTGATTTGTCTAATTTTGGTTTAACAGAAAAAACTGCCGAGATTGACGGTGTGACTGCCACACGATTTCTCTTATTTTTTAATTTGATTTTGTTTGAATCTATTAAAAACACAAGATATGCCCAAAATGCTGTCCACTTATCCTCCACACACCGACCTAATGCATCTGAAAAACGTGCTGGAAAAAACACAATACTGGAAATAAAAAAAAAGGTTGAAACAAGTGGTGTGGTATTAATGAAGCTGGAGCTTCAACACGAGACTCTGCTAATAGAGTAACAAATATTGGTGGAATTAAGGGATGTTACAAATGAGAGCTAAATAGTAGAGTTAGAATATATGAGGCCGAATTGTAATTATGTTAATTTTATCATTACTCTTGATTTAATTTAAATTTATTATTCTAATTATTTTTATACTGCCTGTATAAACATGACTTCTATTTTTTTTTTTTTTTTTTTTGTATATTCAATACATCATTTCTTATAATTATTATTCAAAATTTAACTTAATATGAAAATTATATATTTAGAATTTTCAAACAAGCAAACATAGCATAATTGAACAGCTTTAATTTGTTTAATTTCTCTTTTTGTTTGGAGGGATACATACATATAGAAGTTATACCAACATACATGGGCTAAATGGTGTTTTTTTTTTTTTTTTTTTTTTTGTACCAACACGGGCTGATTAATATTTGTAACCGAGTTAGTCATTTGATATGTATTCAAGAATTGCACTAATTATGCTTAAACTAGAAATTTATATATGATATTGCAGGATTGGTCCCAACCAATCAGATAGTGTCACGTTGCACCAAGAGAGAAATGTTTGACAAGAATAGTTGACATCTGACCATTGAGGGCTCATAACACATTTCGTCATTTCATTGATTCTCAATACAAGAAAACACAATTGTCAAAACAAGCACGGTCATTTGTTACAACTATTCACTCACAGTCATTTGTTATAAATATTCACTTATTGCGCACAAGGAAAGTATCAATCTGGTACAACAGAAATATAAAATCGCTGTTTGGATTGTCATTGGACACGCAATAGACAACGCTTGAGCCGCCTAGGCCACAGTGTAGTTCACGCAGCTCTTGCTGTTGCATCCAAGAAGTAGAAGTTCCTAAGCTGCTGCGGGCCTCCATTTTTTAAAAAAAAAATTTGCCCTTCCTTCTCCATTTAATTTTCAGCTTGTCCCTCTTGCTTTCACCATTTTTACCCTTCAATTTTTTATACAATACCCACCTTGTCCCTCTAACTTGTTATCAATTTTTGTTTTTTTTTTTCTTTTACCTATTTAAAAAATTTCAGCTTTATTCCTCCAACTTGTTACTCTTAAGATTTTTTTTTTCTGTCCTTTACCTTTTAATTTCATCCTTATCCCTACAACACTCACAGATGTGACTGTTACCCCTTAAACAATTAAAAAAATTACGACCTTATCCCTCCAACTCCTCCAAATGTGACTCTTACTCCTTTTTTTTCCCCTCATTTCTAATCCTATAAATATCCACCATTTTCAATACTCCCTTGTTTTTATTTATGTCTTTTAGTTTGTAATTGAATTTCATTTCAATTACTAAATTGTTGGTTATTCTCGAAATTGATTAATCAATTATAGTGTTGTTGAATTGTTCAATGCAATGGGGGCATTATTGGACTCTTGAAAATAATTATTACCATCCATTAGATCCCAACAAACATAATTCTCCTGATCATGCCAAATATAATCATAATGCAATGGGGCAATAATGCTAGAAAATATAATATCATGTACCTCGTGTTATAGCAATAATCATGCCAAAGTATGCCATGGATTAGTTACGTAATGATTTGGGTCATCTAAGAGAAGAGAATAATTGCACATTAATTCCGCTGATCGAACCAGTATGATTTTATGCAATAAGCACGATAATATATAGAAGAAGGGAATTGTAGGGATGGAAAGATGTACTACCGCTTTACCTTGGAGAATGAATACCTCTTAGACATTACTATGTCTCCCAACGATGATTGATATGTAATTTTGTTATAATTTTAGACATGAGTAATTGTGTTTAAATATGAGTACAAGTAATGCAAAAAAAAGTAAAAATAAATAAGTGCATGATTTATTACATGAATGTCATGATAATCTCATATACTTAAATCATGCATCATCGGGCATTGGACATTCTCAGAGGTAATTTTTATTGCTCATAACATTACTTACTTCTGTTAGGTCACGCTTCATAGCTTTTGCTTGAGCAGCCTCAAATTTTGCAAGTTTAAGCATATATTATTTAGCCATTCTTAATAACAATTTGTTGTTTTGCTTGCGAATCCTTCTGATAACTTTTTTATAATATGTTGCATTACGTCTTTTCATTGTTAATGATTTATGATGAACAATGGGAGCATTAACACCACACAAGTCATTGATCAATCTTTCAGCCTCTTCTAAATGAAAAGCCTACTCACATCAAATTCTAGCATAAGACTCTCTTCTGTTTGTATACCTTTAACTTTTGTAATCATGAAGAAATCTAGGCAAAACCCAATTACGCTCTTGGTGTCTTTGACTTGACGATCCAACCATTTTATGGTGTTTAAGTTGATGATTATCTATACATTTATTTTGATATGCGTATTTAAAGGTTAAAGAATTATACATTCATTGTTAGTCTGCGCTTTTTATCTTTTAGTGTCACGGAACATAATGACTCAACTTTAATTATTGGCCTAATATATATTAATTTTTTTCTTGATCAAAATTTGTATTTTAGTGATACTGAGTTGGAATCAACTTTGTTATTTCTTGTCACTTGAATCAATAGGTCCTTTTATGATGAATTTACACATACTTTTGAAACTAATTTTATTATCAAATATCATAAACTTGCTACATAATTACCACAATAATTAAATAAAACATGTACTTTGTAGTTTAGCAACAAGCTTGTAAAGATGACAGGAGACAATTATCAACGAAATTATCATCACAACACTCTCAGGATAGTCAGACAATTCACCATCTCTTTCGTGTTGCGCATCAATTTCAATTTTCATCATGGTTGGGGTTCTTATATCGTCTTTTGCAAGTAGCTGCCTCTTGCCAAGCATGATACTTATCAAGTCTTCGTTTCATCTAGTTAGCTTCATGTTTTAGTCTTTCAATGATGAGTTATTTCGGAAGCGGCAAAGTTGCCTAGATTGCTTTCGGGAAAGATAATTTGTGTAACCTACAAAACGAAATCTTGCACCTTATCTTCCACTGTCTAATGTGCTTAGCCTCCCTTCCAAAAATCATCCAATTATCTTAAAGAGTTTTGGTAACAGGACCAACCATTATTTGATTGACAATATTTTGATTATTTGTAGAATAGATAAGGATGCATTCAAACTCTCGTTCCTGACCAAACCCTGTGACTTTATTCATATCAGTATATTTATTGACACAAACACAATTGTTGCACGATTTTCTCGAAATTTTGTTTAGTTAACGAGAAGGAATGTTTTGATGTTCTGGTTGTGTTGATGTTACTAACTTTTCCGTTCTTAAAACCCTTTATATAAGAAAACAATTTTGTTATACGTGAATATATTGTCACATCAAGATAAGCTTGTAATATTAAAAAAGTGGGTAATAAGATAATTGTTACTTATTAAGGGACAAAAAATGCCACAAGTCACTCGTGAGCAAAGTGATTTTGATTCATAAAGTAATATTTGCCCAAAAGAAACAAAAGGTTCTTGGAAACTGATTGGGTCTAGTAGCTTATTTTACATGTTAACCGGGCTTAAATATGTAGCCCATCTAACCTGATCTGTAAGTTGTAGGCCCATAGCGAAAATAAGAGGATGCTCCGAGAAGAAAGGAAGCTAGGAAGGAATGGCTTCATCACTTCGAGTCACACGGAAATGGCTGTAAACCGCTGGGAGACTTGTAGTAGCTGGACAATGGCTGCTTCTAAGGCTATAATGGCTTCTTTGACACACTTAAGGCCACTAACATGCGCCGCTTCAGCTTCGGGCTCTTATCCTTCACGGATTGTGCCACAACCACCTGACCTGATTAAGTGGGTTAGGAAAGAAGGTGGTTTCGTGCACCGGGCGGTGACGATAGCACAAGATGACACCAAAGGTCTTGGACTTGTGGCTTCTGAAGAAATCCCAAGAGGGACTGACCTTATTGCCCTTCCAGATCATATACCTTTGAGGTTTAGGTCTCTTGAATTGGATGGTGAAAATGGGCTTGATTCTGCTTTAGTTAACTTGGCTCACCGAGTTCCAGGTATGGGTTCTAGAATTTTACTTGATTCATTTAGTTTGTTCCTGGTATAATTGGGATGCTAAGTTTCCTCTGCGCTGGTATACTGAAGCTTGTCGTATTTAGTCCAAACTAAAACATATATGCATTATTACTTTAAGTTGGTCCTACTTTCATATCACTTCTCCTGTGTAAGAGTAACTTTTGGAATTCAAGTAAACTGAAAGAAAGTTCTGTTTTCCCTAATGAGACACCATTTAAGAATAAGGTGTAAAAGTTAGTATTCATTTGGAACAAGCATATGTGTAAAATTAGGAGCAACTTTTGGCCACCATCTTGTTGTTACAGTGAGGTTGAATTTGGTTTGTGGTGTTGTTCATAGCTTTAGAATGCCAATGTTGCAACATTAGTACATAATATATTTAATTGTCACATAAGCTGCACTAGATATGTACGGATTTATAAACTGAGCTGACAGATAATTCAATTATAGTCAGTTCAAACACTCTTTCATTCTTTCATTCATTTCCAGCCAAATAAGAGCGGAACCATCTTATCCACTGAACTAGCCAGATTCAACAACAGCTTTATCCCCATGAAAATGGAAATCCTCCTCCCCAGAAACAGGTAAAACTACTACTTCTCCAAAAACTGTATCTGCTAGTGCCTCTCTTTGCCTCATTGTTCCAGCTATGTCCTTCCTCTACTTATGGCTTTAATTCATCTGAAAGAAGCACTTGTGCTTTACTCTCGAAGCAACAACTCCTTTTCTAGAATAATCTTTCCTGATTCAACAAGTCAATAGCTTCATAAAAGAGTGGCAAGAGCCGCTTGATGCTAAATCATTGGCAAAGCAAAGATTGTAAAGCTGAAGGTATCTGACAATATATAAGAAGATGTGCACATAATCTCCATCTTATGTACACATTGCAGAACCACAATGGTACAACTTTCTGTGCTCTCTAATTGTTTGTTGGGTTTTGAAAAATTTCAGGAGTTACTGAAGGGTTCTTTAGACTTTTCTTGGTTTTGTTTTGTGCTGCCATATAATCAATACAAAACCCTGTGCTCTCTACTTGTCAGCACTCAGCAAGTCATAATTGTTCCCACCTGCTATCCTGACAGTAAAAGAGACTTTAGAAGTACTCTAAGCCTTCGAGACATTCTTCCACAAAAAATTCCCTGCCTCTATTGTTCAAAGAATCAAAGATAGAAAGCAAATCAAGGAAATCTTTCACTAATTTGGCTTCCACTGTGAGCCATAAAATCTAGAAGATAAATGCTGACATATGGTCTTATAACTTTACCAAGAGAGACAGAGGAGTTTGCAAATGTCTCAGTATTACCAAAGCTGCACCAAAATACTAAAAGCCTAAGACCTCACATTTCTTCATACTTACACATGACTTAATGTAGCTTACACATAAATTCTGACCATATTAAAATGCTAGATACTTTTGTGGTTGTGTTTAATGGTAACTATCTATAAAGAATACATGTCTTGTTATGGTCATAGCTGTCTTTACTTGTACCATAAGTCTTATATCAATTGTGTAATAATCTGAATGGAAAAGTGCATATAAGCTTTTATCTTTGCTGGAAAGGAATAATAAGTTATATGGTTATGGTATGTTTATGTGAGCTTGAAGATTTTTGCTTTGTATATGGTTATATGGTTAAAAATCCCAACTTATTGCACTTCTTAAACAAACCACTTTTGTTTTATCTTTATTTTATTTTTGTAATATGTCAAATGCTCCTTTCTGACATAACACTAGTTCTCTCACCTCATCAGTTTTCAATTCTATGGTGGCTTGTAAACATATTCAATAATTTTTTTGGTAAAGAAATTATATATACAATATTTCAATGTTACTTTAAAAAAAAAAAAAAATACAATTTATTGAAGAAAACAAAATAATGCAATACATGAAATAGGCCATGGAAGTTGCACCTTTTTTGTTGTCCATTTTACTAGGAACTTTCAATTAGAAACAGGTGAGAAAGAATATAAGAATATTAACTTTTGGAAATTTTTTACATCAAAATGTATGTCATAAAATTTTTATTTTATTTTTATTTTTTTAATTAAAAAAGAAAAAAAACTGCATAGATAGTTAAATATTAATATTAAATTTGATTAACAATTCAAAGAGATGTGGTGAAAAGTGCAAAATTTCAAGTTAGGAGAACTTTTCCAGAAAGAGTGTGGATTAGGAATTTTCTGGTTTTGTGAAATTGTAGGAATTAATATCAGTGTTAAAGGTGTGCCTGAGGCGGCTTAAAAGGTGAGAGGCTCCAGTCCTCTCGCCTCTACACCCCTTAAGGGAGGCTCATTGACTCAGGCTTAACCTTGGCGCTCAGCCTAGGCCCTTCAGGCTCGCTCCTAGCCCCTCAGGCTCGCGCCTAGCCCACTCAGGCACGTGCCTAGGTTCATAGTTGACTACTTGTTGAACCTACCAGGAATTTAGAAAGTAAAAACACTAATTTAATTGTTTTTGGCTTAGAGATAGTTTTTACTTGTTTAACTTGGTGAACGACATGATGAACCTTTTGTCTTTAGCTATTTTTTTTTTTACTTGGAATTCTTGCCTATAGCTATTTTATTCCCTATTTTTACTCTTTCATAACATATTGAAGCTAGATTTTTCTTCATGGAAGCCTGAAATTCTTGCTTGTAGCAATTTATTTGTTTTCTTTAGTAGGGTGCCTGGCTTTCCTTGGGCGTGCCCTTGCATTTTTTCGTCTAGAACCAAGGTCCCTTTGCGCCTAGGTGCACTTAGAGCCTTTAATAACACTTTCTTATAGGGCTTTTAAAGGAGAGTGACTTATCCATTCTTCTCCGTGATATACAGCTCTGCTTAACAATGGCATGTTGAGTACTTGAGTTTTCCTTTCATTTTTACTACTTTTCTTCCTCAGTATAGGTTAGTAACTAAAGTTTTGCAAATTAGGCTTTACTGAGTTTTGAATATAAATTGGACACTGTGGGAGCATTTGGCAGAGGAACTGTGGGCAATGAGACTGGGTTTGAAGCTCCTTCAAGAAAGAGCAGAAATTGGATCCTTCTGGTGGCCATACATCAGCAATCTCCCTGAAACGTACAGTGTACCTATCTTCTTTTCGGGGGAGGATATAAAGAACTTGCAGTACGCTCCTCTTCTTCACCAGGTAGCTCTTTTGATCGGCCAAAGAGATGATATTGTTACTGATTCAAAGTTGAATAATGATATTATTTAAATCAAGTAATTAGGAACACATGGAGAACCAGAACAATGCAACATGGACAACTTGTTATATATTGTTTTTACTTATATATGTATATAATATGCATAGTATATCACCAAAATCAAAATGCAATAAAACTTTTTTTTTTTTTTGTGTGTGTGTGTGTGGTAGTGTTGTTTTTGTTTTTCTCCAATCCCCCATTCCCTTCCACCACCATTTTGCCTTTACTCCCTTGTGTTGGCTAGCAAATATTAAGAATATGTAGAATCTTGTTTTTTGTCACACATTCTCTCCAAACTCTGTAAAGTCCCCATCCAGGATGCACGACAGGGTTTGGATTTGTGTAATGTGTCTGAGAACTATATGACATTTTTTTTTAACTGCAACTATTGGACATTCTATTGGGGTGTTCAACAAGAAAGAACCTTTTATCTTCTTACTTTTTTAGTTTTTGGTTAGAAATTGAGCAATTAAGTTAATGATGCTTCATGCTTAAAATTGGCAAGTGCTTTACTGCTTTGCTCTTAGTTTTGCTCCATAGGAAACAAGGAGAGAAACATATCTGCAATCACTCTTGTAGCCTGATATCCTTTTGCTTAGTTTTGCATCTGAAATCAACATCTAAATCTTACTCCGTATCATATTTTCTTTTTATATCATAAGAACATAACCGTGATTTCTTGTGCCAGGTGAATAAAAGATGTCGCTTTCTTCTTGATTTTGAGAAAGAAGTCAAACATTTCCTTGAAAATCTGAAACAAGATGACCATCCGTTTGGTGGCCAAGAAGTGCATGCATCCTCTCTTGGATGGGCAATGTCAGCAGTCTCATCTAGGGCCTTCCGGTTGTATGGTAAAAAGCTTCCAGATGGGAACCACAAGAATATAGCCATGATGCTTCCACTTATTGATATGTGCAACCACAGCTTCACTCCAAATGTCCAAATTGTTCAGGAACAAGATGCAGATAATGTAAAGATGCAAGTCAAGGCATGCTCTTCCATATTCTTACCTGTGTATTTTATTCCCTTTCCCCTTAGAATTCAGGTTATTCTTTAATGAGCTAATCACTCTCTCTCCCAGGTTGTGGCTGAGACAGAAATCAAACAAGATGATCCTTTTTTGCTTAATTATGGTTGTTTAAACAATGATCTTTTCCTATTAGATTATGGTTTTGTGATACCGTCAAACCCCTATGACTGTATTGAGCTTAAGTATGATGGTGCACTTTTGGATGCTGCAAGCAAGGCAGCTGGAGTTGATTCACCCAACTTCTCCGCACCAACTCCTTTGCAGCAACAGATCTTATCCCAATTAAATCTGGCAGGAGAAGCATCTGATCTCAAGGTTTATTCTCTTTGATATTATTTAATTTTTCTTGAATTAATATCTAATTATTCAAGATCATTTTTCCTTGGTTATGCAATTCATTTCTGTGGGTGAATTAAACATTAGATTCCTTTCTTTTGATGCAACAATTCCCCCATGTGCCGCTCCCCCACGTTACCCTAACAGTCTCCAGATTGATATACAAGACTCTAAGCCGAAGCATTAAGTCAAACAGCTATGACATCATCATCATTAACTGCATAAATTTTGTTGGAAGGAATCTTCAATGATTTTACTTTTATTGTAAATGTTATGAACAGAAACTTTCCTTTTAGATTTTCCACATAATCAAAATTTATGTGGCTTTCATTAATAATATGATTATGTCTGTCCATTTACCTTTGTTGTGTAGCCTAACATGTTCATGGCATATCTACATTCTTGAAAGTCTCTTTTAGAGTATGTCCCTCAACACTCATAAAAGGGGTAATGGTTGTGGAAAGGGGGAAAATACCCGTACTCTGCTACTGGTTTATTACAAAATTTAAGTAGTACCAAAAGCAGCCTATTACAGAAAAGTTATTCCCTTAATTATCATTTGAAGATTTCATCCTTTGGGATATCATGCTTATTTGATTTCCTTTTATTTGCTAACAGGTAAGCTTAGGTGGTCGTGAAATAGTAGATGGACGCTTATTGGCAGCATTGAGAGTGATCCTTGCAAGCAATACGGAAACTTTGCAAAATTATGACCTAAATTCACTCAAGTCTTTGTCACCTGAAGCTCCTCTTGGAGTTGCAAATGAATTAGCTGCTTCCCGTACTATTATTGCTCTCTGTGTCATTGCACTGGGACACTTCCCCACCAAAATAATGGAGGATGAATCACTATTGAACCAGCGTGCTTCAGGTTCAACTGAGTTGGCCATCCAGTTCAGAATACAGAAGAAATCTGTGATTATAGATGTGATGAGACATCTGACAAGGCGGGTAAAGCTTCTCTCATCAAAAGAAACAGTTCCTGCTGAAGGCTAAGTGATACTCTTTAGATGTCATGAATCTCATCATAGCAATCTTTTACATATGTATTGACATTGCCCATCTTCGCATACCCTCAACGCTCCAGCCCGCCCATGCAAGTTTTTTTCTTTTATTTGGGAAGTAGAGCACTTTTTTCCTTGTGCCCTTTTTCTATAGGAAAGGGAGGGGATAGTTGTTGTAATCTCTATGCTCAACAACATTTTTGTTTTTTGTTAATGATGATTTCATTCAACTTACATCACCATTATATTGTTTTTCTCACTAATATGACGGCAAACCACTATGATCTTTTCCCATTTAATATATATCTAATTTAACTAGTTAACAAAGACGGCTGGTCTCGAGATAATAGTTCTTTTAAATGTTGATTCTTTGCTGCCGACATGTGTTTTGGTATTGGGATGTGATAGTAATGGTGTTCAGGTGAAGAATAAGGTTCAAGTTTGTTCAGAAAATATCTTCAAGTTGGGAGATACTTAGTGTTTGCAGCCCTTGCAATTCAACTAACATACATATTTGATGTAACAGTCCAATCCAAACGATCAAAAGTAAAAGAAAACCCAGAGTTTTATATCTTCATAACCTTATCAAATCTCAACCCTCAGCCTCAATATACTTTCTGATGGACCAGAAATAGAAATATGAAGAGGTTGTTCTCATAAAGGAAGAGAAGGAGAAAACAAGAAAAAAGACACGAAAAGAAACCTTCAGGTACATAAAGCTTTTCACCATGTCCTAAAATTCACCATAGATATCATGTACAAGATAATTCAGAGACACAGAAACTAGTTGTAAGAGAAAGAAGAAAAAGTAAACAAAATAACGAGTTTAAACTCCTAATACGACCATATTTATATATAACCTAATTACCAACTGAGATAGCCCTTTTCTCAGGCAATCCCAACGGCGACAGTGACCGTGATGGCTGCCGGTTTATATCCCGGAGAAGAACACGTCTCATCTCTGATTGTTTCAGAGATGGGTGTTTGATTTTCTCAATTTCTTGTTTAATTTTGATGACTTGGCTATGAATAGGAACACCCACATCTCCATCTTCATCTTTCATCATCATGCTCTGCTTCTGCTCCATCACTCTATTAATCTGCCCAAAGCTTGTTCGTTTTCTTTGGGGCGCAACAAACATAAAACCTAGGAGTTGTGTTATGTCGTGTAAACTGTAAACGTTGTATGTTATATATAGAAAGGTATTAGAGAAGAGGACACCATTTTTTTCTTGAGTTTGTTAATAACTATTTAATAAGGAAGAAGGGGAATTAAATAAATAGAAATAAAAATAATATAAAACAAAAAGGTGGGGTGTGTAAAAGCCTAATTGATTCACTTTCTCCATATGGAAGGATTTTAGATAGAAGTTTGTTTTCAGCTTTGTGCAAAAGACACATCCCTTCATGATTTTCTTCCAAAACTACCCTTACCTATTTGAAATTTACTAATTTGACCCTTTGATTTTGTGTAACTAGTTGAGGATAAATATCATCTTTATTTCTGTACCCAAAAAAAAAATATCATCTTTATTTTTTTAAACAAAATGAAAATATTAACAGTCAATAGACTTCACATCTATTTCCCGTTCAAGCTCAATTAGGTGTCGTTTTCTACAGTGCAAGAAAATCAATTACTTTCCACGACATAAGAATGCTTCAAACTTCTCTTGTTTCCATTCAAGTGAAAATATGATAAATTAATAATTTTTAATGGTGGAATAAGTTGACACCAGTGTAAAATTAATTTAATTTTACACCACTAATAACTTTTTATACAATGAATTTTTCTTGAATCAAACATTTGGATTACAAAAACTTATTATCACACACCAAATTTCATTTACTGATTTATCTAGTAGTTAATTTTTTTTTTAATTTAATATTTTATAAACTGTTTCTTTTTAAGTATTGTTGATGAAGTAACAAAATATGTCCGAATAATATGAAATTTGATGGGAATGACTTGTATGTATGACTAGATCTTTTAATCTAACTATTAATCTTACACCTATATCAATTGATCCCATACCGCATTTAATGTAATATTTTGGTCCTTGCATGGTATTTATTTTCTATTTTATTTACTATCCTCTAATTAATAAAAATAATTGACTTTTAATTACTTCCTCTTTGATTCAATATCTTTAAATTAGGATTTTAATTACGATTACGTCACGTGGATTGAAGTAATAATAAACCCAAGATGTTCAGCTGAGTAAGTCTTTTGAGTGCATAGTGAGGGCCAATGAAAGAGCGACATGATAGTATTTTAATGCAAATCAACTAAATTTGTATGCTTTAGAAGAATTAATTTTTATAATGAAATTCTCTAGGATTTTAATTTTTTTTGCTTTTATAAGATTTATTTATTTTTAAATCAGATTCTTAATCAACCAAAATTATTAACTTATTTAGATGGAATACAATATAATTTTTAATATGGTTAATAATAGTGAAAATAATTTTATAATTTATCAAATATTTGTTTTCCAACAAAAAAATTCAGGTGCAACATTTAAAATTAAAAAAATTAATTTTTTTAATGATTGAGCCAATATTCTTGTGAGTTTTCCTTTCATGTATTAACATTCATTTTTTATCACCCCTAAAAAATATATTGGCTGATTTTATTAGATTTATTCTCAATTTTAATTTGATTAATTAAGAAACCAATTTAAAAAAAAAAATAATGTTCAACTACAAATAAAAAAAATTAAATATTAAAAGATCTGATTAGAAAAAAATTACTTTAATTTTTAAAGAATAAAATAAAATATGTTGTAATTATCAAAAGCAAAACACAAGAGAGACAAGCCAATAATAATTAAAAAAAAAAAGACCAAAACTACATTCTTAGTAATAATATTCTATTGTACATATGCTTACCAAATTGGCTTGAATTTCCACATTTGATTTAAACCCCACATACATGCTGCAGTGCATATCCAATTTACGTCGAGTTTGGCAGATTTTTCAAACTACTGGTCTATGGATTGGTATGTAATTACTTGATGCTAATTAATAAAAAATTCCTTAAAAACTCCAACTAATTTCATGTTGCCAAAAAAAACTCATCCATATATGTGACTCAAACCATTTATGTGACATGATTGGGTTTTTTTAGGATATACAGACGAAGTCATTGCATCAGTATTTTTATATGAAACTTTATTTTATGTTTAATTAGGAATTATTTAGTTTGTAAGTAGGTATTTGGAGACCAGTCAAACGAAGGAATTCTCAAACATACAACTACCTGCCCACCCAATCAACTGTAATTCATTCTAGACCTTTCTATTATTTTGTTTTTGTTTTTTCGCTTGCTTTTATGAATCATTTGCTATTGTTCTTCGACTAAAATTTAACAATGTCAAATTTTAACAATGTCAAATTTTTAAGCATTTAGTACTATTGCAAATGATTTGAAACCCAAGTCCTATCAATTAGTAATATTATCAAGAAATGATGTGATAATTTTTGTTTAATCAAGATTTGACCCACTAAGATGTCCTCCGCAAGTATAATTATAGTAAATAAACTAAAAAGTTGTAAAGAGTAGAAGTTATAGAGAACAATCGGCTTTACCTTTGCGGTTTAAGTCCCTTTATATAGAATATCATGACCAATAGGTTTGTGCCACATGTCATATATTAATCATATAATTATAGAGATAGTTACAATTATAATGGGACATCATCACAGTTGTTATAATATTAAAAGGATAATAATGGTGGCAGTTACAATTTGGATTAGTCCGTTATACCTTGACCATGTCACGTGTAATAATATGATTGAATTTGTACAACCGGTATTATCATTAGTCCCTTTAAAAAGGAGTTTAGGAGTGTAGGGACTTGAACTAAATATTGAAGAAATCAAGTTTAGAACATCTACTTAAAAATAAATAGACCATATACCTGGGGTGGGGTCCTCGCTTGCTATTGCAATTATTGTGCTACAATTTTGGTGTTATAACTCATGTGATGCTCTGTTGTATTATTACTGACATGATGCACTAGTGTAGTATATGTGTGTATGCTTTGCTCCACTTTATAACTCACTCAGCCCATTACTCCATTTCGCCTTATAACTACTCCACATTCATACTCTTTTTCAATGCGAACTGAGAAGTTCAAGCTTGTTGTGGTAATAGCTTATACTAAATTTTTGCTGTGCAACGGGATACAAAGAAGCTGTTGTATTTAAACTGTATTGTAATAAATAACATACTTTGGTTTGAGCAATTTGGGTGAAAACTTGATAATATTTGTTGGTGTCTTAGCATTATGAGTGAAAATTAGAGATTTGTTGATGTTATATTAGTTTCTTAACCTCTCAAATTATATGGGTGCTTTTGCCTAGGTGTCGACTTTCTAGCCTGTGTTGCCCATCCCGAGTGTGATTATAGGCGTTTTAACAGTGTGTCACCTCCTTGGGCTCTCTTTGTAAGTCATGTGAAACCCAGTACCTTTGGCAATTTAGTATCCAAGGGTCCTGCTAGAAAGCTACTAATTGCCTCATCTTGTGGTTGGGTTATTTTGTCTGGATCTTTATAGTCATGAGCCCCTTCCAAGGATTGTTAGTTAAAAATTTGTGTATGAGCTTGTTGAGTTATTTATTGGCGTTATAATGGTGAGCCATAGCCTTTTCCGTATTGAAGGCAATAAGCTCATTTGATTTGGCTACTTCGTGATGAAGACTTTCCTACAATATTTTTTACAATTATAGCTAAAAAACAGAGCTCAACAGGAAATTTGTTAAATCTGCATATATGAAAATATCTTACTGAAAATAATTAATAATATTTCTAATATAACTTATATAAAGTCTTGGATTACCATTCATAGAATGTTGATTGTTTGAGTTTTAAATTCGACCCCAAAGTATATGTAGCTTGCAATATGGGGAATATTTCTTCTCTTGCGATCAATTTTTGACCTCAATACGCTTTGCTTTTCTATGCTAAGATATATGCTAAATTACTTGAAAAAGTTTATTAGGTACCAAATAATAAATATATGTCTCAGTTGTTAGTTGACTCGAGTTTGAAAATAAGAAATAATTTATTTTCTATTGGCCGTAGTCAAAGCCATAAATTCATAAAAATAAATTGCATAGAGATAACAATCAAATACTAGTTATTAAATACCAAATAGCCAAACTACCCTACAAACACCAATTATCATAAATATGTCATATTATTCGATGGAAATAATTATTTTTTAAGAGCCAATTGTAAGGCCATGAATTTGAGCAATTCATATAAAAATTTGTAAAGGCGTAGAAACAAAAGTATTCGTATAAAGACCAACCATCGAACCCTCACCCATCAACCATAAACCATTATAAAATTTCTAAGAAATTATGTAATTCAAGATCCGAGCATTTGATTCAAGTAATTTATACTTGTGATGTGCATAATAAAATTTGTAATCCATAATACCGAGCATATAATATTATTTTCCAAATAATAGCTTCATAATTTAACTTCTACTAGCATATAAGCATGTGATCATTATGCAAGCAAGCAACCATAAGCTTAAGCCAAATTAGGTAAAATTAGACAATTTAGGCAATTATATGAAAATATAAAATCCAAGAGGCTGCATGTGGTATTCCAGAATTATTTGGGTGATTTATAATTGAATATAAAATTCTGGAATTTATATTCAATTATCTAGAAGTATTTAGGCGATTAATATGAATTTAGGGGCATATTTATAAAGTATAAGAGCTTATGGTAACTATAAATTATTAAAGTTTAGGGTCATTATATATTTATGAAAGGACATGGACCGAATATTAAATATATATAACAATTAAGGCTAAATTTAAGAATTAAAAAAAGTTTTGAGCCAATTATGCTAGTATTTAAGAAATATGGGACATATTTGTAAAATATAAGGGATGAGGGACCGTATTAAAATTATAAAAATATGTTGGGTCTGGGCTGGACTCTTGGAGTCAGGCCAAGTTGTTGGGTCTAAGTGGATTCGGGTTATGCAACTAGATTTAGGTTAAGTCCAGATCTGGTTATGCATGGTGGCCAATTTCAAGTTGCCACTTCCAGTGGCGCATGGATGAACGTTTGTGATCCGATCGGAGATCAGTTGGTGGTGTTGTGATCAGAAGGATAAACCAAATGCTGCAAATCATTTTTCGATGTTATCGGATGGCCATAAAACAAACTCCGAATAAGGTGAAAATTGACTGGAACGACCATTGCTCAATTTCAGACGATTGGTAGTATGGCAGTTGCGTATGGAGGGTCTGAAATCCAATGAAGCTGTATTTTTGATATGTTGTACAGAGGAAGGTGGTGGACATTGTAGATATCTTGGATCTGCAGTTTGATTCTGAAATCATTGTGAAAACTTGAAGAAACGGGTCTGCCATTCTTGGTAGTTCTTTTAATTTGTTTCGGTACATGAATCGAAAATCCAAGTCAGATTGATTTTTTACAGTCAATGCCAATGTTAAAACTAAATTTAATTAGTTGAGGTGTTATCCACGTGACAATCTGACCTGCAAGATATGGAGAGTCTTCTGGATCTAGAAAAACTATGATGATCATGTTAGTATAATAAGAGTAAATAAGCTGAAAAGTTGTAAATGGTATGGAGTTGTAGAGAATAACCTGTTTTAACTTTTGGGTTTCAACCCTAGAATTTCGTGGCTAATAGGCTTATACCACGTGTCATAGCATTAATAAGATAATTATAGAAACATTTACAATTATAATAGGATAAAAATGGTGGTAGTTACAGTTCATATTAGTTTGCTATTCCTTGATTATGCCATGTGTAATAATATGAATGGATTTATACAATTCGATTTTATCAATTTTCATCCATCCTCTTAGTTGATTTTTAAAATTTATGATTTTTTTTTTTCATTTACTAAAGAGTAAAGACTGGTGCATCAAAGTTCTATAACACACACACATATATTTATAAAGATAATCAAGTTGTAGATTGGTTAATCAATTATACTCATGGGTTTAATATTTGTGTTTTAAAATTTATGAGCCACCATCAAGAGTGTGCATTCTCAAAAATTTATTTTCTAAACTTCATCATTTTTAAATTGTTGTGGACTTTAACCTTGTCATTTTATCTAATATATATATATATATTGAAATTCTTATAATATTTCAATACAAGTTAAAGAAATAATCTAGAATTGTATATCAGATTTATTAATATAAAAGTAATTATTAAAAAAATATTTTGAGTTTTAATTTAAAAATTAATTAAAATCATTTTTTTTTTTCATTTGTTAAGAAGCCATGTGGTAAGGTCAGATTGACATTTGTGATTTTGTCATGGCAGCTTTTCTGGTCGGTTTGTAGGACAGTTAATTCACTAGTTAGTTTTCTGTTAGGTTATTTATGGTTTGAAGTAATACTTTTTGGAATTGTGCCAAATCCTAAATGAGATCTTATATTTAAAGAGAGAAGTTGAACTAAACTTACTCTGAAACATTAATTGAAGGTGAGATTTTCATTAGAACTTAGAAGAGGCTTAGACGAAGCAACTGCAAACTATCAAAACTCCCCCTTTGAGTTCTATTAAATCTGGATTTGGTTAGAACTTACATGGCTGGAATTGTTTTCACATTGGTCCTAAGATCTTACTTGCAAGGGATATACACATAATTTTTCACCTTAAGTTTTGATGTTTTAAAGATTTAAAAAAAAAAAAGTTTTCAAAGCTTTCAAAACTTTCAAAAAATTTCAATGTTGTTTCAAATGATCAAATTTATATGTTTTGAAAAGTATTAGATTTTTTGAAAATATTTTGAAACAAGTGTTTATATGAAAAAGGGTTTAAAAATGGTTTTAAACTAATAATAAGAAATAAAACAATGTCACATTCACATGGCAGTGCTGCACAACATTTCGGGGTGTTGTGCAATGCCACATAACACTATGATGTGCCGAGTAGCACAAATGTGTGCAACAGTTTTTTTGACCCTTTTTGACACTTGGGCCAAATATTTAGCCCAATCTAACCCTAAAAAACATATTAGACCAACCTTAGGATGTGATTAAATCATAGGGAGACTTGTATAATCTACCTTTAAATTCCTAATCGAATCTAAACTCCTTACATGAAGATAAAAGCTTGACTGTTTGTCCAACACTATTTTGTCCTCTATAAAGGCACTCACACCTTAGTTGAAAGACATCAACAAACCCATTAATTCTCTAAGAGTGATTGCAATCACGAATTCTTGCTAGCCTAAGCTAGAAACAAAAATTTAACAATCAATCCAAAACCGTTTCCTGAAGAAGTTAAGGACATCTTTAGGGATCCGTTTGAACTTCAAAGTTTCTTTTTTGTTCTTCCTTTGTAGAAAGAACAATTTTTTTCTGTTGGTGGATGACGAATTTAGTCTCATTCAAAATCAAAATTGATCATGAGAGGAAAGAGGAAGTGCCTAAAGTATACACATTTATGAGCTTTCATTCATAATGTTCTCCATGTTCATGAATGTACTTTGTGATATGCATACTTAGATTTAGCTTTGATATTTATAAACATGCTTCTATTTACAATAACTTATTGGTATGGATTAAATTATTTAAACAACAATTGCATGTTGGTTTAAGAGTTTTATTGCTTAAATTCGTTCATAATATTTTTAGTCTAAAAACTAAAAATTTAAAACCACATAACTTTATGGTCCCTTAGATTTAATAAGTGGTGTACCACTCTTGGAAAGATATGTCTCTTAGCTTTCAAAAGCCAGAAATAGTTCATCGTTTAGAGCTTTGTATATCCGGGTATGTCCTGTTAAGTGAATATAGCACGAATTTGCCTAGGTTTAGGTTTCTATAAATTAAGTCCTACTCTAATTATACTTCTTTGATAATACCTAACCTAATAGGTATCTTAAGGGGTTTAGTTAAGAGTTTAAATCTATAAACTAACAACTAGAGTTTAAGTGGAATTGGTAATTAGAATCTCACTAGGATTAGCCTTTCCTACTTGCACTAGAATTCAATTTCATTTAGAATTGTAGTTTAATTAGGACTCTAATTCTTGATCTAGCCTAATCCTTTAGGTCATGGTTGTAACAGTCTCACTTCAATAAGAACTAATTAAACCTAGAATTCCTAATCGCATTACAATTCATCATTGCTTTAGTCTTCAAATTAGATTAGGACTCCTAATCATGCTAGCATTCCTACTTGAATTAGGACGCTCATCCAATTGAATCACTCATTTAGTTAAGCTAATTTAAATCTAATCAATTGCTCACTCTCGCATGGATCCACAAAATTATTTAGACAGAGAATAACACTTATGATATTAGGATAATTCATAAGAACCAAGTTCTCATAAGAAAACACTTAAGACATTAGGATAATTCATAAGAACCTAAATATTAGAAAACCAATATTTGGTTGGGGAGGATGGGGTGTGCTTAGGCCCTTCCCAGCTTGTAATTTAGTCACTGAACTTAGACCTAGATGTAGACTTGTTGTAATGAGCCTTAGGCTTTTAAGCCTTTCTAGGTACATGGTAGTCATTCTTAGTTTTAGGTTTTCGTGACCTTAACCTTAAGTCATAGGTTACCTTGATTGCATAAAAAACTAGGTGGTGACTTTTCATTTTCAAATAGTCACATGATCCCTAATCAAACTCAAAACTTGAGTAGGGCTTGCACTCGATCTAGGAGGTGAAAAATGATGTCCCACAACTTGGCGATTCCATTGGAGACTTAGAGCACTAGACTTCATAGAAATATCTACGGTTGTTTCTTTACTTATTCGAATTGGCTTAATGTCTAATTGTTCTTATTGGCCTAAGATTGACAAACTAGGGGAAATAAATTGAACTTTTTAAAATCATTCTTTTAAGGATTTGAAAAACAGAGAAAGCAAGCAGATATGTCATCAAACAATAACTTAAGCACTATAATTAAAGATAGTAGAGTTAGAAAGTTTTCACATCATATTTATAATGGTTCACTAGAAATACCTAGCTTTGTCCACTCCTTAAGCTTTCCCTTGAGAGTTTTGCTAAATTGCTGAATTCATATGGCTCAGCAACCCTTTATTACATTGGGTTATAGGGCCTATCAACATTTACACAAGCCAAAATTTCAGGAACAAGCAAGAACCTAAACAAGTTCCTAAGAACTTAGACCGAGTATAGCTTTACCAAGCTTAGATCAAAGCTTTTCTTAGGATATGAAAGTTTAAAGCTTTTGAAGACTGATGAGGGAGCTTTTCTTAAGATATAAGAGTGATGGGAATTTAAACTTAATCGAGCTTGGTCTCGAAATGTTCAATCTCATATCTCTTTATATGCTCTTTTGTACAGAGATAGCATTGAGCTTAATAGTAGTTATTGCTCTCTAAAATACCATCGTTGTCAAGTGGAGAAGTGGGTAAAGTTTCCTTTCATCTAAAACATCTGTCAATCCACTATAAATTCAAGAAAGTATTTTTCAAAGGTGGTATTCATGTTCTAAACATTGTATAACTCATTCCTATGACCTTAAGATAAGATCTTTTCAGTAAAAACATCTTGCTTAAGAGTTCAATTTTCCACATAGCAACAATAAATATTATTCTCAACATTTTTGTCATAAAAAAAAATTCAAAAGTTTGTAGGAGAAATATATACATATACATAATGATTGGACACTAAGAGCAATTAGGACTTGGATTAAGAGTAAACACAATATGAAGAAAAATAAAATAAAATGAAACCTATATATATTAAGATAAAAAAGTTCAATGAAAAAGTATATTTGAAACGTGTTCAAATAAGTATGACATGAATGAGAGATCCTATTGTATCCCTAGATGGTTAAGGAGCAACAATAATAAAACATAATTTTTTTTATCTTCTTTCTTTTCTTTAAAGGAAAACATACTAGATTTTTTTTTTTAATTAAATGTTTTTTTTGCATGTGTTACTTTATGTATAGCTATTGCTATCTTTAGGCTTTAGCTCTTTGAATTAACCATTGGTCCTTTTTATTAAAATAACACTAAGATTTTGTCAATTCACTTCCAAACATTAAGTTTGACATGGAATATCTTCGTAAACCTATTATCCTAAGAGGCTTTAAAAGGAAATAAGGGCAAATCACATAAATGCAGTCATATGCTTAATGTAATATGCTACAATGATCCCTAGTAAGAAATTGTAACTTACAAATATTTAAATCATATGAAATTAGTAAAATATATAAGAGTAGTTATCCACCAATAGAAGAATTAATCTATTTTAACATATACATATACATATATTATAAGGGTGTAACAACTACCAATAGAATGTCATTGTCTTATTATTGTTTATAAATTAAAATACATAAATACATAATTCTAGATATCCTTTATCACTGCTTATCAATAAAAATTAGACAACTTAACACTTCATAATTAGACTCTAGATTTTTGATATCCTTTATCACTACTCATAAATAAAAATTGGACAACTTAACAATTATTGTAACAAAAGTTCTTATATCTTTTTTGTTACAGTTTATGTATTATTCTAAGCAATGTGCATCCAATGTATTTGGATTCAATCATATTGAACGTGGGCACCATCTGAAGCAGTTATAGATAAAAATTAAACCACAAGTTAGCTTCCCCTAGATTATCTTCAAGTTGTACATTTTGTTTCATGAAGATAGATGTACATTATAAACTTTGCTACATCTTAAATTAAGCTAGTTCGGAATGTTTGGAGCTCAAAAGTTGTTTTGACATTAGAATCAATAACACCCAAGTCGTAGAGGAGTTTTCTTTTAGATTATATTTATTTCCACTCCCCATGCATCTACAAGAAGCTTACTACAAAATATCAAATATTAACAAAACAGACCATTCACAAAGAAACCTTACCACCCAGTTTAAGACAGTGTCGTCATTCAGTATTACTTAATTCATGATTTAGTTACCATTTTCAATAATTTTGATAATAAATTTCACCTTAGGTCTAAAACTTCTATAAAATCAACACATAAATAGGCTATAGAATGGAAAAATGGAAAGTTTCCACAAAAAGTATTACTTAATTCTTGATCCAGTTACCATTTTGAGTGATTATGAGCAAAAATATCACCTTAGTTCCAAAATTGATAAAATTAACCTAGAATCAGTAAATAGACCTTGTAAGAAAGACTTGTATACCTAAGACTAAAACAAATTCTCCATGACAAATACCATACAAGCAGAATAGAATAATTATTCTTGTGAACATCCTACTAATTTTCTTCCCCCTCATAAGCATTTAACATATTACAAATTTAAGTATTTAACATATTTAATACGTCTTCTTTATTTCATATGGTTTTCATCTTCTTTCAACAAATCCAGGCAATCTACCTTGCTGCTTCTTTTTCTTCAAGAAATAGCTTCTTCTTTGGCCCTTGCTACTTGTCAAAACCTGGTCAGCAGCTTAGCAAGAGAACTTGCTGCTGCTTAATCACCTTCGATATTAAGAAATTGTCGAATCCCAGTCGAGAATTGCTAAAGTGAAACAAGCTTGAGAGATTTTGAACAAGAGATGAAATTTTGAGCGTGGGGAGATAAAGAATAAAAGTTAGGATTTTAATTTAGGAAAAATTATCAGCATTCGTCATTGTGGATGAGGCTAGTAAAAGAAGTGGACGCAAATAGTATTTTATATTTTTATTTTTTGAAAAAAGAAAAGAAAAGAATATCTACGTCCACGATGCTGATGGTATAAATTATCAATGTTCGTAATATTTTTACCTAAGATTTATCAGCGTCCATATTTTGAACTAACGCTAACAACTAAAATTGAGGAAGTGTTATCATTGTCCACATTTTTGCAGATGCTATTATTGCTTTTTCTTGTAAGGAGGGCAAATGAAAAAGTCACAAGCAGTATTTGTCAAAGTCACAAGCAGTATTTGTCAAAGTTGTTCCTTTTTCTTGTGAGTCAACTAAAAAATAAATTCAGGGATCTATTGTGTCCTTTCTTCTTTTGCAATAACAACCAGTTTTTCCATGAACACTTCTGGACAACCCAGAAGATACATATTTCATAAAAATGAAGAATTGCTTAAGTAGATTGAAACTTTCTCCTAATGTTTAGTTAGATCAAGGCCGAAGGTCTCTAGATTTTCAATAGTGATTGCAATATCTTTTAGTTTTGACAAAGTCCAGCTTAGTGAAAGAATGATTGGCCATTTGATGAATGGATGGATAATCGCTGGTCAGAGTGTTAAGCTTATCATCCACCAACTGTTGGGTTTGTTGAAATATGACTTTGTCAGCTAGAAAGCTTTCCCTTAGATTGCAATTTTAGCCCTTATAAGTTGTACTTCTTTTAGAACAGTGTCAACTTCTGTTAAAAGCTCTCAATATCATACTCAGTTTTGAGTCTCTTAGTTGGGGAGGAACCATACCTAGATGCTTTTCTTTTTGAGTCCTTTGCTAAGTAGAAAATAGGAGAGAAAGGAAAACTCTTGAACTTGTGAAAGAAGTTTTGATTGATGTTTGATGTTCTTTGAGAGTTCAATCTAAATAGTAGAGTCGTGCACGTGCTAGAGTTAAGATGCTTGAATTTCTTGAGACTTTTAAGGAGAATGACAAGATATGGATTAAATAAAATGCATATAATTTTGAATTTCTCCCAAAAGCAGTTTGAAATAAAGTACCAAGAGTATCATTTTTTGAAAGCATCATGTGACCAGAGTGTCTATAGATGATGTAAGTAAAGACACATTAGATGGACAAAATTTAGTTGATATTCATCACTCGTTCTCATTAGCTAACAATTTTAGTCAACTGATAGTCACGGATTTAGGAAATAATGAATGCACATATACAAGTAAGTCATTTAACAAAATTAGCAAACATATCAAATACTTATTGAAACAAAACATTAGATAGGAGTAGACACACTAAGCTCTCATCTGATTTTTATCAAATTTGTTAAACTATATTGTCTAAATTTGATTTTTATTTTTCCAAAACAAGTAATCATCTCAATGATTTTCAAAATAATTATAATTAATGATAGAACTAACAATCTTCTTATCTTTCTTGTATGAATTTAATAATATTCTATTTACTTACAACATGATCAAACTTCACTAAACCTACAAAGTTTTGAATTGAAGACAACAACTGAAGTTATTGCTAAAGATCAAGCTTCACTCAACTTCAATCAAAACAATGTACTACTGAATGTTAAGAATAAGCTCAATACACTTTTGAATGTTAGATAATAAGAAGCAGCTGAATGTACATTTGAACAATAAGAAGTAGCTTAATGTATTGCTAAATGTTAAGAAGCAACTGCAAATATTGTTGAATGATGAATTTGAATGAAGGAAATCTAAAGACCTTAAACTAAGTCTCTATGCACTAAAAAGCTCAACGCACCGCATCATTAAACTGCAAGTCAATTGAAAGACTTAGCTATACTACAGTGGTTTTAACAGTTCAAGAAAAATATACTCAGCAGTTGGACACAATCTCTAAACATGGGCGTTTTACCTTTTGTTCAAACGATGTCATATGTTATGTTTAGTTAACTGAAGCCTAAGCTTGCATTTTCTCAGTTCTCAAAGAAAATAGTTTTTTTTTAGATAAGTTTGAATTTGAGAATTTAAACTAGACAACTGAGAAAATTTTGTTCTTATTCGATTGACAAGTCTCTATACTTCATGGAAAGAACTACTTTCCTACAATTAAGGATTCTAATTTCGTAACTGGAAATTGCTCTGAGTAACGACTACTTTTGGCTAAATAATAAGAAACAGTTGAATATATTAGTTCAATGATAACCATGAGCAATGTTTTAAAAACCATATTGATGATCGACTAAAAAAATTTATTGGGTCTCAAGTCATTAGTTTAACTGGAATTAGACCGATAGTGTGATCGGAAAAAGTCATAAATATATTTAATTATATATTTTAAATATTATATAATTTTTTTATTAATCATAAATACTAAATATGCAAGAAAACAAAATATAAAATTCAACATTTTTAAATAATATCAGACCAAAAATAAATAAATAATAAGAAAATCACATCATAAATAGTCAAATATAGTTATTAATAGTAAATAAAATAACTGATTGATTTATTGTCCATCAAAACATTAAAGTTTCAACTTATGCATTAAAATAATAGATGAAACATCAATATAAAATAGAATTGTTTCACTAATTTTAATATAAAATATTTTATTAATTATAATTCTAAGAGGTGATGTTGTGGAATATTATTGACATATATATATATAATTTAGCTATATATATATAATAGTTACTCGGATGATCATTAATATTTTTTTAAATGGTTCCGTTCAATCAACCCAAAAATGATTTAATCTAAGTTTGGTCTTAATTTAAAGGAATAGGATAATAAATGGAAGGAGTTGATTGTTGAAGAAGCTAAGCTAGCATTGAACAGAGGCAATTTATGCCAGGAATATGTGAGAATTTGGATTAAAACTTCTAGTGCAACTTATTTGGTTGGTTCCTTTTTTACATTTAAATGAGATCCTTTATGAATAAATAAATTATTTTCTTTTAACTTGGGTGAGGTGTTGGGCTTAATGTTTTTAAGATTTACATAATTTTCTTTTTAACTTTATGAGCTTTAATCGGAAAGTGATTTTTTCAATGGGTTCTTGTTTACAATAAAATGAAAACCAAAATAGAAAATCAATGGCATATATTTATAAATTAGAGGTTTAGTTTTATTTTTTGTTAATTTAGTTAGAAAATCGTTAGTTTGGAATGATTTCGTCCGAAGACACTTTGGTCCAAACTTTAGGCGGGTACTTTTGGTCATAATGAATCACGTGTATACGTTTGAGAATATGTTTAACTACAAGGGGGTAAAGTATACTTTACTCTTTCGTTTTTAGAGTTTTTATTGGTCCAACCATCAAAATGATTTTTTTTATTCACACCTAGTTGGTCCGGTCTAGTTTTTAATATATTGATCATAAATGAAAGATAACTGAAGACTTCAATTGAATCTCTAGGCATTGAAGAACTTACACACTATTTCATTAAGCTGCAACTCAACTGAAATACTCAATTATATTAAATTGGTTTCAGCACTTCAAGGAAAATGTACTCAACAGTTGAACATGATATCTAAACATAGTCATTTTACCTTTTGTTCAAACAACATCATATCTTCTGCTTAATCAATTGAAGCCTAAACTTATATCTTCTCAACACTCAGAAAGAATATATTTCTGAAGATAAGTTTGAATTTAAGGATCCCATACCTAAATTGGACATCTTAGAAAATTTTGTCCTCATTCGATTTGTAAGTCTTCATACTTTGTGGAAAACACCACTTTCATACAATTGAATTTTGACTTCGTAACAAAAAATTGCTTTGAATAGTGGCTACTTCTGATTGAAGAATTATAAATTGCATAACAGTGAAGAAATCAGTGAAAAAAATGCACAAAAAGGCCAAATTATTAATACTGTTTTGAGTTTCAACAGAATTCTTAGTTCCACATACAAAGAATAATCATTTTAGTGATTCACTCTCTAAAGCTTAAAATTAGTTTTACTAGTTAAGAGTTTTGTATCCCACTGACAATCTACTTTCCTATTTGTGGTTCTCAAGCAAACCTAGAGTTTATTTGTTAACCTCGGTAAATTGTTCAGCTCGTAAAGGTTTGGCTAAATCTTATAATTTAGTTAGCTTTAAATGAGCCTTGTAATTTAGCCAGTATTGACCAAGTCTTGTAAGATTAGTCAGGTTGCAATTCAGTAGTGAAGATGTTGTCTTATCTTATAAATCTTGTTAGTAGTATGATCTAAAGCCAATGACATGTGATGTTGTGACATATTATTTTATGTACAATCTTATTTCATGTTATTACTAATATTAATATTCGTTTAATTGAATAAGTGGCAAACATTATCATGTATAAGAGTTATTAATTAACTATCATGAGTCTAAAGAATTAAAGCAATTGAGATATGCATCATGATGAGATCATGCCAATGAAATGTATTTATTTTAAGTTTAATAAATAAAAATTTTCTTAATCATAGGATCACTAAATAGGGTATTAGTGAATCCGGATAGATTAGTACATATTTAGTTAGCTCAAATAGTTAAGGGTGACTGATTTTATAGTCACCTGTATATGAGACACTAAAATAGATATGTAGGTGCTCATTAGAAAATGAGTTCACTGAACTGACTCAACTGAGAACACCTATATGTAATTTCTCTACATGTCAATATGTGGTTCTCATATTACAGTTGTACAAATAGTCCTTTGACTTGAGACATTATAGTTATTTTGTATGTACACCATTATACTTTGATAATAAATCACCTAAGAAGTAGTAATTGGGTATAATCACTTGCATATGGAGGTATGTGAATGTATAATAAAGGATCTATCATTCTTAGTAGAAAAGAGAGAATGTCCTATGTGTAAAAGATTTAATTTAAAGTCTATGGCCATAGCACGATGGATATTAGAATATGAGTTTCTAAATTATCCAATAAAGTTATAATCTTAAGATTAGACACATGATTAAATTTAGGGTTTGACATTATTTCCATACCTAAATAAATTTAATTGGAACATTGCATGATAGAATGACTGAATTACATGGTAACTGTTAACGAAAAAGTTCAAAAGTTTCGCACCCATATTCATGCTATTATGGGTAGTCATCATGTGTTGCTAGGCATCAATCTTGAATTGTAGGAAATTTTGGTAATAAACTAATTATCTATAGATAATTAATTAATTAATATTAATTAAAAGGAGATTTAAAAAGAGTTTTAATTTAAATAAATAGAATGAGTTCTAATTTAGTTGGACGGGATCTAATAATAAATATGTAAAAGTTACATGTCTACTGTCATTAATAGTTTGAACCTAAGAGGTCACACACAAAAGGACAATATTCAATTAAGGAGAGTTATAGGGCAGTCATGTAATTATTATAATTTGTTTGGTATTAGATTAATTATGATTAAATCCTATTGTTAGTAAAATCTCTAATCTATTACGATTGTTTAATACTTAGGGAATGATTAGTCTTTATAAATATAAGACTTAACAAACTAGTAAATGTAAAAAATAATAATAATAATTGTATGTACTATACAGAGAGCCTAAAATCCATCAGAAGGATTTTAGGCCAATGAGAGTTTTTAAATTATATGAAAGATTCGATAATTTGTGCTAGCATGAAGATAATTGGAACTATTGTATGAGATAAGTAAAAAGTAAAAAAAACATAGGTAAAGTGTAAGGGGTATTAAAAACCTAGGTCTTAGTTAATAAAGTTTACACAAATTGCTTACTTAGTTTAGAAATCCATAATTTAAAATTCATTGGTTTAATTAAAACTAAATTGCATAAATATTAGTACTTAGCATTAAATTAAAGTAGTTTAATTCCTCGTGAGAACAATTTCTACTTAATCACTATATTACTTGCAACGAAATATGCGCTTGCTTATAAAATTCATCTTAGGATTGACACACTTAATATATTACTTGCTCTAAAATGTGCACTTACGTGATAATTTCAAGAGCACCAAATAGCCAAAACTGATTGGCCTAAAGGCCTAATTGATTAGCCAAAATTGGGTAAACTAAAAATTGTTGACCCAAAATTTATGACTTTTTAAAATCATATGGATATCAATTAAACTTGGCCCCAAGTCCAAAAAATTAAGAAATCATAAATATAAATGGATGAAAGATGAATTCATCCTAAAATGTTCATAGTTTAATTAAAATTTACATACATTGATTTTATATAGGGCTGTAAGAATTGTCCAAACAGAATGTGACCAGCACATTGGATAAAGAATCTCCATTGTAGAAAACAAATGAAATTTTGAAATCCTTACATTTATGGTGAGTTTGAATCAACATTTAAGTTTCTTTTTTTCTTATATCCTTTACAATCAACCAAATAATCCAATAATCTCACCGAATGTGCCAAATTGTTTAGGCAATTAATGGGTGGCAAACTATTCCGAGATAATCAAATGATTGTGAATAGCCTTGTATGTCTATCGATTCAAAATCCTAAAGCATGAAATAAAAAGCAGTAAGATAAATGTCAAGAGGCCAACAAAGATAAATTGCATATATGAAGTCAATTTGGTCAGGAACCATTACAAATAAGCCCTCTTGAGGTTTAAATACAAATACAAGAGATCTAACTTCTCATAACTATATCTAACTACTTAATACATTTTACATATTTTATGTAAAATTGGTTATTTTTTCAAATGAGGTGTCAACAATTATTTATTGGCAAAAAATGTGTAGCGTACCAAGAAGCTATTCAAAGATCATCAAAGATTATGAATAACCTTTTTATGGCTATTGGTTCAAAAGTCTAGTACAAAGTACTTGTAGCTTGATATTTATAGTAGAAAAACACAAGGATATGAATAAAGTGCAATTATGAAAGATGTTTTAGTAGAGATGGAATTTGTATAAAATCTATTATTATACTACCCCTAAAACAAAAAAAACAAAAAAAATGCAGTAAGATAAAGGCCAAAAGGTCAACAAAAATAAATTAAATAAATGTTAATTTGCTTAAAGATCTTTAAAAATGAGCCTTCTTGGGGTTTAAATACAATTATAAGAAATGAAACTTCTCATAACTATATCTATCTCATTTATAACTGCGTTAACTTTTATGAAAAATTGGTTAATTTTTCAATTTGTACAAATATGATAGCAATAATATCCCACTACCTCCCAAAAAAAACAACAACTATGTGAATGACAATAATAATTTAAAATTATATTTGCACTTTAGTCTCATTTCTTGCAAAAAAATAAAAATAAAAATCAGCTTTACAATATAATGATATTGACAAAATTGGCTAACAAACTTGGATTTAGCCAAACTAGTTAAATGCTAAAGGCTGAATTGATCAATATAGCCATACTAACTCAGTTTGCAAAATTGGTAAAAATCGACCAGTTTTATAATATTGGTAAAATTGACTAATAGGCCGATTGAGTGCTGGATTTTAAATTCCATTTTTAGCAAAAATAAATCATAGACAAATAATATTATTGGTGGCTAAAATCAGCAACATAACCGAATTAGATTATGGTCAAATTATCAAACAATCAAACGGTCAATTTGTGGCCCAATGGCTAAACAGAAAATATTGTGGCTAGATAGCTAAAATTTGATTAAAATATCCAATTTGTAGCCAAAATGCTAGAATATGGTTGAATGACTAAATTTAGGCTAAATCCAAATTGTGGTTGAAAAGCAAGCAAAATTTAAGTAAACAATCAAATTGTGGCCGAAATGCCAAAATGTCATATTGTGGCCAAAGTGTTAAGTTTTGGTAAATAACTAAATTGTGACTTAAATAACCAATAATCCAAATTGAAAATTTGAATAAATAATCAGGCTGAATTATTAATGACCTAAATCGGCATTAAATGCCAATAGGTATAATTAGCAAATTAATAAGCAAACAAATCATGGAGTTTGAAAAAAAATATTAACATAATATACTTGAATTGGTATTTAGGCCGAACTGAAGGTTTAAGTTGAGCATCACATAGTCGAATTGGTAAATGAAGCCTAAAGCTGTCAATAGGTTCTTGAACATGAATATAAACTTGCTTTCAAGAACAAAAAATTAAAAAATCATAATTTTAAATAGAAGAAATTTAAATTCATCACACAATAGTCATTCGGCCAAATTCAAGGGTTTGATTAAAAAACTAATTGATCGAATTAAATCAAATTAGCCAATTTAGCTTGAAGAGTCAATCTAGCCTATTGACTTTTATAGTCTAATAACAAAAAATTATCAAAATAGCCAAACATATTCTCAAATTCGGCCAATTATGACCATATTAGCCAAAATAGCCTAATCTCATATTCGACCAATTATGGTCATTTGGTCGGTTTGGCCAAAATAACCAAAATGGCGTATTGGTCTATTTGGCCATAATAGTCATTATGTCATTAATTGTAATAGTTGGCCATTCAACCACATTGACAAATTTTTCAATTAAGCCATATATTGCTGATATTTCAATTAAGTTGTAAATTGTTGATTTTTTAATTAAGTCGTAAATAGAAATTTGACCTTAATTTTTGGTAATTTAACATAATTGGCTAATAGGACATTAGGCTATTGGGATATAATTGACTATTAAGTCATTGCCTTGAAACACTAAAATTTTTCATTAAAATTGGCTCTATGACCAAATTTATTGAATTTACAAAACTTGACCAATTATACATGATTTTAAAATCACATGAAAATTTGCCCCCAAGTACGAAAAATTAAGAAACTATACTTTTAGATGAAAGAAAGTTCAATGCATCCCACATTATTCGTGGTTAATTTAAAATTTAATTATATTAATTTCAAGTGAGGCAGTAAGAGTCGACCAAACTAAATGTGAGCAACATAAGAAAATTTGAAATTCTTAAGTTTTTTGGTAAGTTTGAATTAGCAAGTATCCACAATAGTACATTATTTTAAATATATATGTACACTACAAGAAATATTTCATTATAAATCACTAGCTTTTCATACTTAAAGGCAAGTATAAACAATATGTCACAAACAAATAATATTATAAGCTTTGTCTCGTCAGTCACTTAAAAAATGTTACTGGCCATAAAAACAATTTCCATCCATAATCAATATGGAAATACACAAATATTTTAAAAATAACTATTTAATATGTTATATTAACCAATGAAAGCCATAAACTATATCTTGTTCATGCTCTTAATTTCATTTTTCTAGCTCTTAAAATATCATATTTTTCACGTTAGATTATTCAATGGATGAAGGTTTCTCATCAAGTTCCTGCAGTCATGTATAAAAAGGTTCAAGTGATGTTTGAATACAATCGTACAATGAATGTATGTTGTGAAATTGAAAACTCCTATTATAATGGAATTGTGGTCCAATCCTTTCGAGAGATTGGCGTATCTCAATTAAAGAAAATAGTTTCTTTAATCATATGTAGTCCTTTGTGTGTGTGTGTGTGTTAGCCTCTACCAATGTCATCTCAAAGTCTAAAGATGTAGGAATTGAAAAGTTTAGCCAGTCATTTCATAAAAGCCTCCAAGAAAAAAGTAATTTAACATGCATTTTAATTATTAACTATAGGTTAATGACTTCAACTTACACTAGAGATTTATGTCTGCTTATGAATTCTTATTATGTCAGTAGATAAAGAAAGAAGTTAAGAATGGCTAAATTAGAAGCTGCATAATAGTAACTATAATTATAGTTTTACTACCATATCATTAATTTTGCTCAAATCAAAACAAACATTTTTCATGCGATCACATCTTAGGTTGAGGAAGATAGAACATATATCCTCATTATGTAATTTCTATCATCTTGTTATCAATTGCATCTAGTTCAAATTTTTTATAAAATACATTCCCACAACAACCTTCAAATCCCAATGGCACAACATCATCTATTAACCTTAGTTACTTCCTTCTATTATGAGCATGGAAACCATTTGAACTTGTGTTTCTCCCCAAAAGAGGTTCCACCATAAAAACTAATAGTAAAAGATGAACAACTAGCAAAACCACAATCACAACATTTACCACACTTGCATATAATAAGAAAAAGAAAAACAGCTTTAGTAAAAAAATTTGTTAAAATAAAATTTGTTTAGAATTCTATGAAATTGCCCTTCATAATATTGTAAAAGTAACAAAGAATATTTAGATAAAGTATAAATGGAGAGAAGAGAAAAAAAAACAATCAAACACAAGATATAATGTGGTTCAATCTCTTATCTATAACCACGAATGATGAAAGAATTCTTATAATATTCCAAGAAGGATTACATAGAAAGGGTAACACTTTACACATTGTTGGAATTGTACTTTGAAATTGGTCTTTTAGTATTACTAACTTCTAGGAGAATAAATAAAATAATTAGAGATATGAATTAGTGGTTAATTATGTGTTAGTGGTGAGTTATTGAACTTAATTGTATATTGATGAGAGTTTTTTTGCTAGTAATAGATGTTTAATCTCTATTAGCGGTGAGTTATTAGTTAGTAGAGAGTTAGTGTTACTAATATAAATATGTTATATTAAATGTTTTTAATATTTGGGTCTACCCTAAGAGGTAACACCACTTATATTGGTTATGAAATGCATTGTTAAAGTTTTTCTTACAATATTATCTTACTGCTTCAAAATATTTAAATATGTGTTTGTGTAGGTGAGTTCTCACCATATTCTAACAAAGTAGTAATGTGTGTTAGTCATATATTTTCAATAAAGTGGTATTAGAGCACACCACATTTCCAATATGGTATCACAGCCACTAGTTTGACTAGGATGTTAGATGGGAATAAGATGCAAGTGTAGATCAATCATGATTGAAGTCGGATAATGTGAGATTATCCATAAAGTGAGACTTATTTCTGGAACATGAAGAAGACACTTGATGTGCAACCCATGATGAAATAGAATACTCATAAGTAAAATGAGTGATGGTGAATGAATGTAATACGAGTAGGGTTCGTGTGAGAAAAAAAAAATGATGAGACTAACGTTTTTCAGGTGGAAGAGAATTTTTTTGTGTTAAAAAAAATTGTTATAAATGAGGATCTAGCTAAAAAAAAAAAGTGTTAAAGTAATGAAGAGAATTGAAAAAATTGTTAGAGTCCTTTGGCAGAATTATTGTAAATTCGTGAAAAGAAAAACAATATACTTTCTTAAAAAAATTGAATAAGGAAAAACTTGAAGTTACTATTGCAAAGTTAGTTGATGATAAAGATCAATTAGTAAGTCACGTAGCTGATCAACGAATGAAGGAAAATTGCTAATTCAGTTATTAAAAATCAAGAGGTAGGTACTCCATAAGAATCAAAAAAATTCAAAAAGTAAACTTCAAATTGAAGGAAAGTGTTGGAATTGTAATTTAAAATTGATTTTTTTTAGTATTTCTAACTCCTTGAAGAATAAATAAAATAATTAATGGTATAAATTAGTGGTGCACTTATATTGGTCATTGAAATGAGTTGTTAAAGTTCTCCTTGTAGTATTATCTTCTCTTTTATAAATGTTTAAATATGTTTGTGTGTATAAGTACCCACCACAGTCTAATAAAGTGATAATGTGTGATTTTAATCAAATTAGTACCAGAGCCCACCACATTTCCAACACACATAATGTTCTGACAACTCTCACCACATCCTTACCAATCTCTCTCGTATCCCTATTCTTGAGGGGGCTCACAAATATTAGTTTGCTCTCTCTCTCTCTCACACATCAATAACTCTTATAAGTCTAAATATTTATATTACATAGGACTTGTCCAACAAGTAAACTATTCTTATAATCATCTAATTAGATTTACTGACCCACAAAGGTAAACTTAATTAGGAATTATCATCCGATTATTTTTTCTTGCCCACTAATAATAAACAAATTAGGAAGCCACTAAAAAAAAATTTAGTCAAAAACCCAACAATCTCCATCTGGACTTAAATCCTTCTAAATAATTTTTAATGTTCAGGATTTTACAATCTTCAATATTTTTCAAGACTAATGCATCATTTACTACCAACAACAAAGCAATCAAAATTTCACTCATCGAAAGTCATCACTCCATCGAGAATCTTTACCTTCTTATAGCGAACAATACCATAATATCCCGTAACTATAATAATGCATATGTATGTAACTATCTTATCAACTCCACCTCACCATCACCATTGATGATTTATTTTCATGTTATATTATCATTGGCTTAGGTTTACATAACAAAAACTATAATTCCACATCTATAAAAACTTTCGTCATCCTTATACTTATTCCATTTTTACTACCATATTAATAAATAAACAGATAAAAAAAATATAAAATAAAAAAGAAAGAAAGATGATTTAATGAATTTGGATCAGGTTAAATTTTGACTACTTCGATGAGGATCAAGACCTAATCAACTTGGGCATAGCCTGATCATTTTGAGAAGGGTTATTCTAATAACATATAGTTGACATTGCATTTCACAAATAAGACTACTTAGAACTAAAAAAACAAAAAAAACCTAATAATACAGTCATGTATAAGTAGAGCATATCACATTCAAGAACAGTCGTATAATTAATTAGAACAACATTAGTTATATTCAATATATTCAATTTTTTTTATATACATAATTGATCGCTTCACACACACATATATATTTTTAGAAGAATACTTAATTTTTTACATAAACTAGATAAATAATTCGAATAACCGTGAGATCATGAAATGATATATATAATGTTCAAATTTATTGCATCTTATTTATTTTAACTTGTTATAAAAATATTAGAAGGGAGATTGCTAGTGATGGAAACTAGCATCGATGATTATTACATATTTATATTTGATTACATAAATAAACCTATTTTTAGTGATGGTCATAACCAATATAACATACATATATATTGGCTTAGTTTAACCTATACGAGGTACTTGAGTAACTACTCTATTTTAATTAATCTGTATTTTAATCATAGAGTATTAGAAATCTTCAGTCACCAAAGACCCCTCCTCCCCAAAATCACATCCTATTATGTTTCACTCCTTCTCAATCTTATGCCCACTTTCTTCGACAAGTTTCGGCCATGAAATCTTGCCTATATCTTAAAACATGTATGCATAGAAATTGAATTACTTACAAATATGAATTGAATAATAGGGGTAATATGGTAATTGATATGATAAACATAATTTAGAAACTTCTAGAGGTAAAAGAAATCTGAAATCAAAATTAATTTTTTTGTCATATATTTGATTTTTAAATACTTAAGATATTATGTTTTACAAAAACTAGATATTTTTTACCAGAGAGTACTCATCTAATTTTTATTTTTATCATTGTAAATTTATATGTCTTCACAATTTATTTATTCAGGCCAACCAATCGTACTATTTTTTTAAATCACAAATTGACTTTTGCACGTCTAGTTACCTACTTAGATATAAATTTATAAAATTATGAAATATTTTTTTATACATAAAATATTGCGAAAATAAATTTCATAATTTTTTATGCTCACACTCCTATCATGACTACTTTTTTATAATTCTATATCACACACTGACCTTGAAAAATAACATTTGCATGTCTTGCAACCTATATAAACATAAATTTATAAAATATTTGTTTATATATAAAATATTGCTAAAATAAATTTCATCTTTTACACTGACACATATATCATGGTTACTTCTCTGTTAAGCTCCGATCATGAACTCTTGCATATAGATTAATATATGTATGCATAGAAATCAAATTACTTGCAAATATAAATTGAATAATAGATGTAATGTGGTAATTGACATGATAAACATATTTTGGAAACTTCTAAGGGTGATCGAAAATCTGAAATCGAAATTTATCGTTTTGTCATATATTTGATTTTTAAATACTTAAGTTATATGTTCTATAAATATTATATGATTCCATTTTTATTTTTTCATTGTTAATTCATATCTCTTCACAATTTATTTATTCGGACCAACTAATTGTACTATTCTGTATCATACATTGACTTTGAGAAATAACTTTTGCATGTCTTTTTTATACCTACTTAGACATAAATTTATAAATATTTTTTTATATAAAAATATTGCTGAAATAAATTTCATCAAATTTTTACATTTACACACCTATCAAGACTACTCTCTCATGCACATATCTAGCATACAATTTATAGTTACTATTTTCTCTCTTTTTTTCACAAGTTTCATTATTTTTCTTCAGTACTTCAAGTCTTTTCTTCATTTCTCACTTGATCACAACCTTACACACACTTGACATTATCACTTTTATTTTCAAATTGAATACTGTCATGTTTTGATAAAGTATTAATAAAAAAATTTGATATTAAATAAATAGTGTTTTTATTTTTAAAATATGATAGAGAATTGTCTTATTACTAGAGTATTGGAGACCTGGAATAGCAATGACAAGTATTTATTACAAGAAAATATATAAATACATTTTATTTTAGATTAAGAAAAAATTAAAAAACATACAAAATAGTCTTTACTTATGTAATTTTCAACAGTAAAGAAGAGTTTAGGGAGATTATTTTTTAGGAGAAAAGCTTTTTCTTTGACATCTTTCAGAAGAGTTTTATCATTTTTTCTATTATCTTTACACTCATGATCTTCCTTTGCTAGATCTTTAGTGGCCATATCATCTCTAGACCAATTTTTAAATAGCCAGGTCTTCAATGGTCCCCTCTTCTCTAGCTCCCTCTTAATCAATGGCTCTCCCTTTCATCAATCCTATCTTCACATGCAAACTCACCAAATCCAACTTCGCTAGCGTAGTTACTATCAAGATCTTTATAACTTGTGCTAACTTCTTCGGCACCGTCCCCACCCTCATCTTCACCCACTTTTGTGAACTGGGAAAAGCCACGAGAATGGTAAAAATATTTATTAATTTTAATTATAATATATTTGTTAATATTTAATTTTTTTAATAACTAATGTATTATAATTTAAATATTTGATTCAGTTCTATAAACTGAATGTGGATGCCTTCATATATAGTAAAAAATGTGTATAGGTGCAGTTCTAAAAGATCACAATGAACAGTTAATTGACTATTTTGAAGATCAAGTCAGCACTACTTATTCAAGTATGGAGAATGTGAAACATCTTATCGAGGTATAAAATGGGTCTTAACATTAAAAGATGATATGGTAGTAAAAAAAGTGAAATATTTAATTATGGAATTAGATTGCCAATATCTTGTGGAAAAGTGTAATAAGTACACACTAGACTCTATTTCAAAAAAATTACAACATTAAGTAAGTTCTAAAAAATTTTGAGTTTAAAATACAATAATTTATTCTCATTTTGACTTATTAATAATTTATTTATTTTTTATTTTTTATTTTTTAAAGAAAATGAAGTTATTGTCAAGTCGGTTTAAAGATTTGAAAGTTGAGTTTTTGTATGGAGAAGGAAATGATGCTTCCAATTTAGTGGCTCGAAAAGTGTAAAAAGAAATTGAGACTTATGAGTATAATTTTTACCAAAGACTTCTTTTAACTATTAGAAAAGACAACACATAGAATCCAAAAGTTAGATCTCTTAAAAGAACGAAGAATAAGATCACGTATGTCTTTATTTCTACCTCAACATGATGGTTTACTATAAACATTTCAGTGTTTTAGTCTTTTATTTCTACTTTGTTGGTAAACAATTTAGTATTTTAGTCTTTTATTTCTTCTTTGTGTTGTCTAGTAAACACTTAAGTAATTTTTCTCTATTATTTCCTCGATATCCACTAATATTTTTCTACAAATTCTATATGTGTTACGGTTGAAATTTTACTTAAGAATTATAACTTTGTAATCAAGTACTCACCAAATCGCTTAAGTGGATTAAGTGCTTTCAAATTTCTCACACAAAAGACCTCAATAGGTACAAAGTGGAATGAATATACTCTTAACACATTTATTGACATTTGTAAAGAAGAGATAGGTCAAATACTTCATTTTCTAAATTTAGATTAAAAGCTTGAAGGATATTTTTTTTTAAGAGAGCTAACAAAGCTTACACGAAGAACAATTTAAAAATCATTGGGATGATCAAATAGCTTATTACACATTTATTAGGCCATGAGGTTATCTCAATAATAATCGTAAGTACACAATAAAACAAGTCATTTCAATGATAATCACAATGATTTTTAAGTTATTCTACAATTTGTGATGAATTTGGTTTAAGAGAACTAACAAGCTTTACTTGAGTATTGTTTAATACTTATGTAGGCGATAAGTATTATCACCGTTAGAAATTTGTTTGGAGTACTTGCTCCAACTTTTTTTCAAATTTATATGGCATATAACTCTCAAGCAGGCTAATTATATTACACTTTATACTTGACTAAGCTACAAGTTTAAGAAGAAGCAAGGTTTTGACCTCCCACCCTAAGTTCAAAGATAAGCATGTTTAATTTAGTGATTTTGATAAATAATTGAGGTTTAAGTTGAAAAATGTTTTGGTTTGAATTATTTGGTGAATATTTTTTTTAAAGCTATGTTTAGTTATTGAATGCTAACAGTATGTCACAAAATTTTAATTTCCACTATGCCTTGCATAATCAAATTTGTACTAAATATCATGTATAACAGTTAGTAATTAACCATCACGTGTCCAAATAAATTAAGTAATGTAAATAAGCATCATGATAAGATCATGCTAATGAAATGTATTTCCTTTAAACTTAATTTTTAAATGATCCAAATCATAGGATCATTATGTAGGGCATTACTGAATTCAGATAGTTTAGTACATATCTGTTTGGCTTTAAGACTCGAAGTTGATGGATCTTATATTTATTTGTTTAAGAGACACTAAGATAGATATACATGTGCTCATTAAAGAATGAGTTTACTAAATTGATTCGATTGATAACATTTAAATGGAATTTCTTAGTATGTCAATAGATGGTTCTCATGCTATAGTTGTGCAAATAGTTCTTTGACTTAAGACATCAAAGTTATTTTGTATGTGTGTCATTATATTTTAATGTTATTTCTGATTCTATTATAAGTCTCTTAAGAAATAATATTTGGGTGTAATAACTTGCATATAAAGGTATGTGAATGAGCAATAAAGAATTTATCATTTTTAGTAGGGAAAAAGAGAAGAAAAGAAAAGAATGTCATATATGTTATGTATAAAATGTTAGTTAAAATTTATGGCCAAAATGGTAGACATTTGATTATGATTTTCTAATTTCTCCTAAGAATTTTTTATTTTAATATCTAGACATAAATTATTAAATATAGATTTTGACATTATTTTCTTATCCATATACATTTTATTAGGACATTGCATGATAGATTAATTAAATTGCACTGTAAATGTTATTGAAAATGTTCAAAAGGTTCACATCCATATTCACACTATTATGAAGTCATCTTATGTTGTTGGAAAGCTAGGGGAGCGAATGAGATTAGATACCATAGTAGTCCTAACTGTAAACAATGGATACTAAACGTTGTGAATATCGACCTGTGCAGTGCAGTAGCTAACTTGTTAAGTATCTCGATTAGGGAGTATGGTCCTAAGAATGATGCTCAAAGGAATTGACGAGGGTCTGCACAAGCAATGGAGCATGTTATTATAACTCTCATAACCTACTAACGAAAAAAATTGTGTTAAGACACAATGTGTAAATTTTCGTTATGATATAAAAAAATTAATTAAATAATAGTATAATTAAACATGTTATAATTTAATATCTTAGTGTAACATTAATATACGACATTTTTTCTAAATTTATCAAGATTTAATCTCATATGCAAATGAAATAAGTAAACAATACAACTAATACATGTGTATATATAATATATAAAACTAAGAATAAATTTGTACCACATGTTAATAAGCTAAAAAGTAAAAATATACATATATGAATAAATAAGCATGTATAGACAATATTGTTGGAGGAATTTCCACCACATATTTCAAAAAAAAAAAAAAAAAAAAAATCGATCAAGACTTATTTTACTTTTTGTTTCTTTTCCTCCTTATTTCTTTTCCTCCTTATTTCTTTCTCTATTTTCTTTTATTTCTTTGACTTGGCCTATTTTCTCCATAAAATTTTCTCTATTTTGTTACTTGGCTTCTTTAATCTTTGTTGTCTACTTCATCTATTGCAGCTGTGACTTGTGCCTCCTCCTTGGTTGAGTTTAAATAGTGAGTTTTGCCTTGTTCTTCCTCTTAGCTATGATAGCTTGTTACTTTTCTTTTGGCTGTGCATAAGTTTGTTTCAGTGATATTTGAAGCCTGCTTGTCAAGGGTGAGTTTTCCTCTCATTCTTGTCGTGAGAAAAACTCTGTTTTGTTCCATAAAATTGATTGGGTTACTCAACAACTCCTTCTTTAGTATCGGCTCTATCAATTTTTTCTTAGTTCTTAACAAAATACTAGTTTCAAAGAAAACTCAATTATTTGATAAGTACACCAGGGTGAAGATTGATATCTGATAAGGATTTCTTGATCTCTGTTTTATTCATTTTTTTGGCATCCACTTATTTACTTGTGTTGAAAATTTAGATTTTAGGATAAGAATTTTCTTGTTTTGTTTCCGTAGAAGACATTACCAGTAAGAGAAGCATTATTTTATTTTATTTTTTTCATGAAAGAGAAATTATAGTTATTATATTTTTGGTGGTGGAGCTGGATGAGGCCTAATTCTTGATGATCTTGTTAGTTTTTTTCAATGTTATGTTGTAATCTTTAAATTCATGGAATGCCTCTTGAGGATTACATATGTGATGAATTAATTAATTAATTTTATGAACATCATTGGTTCCAAACTATAGAATTACTTACTTCCTTTACCTGTAAAAATCTTCCCTCACTCTACTCTTTTAATAGGTTGAATTTTTTGATAGCCAGGTCTTATTACCTTAGTAAACTGAGTTTCAACATTTTGTTTGTATCATTAACTCAATTCATAACTTAGGGTTTTTGGCATGAGTTGGAGCAAGAATTGGAGTTCTGTACTATCTCCATAAAGATATCTTGAAGCTCTTTTTGTGTATTCAATGCTCAAAATAAAAACTTGTGTTGACTTGTAAGAGTATGAATATGCACGTACATGCTCAAGTAATAAAATGAGTACCCTTAAAATGTTTGATGAAAAACCTCAAAGAAACTAGTTATAGCATAATTATGAATCTTAGTTTATTCAATTCTTGGGAGGTTAAGTATTATTTGAGTTTGAATAAAAGTTCATAAATAAGAGCAAAGGGTGATTGGTTGATTTGGTGAGTTGAGGATGTGATGAAAGTGAGTAGTAAGTATGAAGAAAGGAAGGTTAATTGTAGGTATTCATAACATATCAAAAGATAAATTTAGAGCGGTGCAGGTTTCAATTCCATATTTTGTGTATTTCGCAAGTATTGGAAGCCATGGCTATGATTTTTCGGGTCTTGACAAGTAATTTTTTGAAGTAACTGATGCTAGGGGGTCTTAAAATTTGATTTAAGAATAGGGTGCTGAATATGAAATGTTCCTAACATATCAAAGGATAAATCTAGAGTGGTCGTCAGGGGCTATGGATAGAATTAGCTTAGGACATATGAATGAAAGTTGTTCCTAACATATCAAAGGATAAATCTGGAGTGGTGCAGGTCTCAATTCCATATTTTGTGTATTTTGTTGGTATTAGAAGCCATAGTTGTGATTTTTCGGGCCTTGACAGTACTGTTTTGAAGTAACTGATGCTAGGGGTTCATAAAATTTGATTTAAGAGTAGAGTGCTGAATATGAAATGTTCTTAACATCTTGAAAAACTAGAATAAAAAGTTTAGTAATTTAATTCCTGAATATGAAGATTTTATAAGCCTTGGAGTCTGATATTGACAACCAGGAATTTAGTAGAGCCCTGTTTTTAGTTCATGTGAGATTGGATTCAATATTATTTTATTTGAAAAATGATATTGATTCAATCTTGTCTTTTCAAAAACTGATTAAGACTCAATCTTGATTTTCTTAAAATTTTGAGTTGAGTTCAAATTTGGTTATGAATCAGATTGGCTTAACCTTATTCGGTTTGAAATCCTAATATGATTTGATGTTCTAAATTTTCCTAAATTTTAGAGTAACGAACCCTAATCCTTATTTCTAATTGAGAATTTGAAATCCAATTAGATCATAGTTTTGTTTCTTACAAACAATAGGATTGTGAATCCTATATTACTAATGAGATTAGTTTATAGTTGAATTAGGTTTTGAAATATAAATCAATTAGGATTATTAATCGTAGTGGGATTACTAAGTTTAACATGACAAAATTAATATTTAATAAAACCATAATTTTAATAAATTATCTTTTAAATATTTTATTCTATGCCATGTGATTACGAAATTAAGACCAAATAATTGAGTTATTTGATTGGTTTTTTTCAATGTGATTAAGTGTATGGTTTTATTTCATAGACTGTATAATTAAATTTGATAATATAATTGTAAATATGATTTGAATACCTCGTTTCGCTTTAATTCTTAATGTATAAGTTAAGATTGGAGATTGAGGAATGCATATGAAGCATTAGTAGCCTATTGCAGACTACAGGAAAATCCTATCAAATGAGAAAATTAATTGTAACATTGTGAAATAAGACTAATAATATATTTTGATGGCTCAAGTGTATTATGCTCTACAAAAAATCCATAATTGACCATCAATGTATGTGATACATATTTTGTATATTTTGATATATGAATGTACACACAATTGTATGTGATGCACACTTAAATAAATGAGATCTAAGCAATTTTACCTCAAATTCTCATTAATCATTTTAATATTAAGATGTAACAAAATCATTGCAATAATTACATCAAAGCCATCCTCTATACATTGTTTATATTTTTTTGTTTAATTTGTATTATTCATTGCATGGATGATGTTTATGATGTATTTTGATTATATAGGTTTGCCGTGTCACACACGGGTTATATAAATTGGAATATACTTGTTATCAATGGTATAACAGAGTTAACTAAAAAGTTTATGATTTTTGGTGTCACACAAAGTTACATACTTTTGGGGACTATACAAAATTAGAATATTTATATGATGAATCTGATTAAAAAATTATTTATCTTTCAAGCACATATAGTTTGTTTTATCACATATTTATTTTACATGTATATAAAATTAACTTTAACTTATAACATATTTATTTTAATTATTTTAGTTGTCATGTTCCACATCTAGTTATTCACATCTCAACTAACAGGATAATAAACAAGGTTGATATGACACAAAATTTAAGATTAATAGATTATTTTTAGATTGATGTACTATTTGATGCATTATAAATATTATTAGATTTTTGGTAAAATAATACTTTATTTATATAAAAAGTAAATTTAAATATAAGTAAGTATTTACAGGTATAAATTAAAAAATTAAAGAAATATATAAAATAATGAAAAAGTTAAATATTTCAATACGTGTTTGCCTTTTATTTATATGTGTTTGCAAGGTGTAGACATAAATAATTATCAACTATTTGCTGTTGTATTTTTTTATTTCAACATTGCGATGCAGATATTATTGTATCTGCTTCAACATGGCAAACACAGAAAGGTAGGCGTAGGTATCTTTTGTATCTAGAAGCTTCATCTGCTTCTATAGAAGCTTTGTGTGTGTCTGCACTTTTTGAATATGCATCTACCAAACAAAAAAAAATAGATATTATCTTTTTTCGTAGTGTATATTTCTAATATATAATTCTAAATCTCTTAATTAAGACCTCAATTAAGAAAAAATGCCTAAAACCAATTATGAAAATAGATAATTCTTCTTTTAAAATTAATATTTGCTAGTAAACAAACTACACCTTATGAACACTATTAAATGTTTTTTAACGTTAAATGATTAAAGTTCAACTATACATTTACATAAGGCATTGGATACCATATGTAATTATCATATATGCTACAAGTTTTCAAAAAGTTGAAAAATACAAATCTAAAATAATACAAAGACAAACTATACTCTGGGAATGTGGTAAGTGTTACTACATTGATTATATGCTCTTTTATTTTAGTATTATCAGTGGAACGTACTAAAATTATAAGACTAATTTGAAGTATCAATGAGAATATTTATTTTATTTCTTTAAGAAATTGGCTTATCTTCTATTTATCATAATAAAGAGTTATTTGATATTGATGCCAACTAAGAATTAAGTCTCTTAGATAAAATCAACAAGGACTATTTAAAATTACGAATTCTTAGATAAACTCAGAAGAGAATGAGATTCTCATTATTAAATTTTTTACAGAATGCCATAAGTAGTGTGTTTAAAAAGAAAGATCATAGCATATTAGAACTGATAAGATTTTAATTAGTTATGATAATATTCCAATTGCATTCTAATTATCCCAAAAGACATATATAGATTCATACAAATTTAGCGTAAAAGATTTTGCGATGAAATTTGATATATAGTTTTGTAAATTATCCTAAAAATGGTTAGGATATTAGTTTTATTTCACATTAAAAAAAAATTATTTGTTTTGAAACATACTACTTTTCCTTAAAAATGAAAACTTTTTCTAAAAGTAGTAGTGAAAGTAAAATTATTGAAATAAATTAAGAGTCACAATATATAAATAAAATTTTAAAAAAAGACTTATAAGTAAAATAGGCATAACATACATGAGCTTTTATATTTGAAAGATGCTAACAACGAACTTGAGAAATGAGATTTCTCATAGATATCTAAAGTTAAACTATATAAATGATGAGGATCTTTTCAATGATGGAGTTAATGTTTAACATTATTCAAAAATTAGGTAGATGTCATTTAATTTTAATAGATTGCAGACACACAAACCAAATGTATTGCACATTGGTTAACCTTATTATATTTAATGGTTGTATAAGTGGTTTATAAGAATCGATTAAGTAAATATGAAAAGAAAGAAATCTTTTAGCATACTAGTATTGAATGAAATATGCAACTACAATTGTTGACTTTGATAAATTATTTATAGCTTATACTTAAGTCCATTAGGATTCAAGTTGTAAAAGTTACATAATAAAACTTTGATACACGAGGTGCCTCTTTAAGGTGTATAACCAAATAAATCATTGAAAATAGAGATATTATAGAAAACAAAATGTTTTATATCTAGCGATGATGACTACATAATATATATTTCCTAATGATTCATAAACAAGCAAATTTTCTAAAATTGGTTTATCCAATTCTTTGTAGATATTAAAGATTTTTATATTGATAAAAATGTTGATAAATTAATATTGTATAATAAGACTAGTAAAAATATTATAAGGATTTCAAGTAAAGTATAAGAATAACATACTACACATTGAGAATGTTTATAATATGTAATTGTCACTCAAAATCTTTATAAATGCAATTTGGATATAAGTATGAGAATTTATATCCGTAAATATATATATATAATGGGTTTGATTTAACCTAAAGAAGCATATATAGTTGAAACGGTTTAATATGGAAGTATGAAACTTGATTTTAATAAAAAGTTATTAGTAAGACTAACAGATATAAACTAAATCCAAGTTAGGAATATTGGACAATCATGAAGAAAAATTTAAAATACTTATTTCATCACTAATGGAGAAATAATTTGATAATAGTTATAACTATTATATTTGAAATCTAATATGAATAATACAAAACACTAGTTTTATATGTGAGTTTATCATTAAAACAGTTAATTGAAATTACAGAATACAAGATGATAATGGGATGTCGACTCAAGCCTTGGAGCCATGGTCTCATAAAAGGTTCCTATATCGAGAATAATCATTTTATATATAATTTGAGACATCATATATAAAGGGTATAGGTTAATCGAAATTCAACAAATCCATTAATTAGAGCAAAGTTAGTAGCTTGATTAACATTTTTAGTAGTTTAATTGGTTTTGGTGCAAGTGGGAGATTGTTAGAAATATGTCACAATTACATGCTATGTTATGAGACACTATTATTGTATAAAATCTTATTCATATTACTATAAATAAATAATAATATTCATTTAATTGATTAAGTGACAAATATTATCATATATAAGAGTTAGTAATTAACTATCACGATCTCAAAGAATTTAAGTAATAGAAATAATCATCATGATAAGGAGATATATTTCTTACAAAACTTAATTATTAAATGTTATTAATCATAGGATCACTAAGTAGGGTATTAATAGATCTAGATAGTTTAATACATATCTAGTTGCTTCAAAGAGTTTTTAGTAATTGATCTCATAGTTACTTATATGCAAGATACTAAGATAAATATGTAGATCTTTATTAGAGAATAAGTACATTAAACTGATTCGACTTAAAACACATATGATTTTGCCAACATGTGAATAAGTGGTTCTCAAATTATAATGTGTAAATAGTAATTTTGCTTGAGGCATCATAGTTATACTATATGTATGTCATTATACTCTGATCTTATTTCTGAATCTATTAATAAGTCACCTAAGAATTAGTAATCGACTTTAATTACTTGAATATGGTTGTATGTTAATACATAATAAATGATAAAATGCTCTTAGTTAAAAAAAAATAATGTACTATGTGATTTATATAAGATGTGACTCAAAACTTAAGGTTATAGCATGATGGAAATTAGGAAATTAATTTTTAATTTTCCCAATAAGGTTATAATTATAAAGCAAGCAAAGTATTTCAGTAATTTGTTTGACATTGATTGCTTTGTTTGACATTGATTGTGTTTGATAAGGGCCAACTCGTGAACATTTTCTGAAAAATGAATTTCATTCTGAAATTAAAAGTCCAGGTGCACCTAGGATACTCTGATTTAAAAATTGTGAGAAATCTTGATTCTGATATATATTTTTAAAATTGAGTGCTTAGCCCCGGTGGAATGGATTGTGTACGGAAAATTAATTTGATGTGCGGGCGCGTAAATGCCCGGCAGGGGGTAATATTGGTGTGCAGGGCTGGGTTACTCTTTGGCCCTTTAGTTGCTTTATGTAATATCATTGCTTTGATAAATTTGTGATCTTGTGTATCATGTAAATTATGAATTTATGACCGTTATAATGTATACGTGCAATGTGAATTAAGATATGAATAATGTTACGAAATGTTATTACGTATGTTATATACTTGTGTTGTGTGATGCTAGTACCCTTTGGGTACGATTTTATACTCACTGAGTCCGTAGGACTCATCCCTTTCTTGTGGATATATTTTTTAGTAGCAAGACCTCGAAAGAAGTTAATCACTAATACGAGGTTTTGCTAAGGATTTGACGACAAGGTATGCCTCGGAATCTCATACTTGGAGTTAAGGATGAAAGTTTGCAGTCACATTAGCACTGTAGGTGTGAATGTGGTATGATGTAATATTCTAATACATGTTTTGTTGATGGTGTGAAAGGAGCAGTGCTCCTTATTGTCTTTGTATTGTGTTGAGTAACAAAAAGAGTTTATATGATTGTATTTTAAGGCATGTTCCATATTGTAAGGGACCTCTGCCGAAATTTTCAGTAAGTGTGATTTATTGTAATCACCCAACTTTTAATGTTAACTTTTGTTTTTATAATTTCTTGGTTTTACTCATTGGTGAGTTAAGAGTCAAGGTCGTTTCTTTATTTGAATCAGGGTTACTGAGATTTGGTTACCATTCCTCCGGCCAGTCATGCCTCCATGAGGGGTGTGACAGTTGGGTCACTCACGAGGGCCTCAGTAGGTACACGACCACGTGTATCAGCACTATCTTACTGCTCGGTGCTAGATTGCCTTAGCTCTGCCATCTTTAAACCCTTAAACTTCTCTTGCAAATGAAAACAAGTTATGTACATAAAACAGGGAAATAACTATGTAAAACAAAAAAGACATATCATACTTACACTGATGGCCTTCGACTTTGTGTCAACAAAGTCACTAGACTTTTTCTTATGAGTACAGTTAAAAAATCTCAATAACTGTAGGTTCTCGACACAACTGTTGCTGCTTTACAAAAATTTTAAAACACTATTGGTTAAAAAAAGTGTGATTAAATTTATAACTAATATTTATCAAATAAATATTACTAACTAGTTGCTTCTGGTGAACAACTGTATTAACAGAGCTAGATGCATGGTAAATATGCTCATCACCCACTCGCTTATTCTTGGTCATCATCCTCAAGCTCCTTATGAAGTAAGGGCTCACCTACTTGTTATTCAAGAACTCCCACCAATTATATGGGATCCAATATGGGCCCCCATCCTTCTTTCAAGCTAGTGGGCTCGATGGCTACTTCCTCTTCAGTTTCGCATGCATCTTTTGGAATACATTGACACAGTTCGAGATGAAGCTCTCTCCTCAAGGACGACCCTAAACGGTCTCTGCAACATAAATTACAAAACAAAAGCATGTTGTCAATAATTTAACATATTAAATTCAAATTAAAACTTAAACAATTATATAATTAAACTTACCATAAAATCATTATAGTATAACGTCTTCGTATCCTCCAAGAACTTCCTCTAATGGAAGCGCAGACCTAGAAGGTACTTCATGATAATACAAGAAATGGTAGACACTAGCTTCATGTTCTTGGGGTCGTCCCTAACTGAATGCTCTGCAATACAAACAAAAAGAAACTAACGTTAGTAAAATATAAGATATAAATATAATTCATACAAAATTATAAAGATAATTTACTTATTTGTCTCCAGTTATGTGGACGAGTAGGCAATCTTCCTCAGCTTCATGGGGAAGGGCAATCTTATCCTTGCCCTTTTTCTTACTCTTTGTGCCCGTACCTCACTCAGCGACGTCACTTGCCTCATAAGGACATCTTCCTCCACACGAGGCTCAAGATTTAACCCATGCTTGACAACCTGATCATGACCTGTAGCTGTAATACAAGTTAAGTAGTGTAAGAATAATAAAATTCATAAAAATTTAATAAATAACAAAATTCATTATCAAAGTTTAAAATTGTAACTTATAAGCCGGTGCAGATCCCAAGCTCGATGGGATCTGATTTGAGCTAATGTTAGAAAGGTTAGAACCTGCTCCTAAGATGTAGCAAGTAACAGAACACTGGGCAGTGGAGTTGTAGAGGGAATTGGATGTGGAGTGATAGAGGGAGCTAGAGGTGGAGCTGTAAAGGGAGCTAAAGATGGAGCTGTAAAGGAAGCTAGAGGAAGAGCTATAAAGGAAGCTAGAGGAAGAGCCATAGATGCAGCTTCCCTACATCCTTAGAGGGGAGTAGCACATCCTCTGGGCATGGCTATGTAATAACAAGATATATAGAAACTAATTAAAAACCAACAAAAGCTTAAAAGTCAACTAGAAATACTAATAACTTTACCAACATGCTAGCAATTCAATAAAAAAACAATGAGAAAATTGACTAATTCACAATCATAAGTATCCCCTAGAAAGCTAATTATCATTGTCTTTAGTACCATGAATTATGTTTATGACCAATTACTTAGTGATATTTTTCCTATTTAGATGTGTAGCTTACGTTAGGTAAATTTGTTTTACTTAACTATATACTTTCAACTATCCTTTTTACTAACATGTTTTTCTAATCTCTTTTGGATTATTGCTTCATTAGCTATGTAAATAGTTACTAGTCTTACTTGTAAAACTATGTAAGTTTTTTACTTTCCTATAGTTACATGGATTTAAAATAAGAGTACCAGGTTTTCTTAAAAGTTTCTTTTGCAATAAAATTTATATTAACATTTTTCTTTATAACTTCTTAATCAATATGGTGACTATGAATTTTTACTTACTTACAGCACATATATTTTTTATTCAAGGCTAATGAAAAAGCAAGTAAAGCCTACAACTACAAAGGGTTGAGACCGATAGTAAATTAAGCAAGTACTAATTCACCTCTATAATAAATAAACAGAAAGTCAGAAATATAAACAAAATATGCAACATGAAAAGAACTTCAACAATTAAGCCAACCAATAGTCATAAATACAAGAATTGAAAACAAAAAAAAAGGATTAATAAGGAAGTGCAACCAAAAAGGATGTAAGACATGACAATAAGATTAAATTCTAACATAACTTATGTATTATTTTGAGAAATGGTAAAGTACAGCTTGGCTATCCACTTTGTTTAAACTAAAATCCTAAAAATCTAGCCTCCCTTTTTCTCCACAATAGGAGCTATCTTTTTCTTCTGATCCTTTTTGGCTGAACTTCCTCATTAATTACATGTATCGTAAGTTTGTATGCCTTGGATGAACACCATTCTTGTCATTGAGATGTTCATATACAACTATTCTGCAACTAATCACTCTAAGGAATGGCCCTGTGAATTTATGCTTGTTTGTAAATGAATTTTTCTATTTAAGTGTTGCTTGATGTTAAGATACTATGACCGTTATACAAATTCAAAAATCTAAAAATAAGTTAGAGCATATACACTTTTGATGAAGATCTCAAGAAAGTTTTTTTTTCAAAATTTGAAAATCTTAAACCTTTTAGGCAAGCCTTTTACATTTGTACATTCTATTTGTGTTTGACATGTATTTAATCATCTAAGCAAAAAAAGACATTTATTTAATTAATGTTCCTCTCATAGCCTCTCTCCCTACTCTTCTGGTCAAATGGGCAAATGGTATAAATAAAATTGTGAGGTAGCTTAATAATTCACATATGAATAAAATTAGTTATGTTAATAAGTTAATATACAAGCTCTCAAACTTAACACTGAACAAACCAGTTAACAAATGTACAAGGTTTAATCTTTTGAAAATTTAAGCTTCTAGGAATTGTTTCCCAAGAGTGATTGCCAAAATTTATATACAAACCTGTTTCCTATATTGTTCTCAAGGTTGTTCTCCCTTCAACCTTAGGTTAAAAGAAAAAAGACTCATAAAACACGAAAAAAATAAATTCTTCCTATTATGGGTAAGGACTAGAACCAGATTCTTTAACCAGAAAGAATTTAGTTTAGATCTAGGTTAGTAAACTCAGCCATAACTTCAAGGCAAGTACTAATGCACATTATAAGGAAATTTATTCAAGAAAACAGAATCATAATTTAGCCTATAATGAAACTCAAGCTCAAACAAAATGTAATGTGATTGTTAAGTATCTGGAAACAAAAATCACTAGCAGAAAAGCCAGAAATCATGCACATGTATTCACTTTTCATTCATTCATTTAGGATAAACCCTTTAACTTAAAGCTACACGAGAGCTTTCTAACAATAGCAAAATCTAAAGCGTTGGGCAGAAAAAGAAACTACAAGACCAGAGCCCAACCGAAAGAGAATCAAACGAATAATAAACAACATAATGCACAAGTTCAAGAAATTAAAAATCACTTACTTGGGAGGGGATGAATTCTAGATTTTTAGTATATTCCAAAACAGACCAAGGAATTGTGAAAAATACCAATGATTTAAGAAAGAAAATTCGCAAGGTAGGTTTAAATTTAGGGAAAAACATCTGTGTCTACCTCCTCAGATGCAGTTACATTAAGTGGAAGGCCCAGAAACACAAATTTTTAAGTAAAATAATATTTTATATCTATGTTTACAAACATAGACGCAAATAATAAAACAACAGATGCATGAAAGCTCGTGAAAAATGGCATTTGGATGTGTTTAAATTTTTTATACAATATTTCTATATCTGCAGTTGTGCAAACATAGATAGTGATTATCAGCGTCTGTATTTTTTGAGTCTGCCAACATGCAGACACAGTTATGGTAATTTTTTGTGGTGACAACCGGATCCTTGTGTGTCACCATCATTTGCATGACTATGGTCACTCATTGGCTTGTCAAGGATAAAATCAAAGGAAACCAAGGTAGACTCGCAGTTTCCTTTCGCCAACCAACTGAGTAGCTTCAAGAGGGCTCAAATTTATTAGGTCGATTGATCATTGTAGTTTGGATTGGAAACTTTGCGCAGCTGGATGATGTGGAGGGGAATAGACAAGCTAAGAAGGATAAATGGACCAAATAGCTAAGGAAACCCATTGGACCGATCAGCCAAGGACATCCAACGGGACCGATCGGCCAAGTAAGCACCATCACAGCCAAAAAGGCTTAGTTGGGTTTGGTTGGGGGATTTTTTTTTCTCCTTTGTTTTTAGTTGATAAAGAGTATTGGAGATTGACTTAGGAGGATAAGCACAAAGGAAGGAGGGGATAAGAACAAAAGGATTATTTTTAGCCAAGTAACAAGGTGACTGGTCAGACTCACCTGGGAAAGTGACCGACCGAACAAAGAAGGTAAGGAGGCCAAGAACTGACCGATCAATCACTAAGGAGAAAGGGCAAAAGATTTTGTGTGGATTAGGTTATGTAATGCTCTGTTTGAGTCTTGGAATGTTTGGTATTTGAAAGGGAAATGAAAGATGAGTCCATCTAAAGAGGCACAATGACCGATCAGTCCTTGTGGGGAAGGAAACTGATCGGCCTTTTTTCCCGTGCAGTTGTTGGACCTTAGAGAATGAAATTGTTTTGGAAAAATTTTACTTCCTAATGTCTACACATTTAACTCATTCAACTATAAGCATGTGGGGAATTGCAAATATAACAAGTAATGACCCTTTGAATGCCCTTAGCTTATGCAGAATTCTTGCAACACGTTATGCGAGTATGTTCGAGCTTAATTTGGGTTATCTTCTTCAGTCCAAGTCTCGCACTCCTTAAACTGCTTTTTAGAGGAATAGTGATAATACCACATATAATATAATCTAGCTATATGATGACACGTGGCACTATATTCAAAATAACTGCAAGTACGATCAGCAAGCCACGTGGAATCTCATTAATAGCTTATGTACACTATATAAATGAGTACACAATTCCTAAAAAGGTAACTTTTAATTAATTCACTTTACTTTAAAAAATTACTATTATTTTAATCACACTCTAACATAAGCATCAAAGTGTCTATGGATATTACCCTATCACGTTGTTTAATGCTTTACAAACTTATACAATTGAGAACTTGATAGCTGTGGTTGCACGTCAAAACGGTCAGATCCTGATTTAAAAGGCATTATGTTTACTTATGATTAAATCCTTATAATAGTATAGTTCCTAATACATTAGGATTGTCCAACACATAAAGGATATGACTAGCCTCTATATAAATCTAAGGTTTAATAAGTTAGATTTATGGGTGTGCGTACAATCATAGCTTGAGCTAGTTATTTCCATTTGCAAACCGACGATTAGGCTGAAGGGAGCAATTCTTTAGAAGGACTTTAGAGCCAAATAAAGTTCTTGAATTATTGTAGGGATTCGGTAACTTTTACTAGCACACAAGGAATCTCTTAAAAGATCATATCATCTTCAAGCATGAAGATTCTTAGTTGGATTCATCTATTAGATATGCTTAGAGACATAATACTTATGCCGTTATTGTACTCTTGGTGAATCAACAAGAAAGAGTGAAAGCCGAATGAAAAATATGAATGTATTAAAAGCCTTAGAGGTACACAATTATATATATCTTCTTGTTGAATTGTTAAACTAGGATTAGCACATTTCATATAATTATAAAGTGATTTAGAGTTTAAAGAATCTAAAATTTTAATTTTTGTTACGTATATGATTGTCATTTTTATCCTGATTCCTAAAAAATATGTCAAATTGACGAGAATGGGAAAGTACATGAACAAGTGAACGTGAAACATCAAGTGGCGTGGCTTGTCTTATGTAACATTTTTGTATGTAATATATTGGAATATTGAAAGGTACATTAACAAAGAGCCATGTCATACCTTTACATGTGCCGGCCATATAGTTATTTGAAGATCATAATTGCAATCTAAGATGCAATCAATCATTTTTCTTAAACATTACAAGAAAAAGCACTATCAGCGACAACGGTTTCTTGTCACTAAATTGTGTAACTACTGTTGCTAATAAATATAAGCAACATGGTCCTATCTCTAAAAGCTTATGGTTCATACAAGTCTCGGTAATGACCATTATCAATGACAGGTTGTCTTTGATAGTCCTCAGCAGTAAAAAGAGACAGTGCCTCTGTCGTTAATGTATATCTCCAATAGTTTGAAGGGCACTTAAGAGCGACAACAATATTCATGTCATTGATAATTCATACCAAAGACGGCTTCATATCTTTGATAGGCTTTCTCTAATAATTTTTAAGTAAGACAACTAAAAAGTGATAGCAATGGTCCTAGATGATGTAACTAACATTTTTTCCATTTGCTAGTTTTCACTAATTGATTGATAAACTTGTTATACATTTGAAGAATAGAAGATACACATGAAATATTAAAAGAAATACACTGAAAGAATTTTCCTCTCTCTGTGCTTGTTTCCCAAGTGACTACTATCCTCCTTGCTCAATCCCTATGCTCTGCTCCAGCTTGCTAGTACTCCCGATTTGCCAAATGAAAGTCTACTTAATAGTTTTGCCCCCATGTCCAAATTTTTTTAAGTTAACTTGACTAAACATATAAACATGCTTAAAACATACTCAATACAATATGCCAAAAAATTCTTACTCTTCCTAACCAAAATCAGCTTCATACACACTCAATTTTGATGAACCTGCTATTAACATTGACTTTCTATGTTCCTTTTTTTTTTCCTTTATGTTTCATTTGAATTAGGAAAACATAGACCAAATAGAGAAAAATCGAGTCCGGGTCTTCTTCCTTTACACCATAAGTATCCTAGTTGTACTTCCAGCAACTAAAATGCAGTCACAATCAACATTCACCCCTTAACAAAAAAAAAAAGAAAACCACCAATCTTAGACAAATTAAAGGGAAGGATCTAACCTATTGATATAGAAAGAAAAAAAAACAAGGCATGATTTGATAGAGGAATTGAGGTAAGCCATAAGACTTAGGACCACCAAACTTTAAAAGAATTGCTGGAGGAAAGTAGGTTAGAGGGAGAGAGAGAAATTTTAGACAAAGAGAGAGAGAGAGAGGAAAATGAGAAGAAAGTCATGGTGTAGGAAGAAAGAAGGAACTTAGAGTTTAGGGGAAAGAAAAAAAAAACCACAACAAAGCTTGTTTCTGGTACGTTTAATATTGTCAAATAAAAAAATTATAGTTAAGGAAATAAAACATCATCTTGCAACAACACCCACTATCGTTGATAAAGAACAAACTGACGCTAATAGTGTTTTTTATTTTTGTACGAAATCTTATTCTTATTAGCGACTATGATGAATTTATCAGTGATAGGAGAATAATTTGTTTTTGTCCATATCTGTAATAATTTTTATGTTGTCATTGAAGCATAAAATGGTGTTACTAATAGTCATTTGTTGCGACAGCAATTTGGTATCACTAATAGTGTCTTTTCTTAGAGTGAAAAAAACTAGTGTTTCTTGATTTATACTATAACTTAAAGAAACACTATATGTTGGAGCCCACCACAAACATGAGTGTGGATGAAGAAGTAGGCAAGTTCTTGATGACATGGGTTCATGGTATTGAAAATAGGTTGGTATAGGGGAGTTTTCAATGCTTTGGTGAAACCAGTGTCTCAACACTTAATTTCGTCTAGCGTTAAGGGTAATGCGTGCACTATCTAGTGACAATATATATTACACCTTATCCAAACTATAACGAAAGCATTGGAGCCATTGTTAGAACTCATTACAAGGCTTGAGTTCCACAAAAAGAAACAAATACCATTTATTGGGAGGAATTGTACTATGTATAGAATGTTGAATCAAATGGATATTTGATACCCTTATCTAAATCTTGTTTTGATGATAACTGAATAATTAATATTCAATACAATAAGAAGCTAACTTGGTTACTTTAACTTCATTGCATGTACATTGGTAACTAAGTTTACTGTAAATATATCAGCTGAAATGATCAAACTTAATAGAAATCTTTCAGTGGATCAATCATTTAATCAGCTATGTAATCAATATGACATTGTTTCATCCATATTCAAGTTAGTTGTATATATTACCTGGAGAAATTAATCTATGAGTTGAGCTAACATACTAAATGAATAAAGATCAAAAAGCACAGTTTCACTAAAGTCCATCAACCGGAGGAATTAACTGAATACATTATCTTAGACAACTGAAGAAAAGATTTAACAATGTCGGCTAAAATATGATCAATAAACTCCAACAGCTAAATTTTCTTCAACAGAGCTGCTATGCAACTAGATTAAAATGAAATGTTTTATTTATAATCCAGTCAACTGAAGTTATCAATTGAATGACATAAACTGAAGTCTTGTGACTTATCTTTACGACATCATTTTGGAAGAAACATCGTTTTTTCATCTTCTTTCTTAAACGAGTAAACTTTAAATGTGCCATTTTCTTGCCAAAGCTCACAAGAAGACAAATAAGAATAGTTAAGGTCTAAAAAGTATGGTGTTGCTTTGATCAAAACACCTACGAACACTACCTCCCTAGTTTTGTGTTAAAAGGACACCTTTATTAGAAGAATTGACATTTCTACCCGTTGCTCATTTGCTCTTTTGACAATGATCATATTCTTCCAAGGAATGATTATTTTCATGTTTTAGGTTATACAAAGAGACTAATTATTTTAGAAGTTGTGATAATGAGCCTTACTCCAAATCATACACTATTTGCATCCTACTTCAAGATTGGTAAAATAGAGAAGGATTAACATTTTCTTATCCCTTACTCTATGTCCGCTCACTCAACAAAATCCTAAACTTTCATATATGTAAGAATACTTTTAATCTGGGTGATTGAGTGAAATTATATTTACCTATATTTGTGTTAGTAAGAAAAAGCACAAATGAGAACCTAGAGCTTAGAGTTAAGCTTTGTAAAGTTCTTCTTGCCAAGTTTTGAGGAACTTGTTATTTCTAGTTGAATCCGTTAATTCAGCTATTTTTGTTGATTTTAATAATGCATGTGCACGAATCATTAATAAGCAATATAGTGATAATGTAAAGTTTCAAATCCCTGAGGAATTGCAACTAATATTTAGCTAAATACTAAAATTAACACAATCCTAATTTTATCTAAACAAACAAATTAGAGTTGAAAACCCTAATTTAAATTAAACCAAACTAATGACAAATTAAACTAGAGAATTTAATGGATAAAAGACTAGATCGAATTACAATTCACTTAAATTAATCTTTTCTTGTCATGCTTAGTTATGGTAATAAATTATTAACCTAGGTTTTTAATTCAATTATAAGTATTTTCTAATAACTTATAATAATATCTGACTTAACTATTCACTATATTCTTATGTGAATTAAGTTAAGGAAAATTCATTAAGAATAGATCTAAATTGGCTACGTAAGGTATATAGGTATATTCCTATCCATACATATGAATTAAACTCAAACAATTATCTGAATGAATTCAAACAAGTGTTATCTCATTCAACACTAAACCTAAATTCCCTTTTCCAAGTTTGTTTAGGTTTCCTAATTCATCTGAAAGATGGTTAAGCATAGAATAAAATAAATAATCATATACCAATCCCTAAGCAATCCATAAATAAAATAAATTAAGATGCATGTTGTGCTCAATTATAATCCTATAGACTAATTTAATTTAAGCTACTTAATGTAAACATAAACCAAAAGAGTTTAACCATCAACGAAATACAAGAAAACTAAAAGGAGTTGAAGAGGAAAAGAAAACAAATGATGATCGGTCTTCAATCTTCAATCCTCCCAAGCTTCTCTTGATTCCTTGCACTCTTGAAGGCACTTTTATCTCTAAAGAAACTCAGTTCAATTGTATGCTTTTGAGTTCTCAAGCTATTTCTTCTTTTACATACTTTAAAACCTTCAATTTGACTTCTAAATGACTCATTCATGAATTAAACCTTCAAAACACATAAACTAAGTTAATATTGATTAGAACTCTTGTTGAAAAACTAAATTCTAGTCAAAAGCAACTAGGATTCAACATCCTAATACAATAAGGACTCAACTAGGAATTAAACCAAAAACTAAGAAAATTCAAAGTAAAACTCAAGAACATTGCTAAATTAAATAGTCAAAATGATATGAAATAAGTCTATTTCAAAAACTTATCACACCCCCAAACTTAAGGTTTTACTAGTCATCGAGCAAAAGTAAAGAAAAAAATACAAATGAAAACGACAAGCAAGAGATGAATCTAATGATTTCTAATGTATCCTCAAATATTTTCTTAAAAACTATTGACTTAAGGTAAATCATAGGTAGTATTCAAGGTCATGATTCAATTCAAGTACTAGTTTCAATCTTGAATGGATTTCCCATGGGCGTGTGCATGATCTTTTTACAAAAAAAATAAAAATAAATAAATAAATAATTCAATGCAATCCGGATTAGTTTATGTTTATGAAAATTAGAGCTTAGCACTCAAACCCCATAGTTTGTTTTTCATCCCTCTCTCTACTAACATAGACTAATACTAAGTCAAGGATCATTAGGATTTTATAAGTTTGTAATGTAAGGCTAGGGTAATGGTAGGTTAACAGATACTCATTAGGCTTAAAATCGCCCTAAGCTTTGCAGAATTCCCTTCACATTCTAGGTAATACACTCGCACTTGGCTAGCTTCCACTTTTCTTTTATCTTCACGCCATGCATAAACATTTTTTTTTCTCTCACCTCCCCTCTCCATTTTTTCATCAAAATTCGAAAGAATTCTCATACCCTCAAAATTAAAATTAACAGAGTTCTCAATTTTACAAGAAAGAGCACAAGGTATAGAAAACTCCTTGATACTTTAAGTACAAATTCCTTCTTAACAACTCCAAGGAACACCCCCAAACTTACTCCATTCTAGCATACAAAATTGGGTGAATGTGGAGCACAAATAAACTTTTTTTTTTTAAACTTCATTCTTTCTCCTTTTTTAAATCTTATAACTCCGTAATTTTCCTAGAAAGATCAACATCCTTAAAAGTGAAGGGTGAAAAACGAAATTAAAAAAGGGCTGGGTGAAAAATTAATGTGGTTAATCAAGAAAATGTTAAATAAGGCTTAACGGGTAAACTAGGATTAACATATGTCAAGGTTGGCTTGAAGAGTTCAAATGATCCAGAGATGACCTAAATCATGTCTTTAACTTAATATCATCTAGGATTTCATCTTAAGCAAACAAATTGTAGGGTTCTTAACCAAAACTAAATTTCATAAACATAAACGGTCTCTAAATAAGTATGTCAAGTCTAAGAAAAAGATCAAGTGTATAAATATTAGAAATCACATTGTAACAAAGTTAATAACACAAGAATTTAACATAAAATCAAACTATGCTCATGATTCCCCAAAAGTATAATCATTAGATGGAGGAAATCATTGGAAAAGCATAAAATATCTCAAGCAAAATACTAATAATAGCAAGTGCACTAATAAAACCCTCCCCAAACTTAAGACGAACTCTAAAGTAATTGAAAGATATAAAAGGAATAAGGAAAAAAAAAAAAAAAAAACTCCCTAATTACACACAATAATTTGGTAACAATAAAGTACATAATTTACTCACAAGGCTTATGAACGAGATTCGTCAGTCTGTTTTAGCTTGCAATGGTGTTGGAATATCCTCGATACGCTCTGGAATTGAAAATCAACAATTCATATATTATTCAAAGTAATTATTTCATAACTAATTCCATGAATTTCAACTCATTATTTTTAAGGATATTTATGTAAATCAACTTCTATATTTATAATAACATCTAAGTTTCCCTAGACATTTATTCAATATATAGAATATATATTTCCTCCTAATTCCTATGATTTACCACTATTCCTTATTTTCTTAGCTTTTATTCATCCTTTAATTTTGATTCATATACTCCCTAACTTAACATACTAATTATCCATAATTCGATTCACATATAGCAATTAAGCTAATAAAACACTCAAAAGCTAGGTTTAATCTTCTTAACTCATTATATATAAGCTATTTGGTTAGTGTTCTATGCTTAAACTTTTTTTTTTCTTTTAATAACATGCAAATATATAACTTAATTTAATTGAGGTTTAACTAATTGCCTAACTAAATTCTAACATACCCGATTTATATAGGGTTCACTGCATAATGAAATTTTCTATATCCATCTCACCCCCACCCCCCCCCCCCCCCCCCGGGTACCATGTTCTCAAAGAGGTATAGCCCTCTTCTCTTATTCCACTTATTATCGTCTAGGAAGAATAACTTGGTGGCCAAGTTGTTGCCAAAACAGAGACAACATGTTAATGTTTTAACTTCAGTTCCTAGTTACAACCACAGACAACATGTTATTGTTTTAACTTCAGTTCCTAGTTACAACCTTACTCCCACACAACCACCAAGTATTTCTTTTGTACTAAACTACTGTTATTAAGCATAAACAATCATACCTTTTATTTACTTAAGCCATTAGTCTGCCCCACCATAATCATCCAACAACTAATCAGTCAATAGGCTTCAAATTATCCACTACCACCTACACATGACATAAGAGTAAAAGAGAAAGATTTGCTGCAAGTCTAACTTATAAAAAATTGATTTCCTACTGCCCAAGGAAAAAGAACTCTTGGCCAGCAACCCACGTCTCCCAGTTGCTGCCCAAACTATTGTCCTTCAAACTTTGCTCTTTCACGGCTTGAATTTGTGAACTTGGATGGCAACAAAAGTGGTATACAAGGCCAGCTAAAACAGGGCAGCCCTGCTCAATACACCCACGGCAACACCTGCTGCACCCGGGCACAACTAGTGCACCCACATTAACCTCACTTCTCACGGATATAAAGATTCAATAAGTCTTGATGGCTTTCAAAACTTCAATGCCCACTGCCCTGAAAAACAGGGAATACTTGGTTGCCAAACCTCCTCTTTAATCCTCCCATGAAGCTAAATGACTAAGGCACAACAAGCACAAGGAAGGAGAAAGATGAAAATTCTTGAGCACATGAAGGCTCAGTTGAACAAGAAGGAAATGCAGAAACTCAAGGCATTCCTGTGGCAGTGGAGGAAAAAGAACAAGGCTGTGGTCGGTCACCCCAAGGGAAAAACGGGAAGCAAATTAAAGAGATGAAAAGAAAGACTAAATAAAATAAAATAAAAAAACATCTGCCATAAATTGCTTAGATATTTATATAATTATATATATACTGTAATAACCCAAATTCAATAGTTTAACGCATGTTTCAGAATAATCATACATAACCTGTATAATTAGATAAATAAAAATTTACATAAAGTAGAATTAAAGCTAATAAATTCTAGTATATGTACATGTATGCAATTAAAAGATTTATTTCCATTACATAATGAGTTGATGTGGACTTAGAGTCCACTTTATGTAAATTAAGATAATAAATTATGTTATGTATATGTTATAACCTAATAATCAAATGTATATTTAGAATTTGTTTTTGTGTAAGTTAATGCAATTCAATCGATGAATAAATATTTGTATGTAATATACCTACATGTGAATAGGAATAAGTTATTATATTATGTAACACTTTATGGACATGTAAGATACTACATTAGGAACCTATTATATCATATGTATATAATTATATATTATTCTAATAAACTAGTACCACACAAATGGGAGATTAAGCCTAGACCATAAATTTATAATATTTTAAGTCCTTTGTCTTTTCTTTCTTTGAAACTTGCCAACTTGAACTTTCTTTCTTCCTCCCCTTTTTGGACCAACTTTGCTTAACATCAACTCCTCTGTTTTCTTTTCTTTCTTCTTCCGTCTGGCAGTGGGTCTTCATATGGGTAGCCATGAAATCAAAGCCTTGGTTATACATGACAGCAAGTGAATTTCGCACTTCAGCCGTATGGGTTTTCGATCGTATTGAGGATACTCTGATATTGTCGCAGTCCAGACAGAACAACGGATCTCGTTCTTGAACCCTGTGAGTGAATTATGTGTTTCATGGTTACTAGATTATTGTGTGCAATTGTATGTATTTTTGAATTAGTGTGTTATAAGAGAAAATAAGCAAATAAATTATTTTAGTGATTTAAGTGAATGATACGTGGTTGAAATTTAGTGTGATTGATAAGGGCCAACAAGATAAAAATTTCTGAGACATGGGTTTTATTTGTGAAATTAAAGTCTAAGTGCACCTAGGATATTTGTATTTGATATGAATTATTCTGATGTTGACAATTATTTTAAAAACAAATGGAGTGATCAGCTCCAGTGGGATGGATTGTGTATGGAGAATTAATTTGTTTTGCGGGCGCGTAAATGCCTGGTGGGGGGAGAAAATATTGTGCGAGGCTGAGTTACTCGTTGACCCTTTGCTTGCTAAATTGGTTGTTAAGTGTTTGGTTGTTTGAATAATTTGATGGATATGTTGAATTTCATGAACTAAGTGGATTGTGATTATATGATAATTATCATTACGTATATGCAAAAATAATTAAATATGAACTTAAATCATGAAATATGTGTTGTGTGATGCTGGTACCCTTAGGGTACATAGTTTATTCACTGGGTCCTTGTGGCTCACTATTTCCTTTGTGGTTGTTTTTTTTTTTGTTTCCAGGAAACCACTGTTGATCGTAAATGAAATTTGATACCTGCCGATTCTGTTGCGGTAAGCTATATATTGAAAATCGTACTTTTGAAGCATAAAGGACGATACTTGCAGTCGCTTAGGGTATTATACATTGTTGTCAGATATATTGAGTTTACCATGGTGTTTTTCCTGGTTTGTTAGGGGCGGAGCCCTCCGTATATTGTGAAACCATGAGTTACTGTCAATTTTATAAACAGGTTGTTGTATGTATTACAGTATGGGCCATCATACAGGAAACTACTGCTGATATTTTCAGTGAATGTTTGATGTTTAACAGTTGAGTTTTGAATTTTTTGAATCAGTAAAATCTTAATTGTCCTGATAGTAAGGTGTTAAAGAGTAATAAATGTATAATATTAAGTCTTCAGGGTTACAGAGGTATGATTACTTATTCCTCCTGCCAGTCATACTCTTATTTGGGGTATGACATACATATATATATATATATATATATATTCCACCTTCCATTTTATATATCTATATAATTCACATCACTAAAGTTGTACTTAAATCAAATCCATATATAACTCTTCTTAGTGCAAATAAATTCATCATTAATAATATATATATACATGAAGATTTTAACGTACACATTGAGTTATCGAGTTATAACAGTAGTGCGAGATTATATTGCAAACGACATTGTAGAAAATCATTTGTATTTATACTCCAAAGGATGTTATATTAATAACATCTAATATTCTCGGATGGTTGTTGAACAAGAATCTATGTTTTTGGAACAATGTTCGCATTTAATGGATGATGAGTTATATTAATTTTTCATATTTTATACATAATTTTGTTTAAATTGTCAAAACTTATATATGATTTTAATTTAATTTGAACATTTATATGAATATCTTCAATTGAATTAGTTTATTACAATTTTTAGACTTAACTATATATAATATCAATTCAAATAGAACAAATCGTTTAAGTGCGACTTTTGGAAACTTTGACAGGATATAATCAGTTAAACAATTATTTACCAAATATTAACACAACTTTTAGTTAATTAATTTCATAGATTATAAGCAATTATTACCAGATGTCATACATAACTTATATTATAATCTAAAATTCAATTATAATAAAAATAAGTTAATGTTAATCTAATTATCGATTATAATTGGATAAACTTAAGCAAAACAAACACCTCTAAATAAATAAGGAGGTTACTAAAATATAGATATCCGATATCGTTTAATCCCTCTAGTTGTTTCATTTCTTTGGCTAGTTTTCTTTTTATTGTTTTGCGATTGGTTTTTTTATGTGCTCAATGCCTCAATTTATTTCTTTATTTTTTGGTATGGAACTTAGATTTCATTTCTTACACGAAATACATTTTTAGGTTAAAAAAAAGATAGAGATAATTAATTATCTAAGCAAAATTAGAATCCTGGGTCAATTGTATTTTACCTTATGAACTACCACCCATTTTACAACAATCCTCGTCAACTATCAAATTAGGAACATAACATAGTTGGAAAATAACACATAATTATCCCAATTATCTATTAAATCTAATAAATTAATTCAAAAAATACTAAATTATCATTGTTACAAGTTTTCTAATATCTTTTTTCCTTCTCTCTATTTTTTTTTTCTAACAATTGAACTATCTATATTGATCCAATTTGGTATATATTAATTGAAATATATATTATACTAAAATAAAATCAACATAAAATGTTCAATTTGATAGAAAACAAAAAATGAAAGAAATAAAAAGATATTTAAAACATATAGCAATGATAGTTTAGTCTATTTTAAATTAATTTGTTAGATTTAATGGATAATTTGGATAGGCTATTTGCTAATTGTGACTCAAATAAAATGGGTGGTAGCTTCATGTGAATAAAGTGCAATTGATAAAATTTTTGTATCTTATTTAATCTAATATTATAACAAGTAGTTGATAAAAATAATTAAATCATATCAGTAGCTTTCTATGACCCTACCAAATACGGGATAATATAAATATTTGTATGCATATCTTCTAATTTTTATTCATTTTTACAAGATATATTTTCTTATCTTATTGTCTATGAGTGTCAAAAGTGTCTACATGAATAAGAAAGTTTATATAAATTATGCATAAAAATAAAAATAATAAATAGAGGTGATGAATGTGTTAATAGTCAATATAAGCTGCATATGCAATTGTGCAGTCTTCTTTTCTTGGTAATTTTTCTTCACAACTCCAAAATTTCCTCGTAATATTATTAATATACCAACAAGCCCAAAAGGAAAAGGCCATAGTAGGTGCAGTTAGTGAATTTTATTAGAGACGTGGATGGAGACAACATGCCATTTTAAGTAGCCTAGAGTAGAAATGACGTTTTGAGTTTTCACTCCAAAACGCAAACAAATACTGTCTCTATCACCTTATCGTCCAAGCAAATGCATCAGTGACAAGGCAGTGACTTTAAGTAGTGATATAGACAATCAAACCTAGTCTTCATCTTATTTTCCAATCAATTACTAAACACAACATCGGGCACCTAGTTTAGTAATTAGTTTAGATTTGAATAAGAGCCAATCCATTTGCAAATTTGAGCGAGTGTGAAAAAATAGTTTGGAATTATTATTATTATTTTCTATAGATAAGGGACATTATGGGTCTATTTGGAAGTTTGAAGGGAGATGAGAAGGAGAATAGAGGATATGAAAGGAGAGGAGAGTAGAGAAAAAATAATGCTTATACTTTGTCTCATTTGGGAGTTTAAAAAACAAAGAGAGAGAAAAGAAAATGATAAAATATATTTTTTGTTTGGGAGTTGAGGGAAAATGAGAGGAAATGATACATTATTACATAATTTTATGATTATGCCCTTAAAAAAATTTATTTATATATTAATAAGCATTCAATAGAAAACATAGAGATATATTAGTCACAATATGTAAATATTATAATGTATCTTTTTCTCTTTTACCAAATCCTCCCTATTTAAAAAGGAATTAAAAAAATGCGCTTTTGTTGGATTTGGAAGGGTCGATGCATGTACCCGGCCTACATTTCCTCTATGTCAATTTAAATAAAATAAAATAAAATCTCAAATGAAGGAAAATGGTATGTACGCTACCCACTCTAATTTTCCTCTCCCTCATTTTCTTCTATTCAAATAGACCTTAAACTTTTTTGGACCATGAACTTAATTTTTTTAATATATATATTTGGTTAACCATGAATGTGGAATTCGAACTAGAAATTTCTCATTTTGAAGGATGTTCCTGTCAATGTAATAATTCTCATATTGTTAACATAGTAAAATTTCACATTATAATAATTAGATAAGATATTATTCTTAATACATATTGATTGGTTTTAGAAGTGAGACTCTAACATGATATCAAAGTAAGACTCTACGCTTATCAAGGCCCATGAGCATGACTGCTTAGCAACATTTCAGTCCAAGCGGCCATGACTTAACATTATTTATAAGTAAACGAGACATTTTTCTGCATAATAATTGGTTAGTTTTAAGAGTTAGGCTCTAACAGTTTCAATGTGAGCCAATGCTAAAGTGATTCTATATTTCTTTTAATAAAATATATTATCATATGCTAAAAGTAATTAATCTTTTGCAAAGACGTCACTTTGTATATGTCCGAGGTTTTTTCAATATATTTTGGTGTCTAGTGTTTTGTTCAAGAAATGTCAGTGTTTTAATTTCTAGCCACAAATATTTGATACTATAGGATTACTGCTTGAAATGAATCCGTTAGCTCTACACCCACGGCTTTATTTATTCTAGAGGTTTAAACTGCAACAAGCAGGTAGTTGAAGTCAAGACAAACATATCTCCTCAGACGTGGATATCATGTCAACTATATTAAATCTAGACTATAACATATACATAAATATATGGTTGGTTTTGATTGCATGGAATAAGTATAAATTTATAAAATATACTTGATAGTATTAATTATATATATTAGACTTGTCTAATAGGCGTGTTTAAAGCATTTGACAAAATAATATATGTAAAAAATTTATAATATTTGTTGTCATAATTTTAATATATTTAATTCTTAAATTGTTATTGTTTGAAAATTTTAATTTTCAAAACTTTATATTTATTACATCTAATTAAATATTCTAAACACACCGCCAAACAAACCCATATTGATATTCCTATATGATATCAGAAATTTTGGAGTATTAAAAGACATTGAAAATAAATTTCGTTTGTTGAGAGGAAAATATAATGCCACAATTATCAATACTATTATAAAAAAAGAAGAGACCTCTTAATAAATTAAAAAAAAAATCAACTTAAACTAATTAATTAAAAAACCAATTTTGAAAGAAAAAGAAAAGAACACTAAAAACAACAAAACTACCCAATTCATCCCTACTTCTTGCAGAGATAGTTGCATTAAAAAAAAAAATTACTTATTGTGAGGGAGATTTTTGGTAATTTAATCTAAATGAAAAATGAAATTAATGTTAAAAAGACTCCTCATATAGTTCCTCGGTTCAAAGTCAAAAAAATAATAATTTCACTTTAAAGCTATTAACACACATTATATATAAAGAGTATGGTGCTAATATATAAATTTAGGAGTATATCTAAAAAGAGTTATATATAATTATCTTAACAAATTAAAAATAATAATATTTTTGAATATGGGGTAATGTTAGTTGAATTAAAGGTTTAAGGTAAATTATACTTTTGGTCCCTATCATTTACTTTATTGCTATTGAATCCTTATAATTATATAATTGTATCAATTGGTTACATGCTGCGACTTTTTGTGAGCGGTAACACTAATGAAAGTGACATCACAAAAAAAAAATTATATATATATATAAACAAAACTTAAATTTTATTTATAAATAAATGAATTATATTTAAAATTAAAAATTTATTTTAACCCTCAACCGTTTCACCTCCCTACTCTTTCTCTCATCTAAATCCAAACCCACAATCCCTGAAACTCCTCCCTTCGTTTCTTCCATTTTCAACCACTCCTCTACCACACTCATCTACCAACCCCTCATCCTTTTAGGCATGCTTCTTCTACCTATCATAGCTCTATTTTTCTTTAACTGCACTACTGGGTAGAGTCAGACTTAATTGTCGCTTTCCTTGGCTCTATTACTCACCCACATAGTTTTCTTTGGGTTGTGGAATTTGATCCAAAAAAATAATGTTTTCCTCATGACCACTATGGTAGAATTGAACTGCCTTAGGTGAAGAACTTGTAATTGGTGTGTTTTGGAATTTTCTCTAAATTTGTTATGGTCTTAGGTAGATCTATATTTTTTTTGCGGGTGGTGGTTTAGGTTAGTTCAATTATGATAGTGATTGTGATGTTTCGCAATAAAATTAAAGTCAACGAAGAAGAAGGAAAAAATAAAAATAAAAATTAGTTTATTATTTTCTATTATTTTCTTTTAACCTTTTAAAATTTTAAAATCTTTTAGATTTTATTTATATTTTTATATAAGTTTTTATAATGATTTTTATCAATTTTTCATTTTTTCACTATAAGTATATGTCAGTCCATGCTACTTCTATCAGTGTTAACATTAACAAAAAGTAACAGTAGGGATCCAATTAATTCAATTTTATAGTGAAGAAAACTCAATTGTAACAAAGTGAATTATAAGGATAAAAGTGAAATCAGAGTCATTAGAAGGACAAAAATATAATTTAGTTAAAGGTTAAACTGTTAAATAGACTCAATGATTAAATCTTAATCTCTTAAAAAAGAATTTATTGGCAAACACAAAAGAGGATTGAAGAGATTGGCAGTGTACGACAAAGATTAGTTTGGAAATTAAGCTAAAGTTCAACGACTCAATTATTGTGTTTGGAAGTCATTCTAAAATTGTTTTTAGTTTGAATATAAACAAATGGAGACAATACATAGACCAAATAATTGTTAGCAAGTGGGGGTAAGGACGGGCAAGTTTTTGTTTTGTTCCTCCAATTGAACTTCGAAGATGCCGTATTCTATTCTAGCAAAAAAGAAAAGAAAAAAGATGCCACATACTATATATATATATATATATATATAATTTTATTTTTTTCATATGTTATAAACTATATACTATATTTATAGAATTTTAATTTTTGAACAATTAGAAGTTAATATTTATATCGACCATGTTACAAAAAACAAATATATATTTATATTTGGGGATTCTTCTTGCACCTTGTAAAAGGTCAGATCAGATATTTTTTTTTTTCTTTTTTCATTAAGTATCGAATATCCTGACAAAATTTTGAGTCGGAATCTAACTGGCTGAATTTTACATAAATTTTTATTTAATAATTATTTTAAAATATCTCATGTGCTTGTGTATGTATGACATTAAAAAAAATTACATGTGCATTTAGTCTATTTTTAAATCATTAATATTAAAATAAAAAAAATTTAGTTAGCTAATTAAATGTTGATTGAACTCAAATTTTAAAAATTGACAAAATTGAATATTGAGAGTAATTGAATGTTGATGGAAGATGAAACAATTACAATGAATAATTAAGTATTAATTGGAGACAAAATTACAATAAATTTGATTATTAAATGTTGATTGGATCTAATCAACTCCAATCACCATTTAATTATTCTAAGTCAATGTTAGTCGTTTTTAATTGACCCTGGGTCAATGTCAATCACCTTCCATGATCTACCAATTACCCTCAATCAATTTTAATTACCTCAACAAACACAATTTTGTCTACCACCACATCTCCTGTAAATGACGTCACATTAGATTTGGGAAGTAGATAGAAAAACTCAAGGTACAAAAACTATTGAAACTTACTTAATTTTATTTTTTTTCCCTTAAACAACTGAGATTTAAGCAAGCCACAAATTCTTTACGATGAATCTCAGTGCACACAGAGATCATACAACATCTTTTTTAACAACCATCTACAATGTCATTTTAAACGAATTTTATCATTTCATCTTGGATTAAAAATTCTAGTACTCGTGTCAAGAAAACTTTTTCAAATAGATTAAATCATAGAATTTTATTCTTTTATTGTAAAGAATATTAATTCAAAAAGTTGTATTATTGTTTCTATAAAATCAATATATTTGTTATTTGTGCACTATTTTTGTCCTTTAAATTTCAAGCTCAAAATTTGTGTTCATAATTGACCAAAACCAGACTATTTTGTTTCCATCTGAAGTCATTAATTATCCGCACATGTACTACATAATTGTAATGTTAAATTGTTATTATTTGATTTTTAGTGTATAAATTTATATGCTATCGATTGGCGGATCCACTCACAAGTCAGTGTGTCAACTGACTTTAGCAACTTTTAAAAATAATACATAGATCTTAAAAATAATATATTGTCTCTACTCATTTAGTGTTAAATAAATATTTTTTCTCATAAATTTTAATTTTTTATTTTCAATTTTGTCCTATAAATAATTTTCTCTAAGACAAAAATTAAATTAACAAATATGAGTTAAATTATACTCTTTAAATTTTAAATTTTGACACTTAACATTTTCAAATTTTTTTATAATTTAATAATTTAATAATTTCATATTCAATTATTCAAATTCTTTTTTATCTATTTGATTATTATTATTTTTTTCTAATTGAACGCATAACACTTGATAACCAATTCTATAATCATATTATAAATATGCATATCCCTTAACTACAAATTTTTTGAAGGTGCTAATTGTACCTAGAACCTGGGATCGAATCATACTTTCACCTAGGAAAGGGTTTATGGGAAGGGTAAGAACTACTTCCCATTGTGTAGCACATAAACCAACGAGCTTTACTACAAATCAAAAAAATCTTTAGAATCTATCAATTTCATTAGTTTGACATATCTTTTCTCCTATCCTCTTCTTATTAAAAATTATCATCGAAATTTAATTTATTGGTATTAGAATTGTAAGATTGTTTACTAAACAACCTTATGTCATACTATTTAATAAATTTTATTCTTGAATGTAACCCTTGGTTCTTGAGCTCTTAGTTAGTTGCATAAGATCTTATGATATGGTAGAAGGTTTATACAACTCCAATTGATTATCTGTGTCACACCTCCAAAATGTAGGTATGACTAGCCGGGAGAAATGGGTATCCATACCCCCGTAACCCTGACTATTCAAGTAATATGCACACTTTATAAATAAGACTATCATATATTATAGAGTTAAAATAAAATCTAGTAACAACGCTTGAATATAAAAAAAATTACTGAAAATATTGGCAGAGGTTCCCCGTACAGTGGAACATACCATCACATATATATAATCAACCTGGTTACAAAGTCAATCATAAGGTCTAATATCATGATATATTGGGGAGCTCCGCTCCTAACAAAAACATGTAACCACCATAGTGAACTCAATACATGTACACATATATATAAATCAATAATACATAACATCTAAGGTGACTACAAGTATCCTCTGTTATGCTCCAAGTATACGATATCCGAGATATAACTTACCACTACAAAGTCGGCAGGTAGCACTATATAGCAATCAACCACGGTTTCCTGAAAAAAAAAAAAAAAATAACCACAAAAGAAAGAGTGAGTCAGAAAGACTCAGTAAGTAAATCATGTACCTTATAGGTACCAGCATCATACAACGCATATATCACAATTTACAACTCATATTCAAATCTATTTATGCACGTGCATGATTATTATGATTATACAATCACAATTCACTTAGACCACAGTCCCAAAATAACAACCAAATCATAAAAGTAAATCAACAATTAAACAATCAACTAAACAAGCAAAGGGTCAACGAGTAACTCACCCCCGCACAACAATATCTCCCCCACTGGGCATTTACGCGCCGGCACAACAAGTGATTCTCCGTACACAAATTCATCCCACCAGGACTTAGCACTCCAATAGTTTTTCAAAACCATTGTCAGAATCAAGATAACTCATACAAACTTTCAAGTTCAAATAGCCTAAGTGCACCTGGATTTTTAATTTCAAAAATGAAAACCATTTTCAGAAAATTTTTACATGTTGGCCTTTATCAACCACAGTCAATGTCAATCACATATCATCCAATTAAATCACTGAAGTAACTCATTTGCTCAGTTTTTATTTTAACTCATTAAATTCAAGTACGTATATAATTGCACATAATAATCTAGTAACAATAAAGCACATAATTCACTCACTAGCTCACAAATGTAACTCGTCGGTCCGTCTAGCCTGTGGCGATGTCAGAATATCCTCAACACTCTCTGGAGCTGAAAATCATAAATTCATAGATTACTAATAATCATTTCAAAATTAATTCGATACATAGACATTAATTTAACTTCCAAAATTTAATGTTACACTATATATATTAAAATTAATCTCCATGTATATATAAAATTTAACTTTAACTAGTTCCATTATATATATATATTATTTTTTTATTTTATTTTTTTTATATACCATTCACCCTTACTAATTTAATAATTATACACTTAATCTAATAAAACTTCCTAATTCATTTGGTTGAAACAAATCATTCCACTTTGTCCTATTTAGCTAACGGCTTGTTCTTTTTTCAGCTATGACCATGGTATATCACCACACACTCTCCTCTTCCTTCACACTCCACCGATCATCCAAGGAGAATAAACAACCAAGTTACTGCCCTAAAACAGGGAACAACAGCTTGGTCACTATCTTCCATTTCCAAGTCACGCTCCCTATTCTTCACAACCAGCCGTCCAACCTTCTTCAAGATAACCCCAATCACTACCCCAACAAACCAAACCACGTCTTTTAGCCATTCAAAGGTACGGAAAACAAAAGCAGCCAAAAGAATAGAATTTCTATCCCTCTTAAACTTTCATCCACGAGTGTCTGAAACAGGGCACTTCATAAAGCATAACCATATGCTAGAAATTTAACTTTCCTCCAAGCTTCCTTCCTCATAGAATCACACACTGAAAAAAGGCATGGGCGTGTAGCAGGAACTAGGAAAATCAACCAAGCAGCCAGCAAGATAACCCAAGATAGAACATGAAAAATTTCCAGCCAACCCATCACTAAAATTTTCAAAACAAATTACTTCCCCAACACAATTACACACACAGCCACTAAAGGAAGAAAATAGACATAAAACAAACTCAAAAAGAGAGTTGAAACTCTCGAGTACCACCACCTTGACAAAGATTAATTTCAACTCTTAAAACTCCCTTTTTGTCTACACACCACACACCTACTCGAAGAAGGATCAAGAACTCACCAAGAGTTTGAATTGGATTGCCAAGAAAGGAGGAGGTCACAACTAATCCAGCAATCAATCAAGAACAGGGAGGAAGGTTCAGCAGAAAAAAAAAATTGGGGAAACTAAGTCAGTTTTGTTTCTTCTTTCTCCTAAAAGAAAAGACGCATAGCAGAAAAAGAAAGGAAAGTAAGACAAGTAAAAAGAAAGCCAAATAAAATAACTGTAAAACCTAAAAGAGAAATACCCAAAATTATTTTGATGAATTGGATGAGGATTCCTCATACCAAAATAATATATTTATACTACGAGATTGTGTGGAGTACAAGTAAGTCAACTATACATAAATAAGGAAACTATAAATAAGGAAATTTGACCCACTAACTAAGTTGTCTATATTTACACTCTAACACTCCCCCTCAAGCTGGAGTATAAAGATTATATATTCCAAGCTTGTTGCATAAATATCGCAGTTGGTTTCCTGCCAAAGATTTTGTGAATAAGTCTGCTAACTGATCTTCTAATTTTGCATATGTTGTCTTGATTGTATTATCCATAAGTTTCTTGCGAGCGAAATGACAGTCAACTTCTATATGTTTTGTTCGTTCATGAAAGATTGGATTTGATGCAATATGTAATGCAACTTGATTATCACATACTAACTTCATAGGCTGTGAGTGCTGAAATCCAAGTTCATCTAATAAATTTTTCAGCCAAACTAACTCAGCAGTGGTATGAGTCATGGTCCTGTATTCAGATTCAACACTGGATCTTGCAAAAACAGTCTTCTTTTTGCTTTTCCATGAAACAAGATAGTAGATCTTCTATCAAATTGAGAGCCTGCCCAATCAACATCGCTATAACCTTGAACTGGAGTAGAATTATGTTTATAGACTAATGTATGACGCCAACCATGTCCTTGAACTAGAGTGTGCCTATGATTCTTATAATCCATTTCCGGGTGCAGTTTTAAGGTATTTTAGGATACGAATAACAGCATACCAATGAGATGTTCGAGGCTAAGAAAGAAATTGGCTAACCACACTCATTGTAAAAGCAATATCTGGTCTACTGACTGTGGATAATTCAGCTTACCAACAAGACGTTTGTATTGCTCAGGATTTGTTAATAGCTCCCCTTCATCCTCTACAAGTTTAGTGTTGGGATCCATAGGAGTATCTACAGGTTTGGAATCCAACATACCTATATCACTTAAGACATCTAGACAATACTTTCTTTGAGAAAGGCAAATCCCTAATTGTGATCTCGCAATCTCAATGCCCAATAAGTATTTTAAATGTCCTAAGTCTTTAGTTTGAAACTTAAACTGTATGAATGATTTCAATTGCTGAATCCCATGATTATCATCACCTTGTAATCACAATATTATCCACATATGCAATTAAAAGAGTTCTGCTATTAGATGTATGTTTATAGAAAACTGAGTAATCAATAGTATACCTCTGAAGGCCAAAACTAAGAACAACTTCACTAAATCTACCAAACCAAGCTCTAAAAGATTGCTTTAAGCCATATAGAGATTTTTTTCAATAGACACACCATTAGGATGAACTTTCAAGATATATATCTATTTACATCCAACAGTGGATTTTCTAGAAGGTAAAGAGACTGGTTCCCAAGTACTGTTAGTAGGTAGGGCAGTCATTTCATCAACCATGGTCTGTCGCCACCCGGGATAAGCAAGAGCATCACTGGTGGACTTTAGAACATAAATAGAAAACAAAGAGGATACAAATGCATAATAGTGTGAAGAGAAATGATGATAACTCAAAAAAGTATAAATAGGATAAGGATTACGAGTTGAACGAGTACCTCTTCGTAAAATAGGTGGCTAAGCAGGATCCGAGGCACGAGAAGATGTTGGTACAAAAAGTGAGTCATTATGTACATCAACAGTGTCTGTTGGAAGATCAAGTAGTAGTGCAGATGATGCACGGTCATTTGGTCTAAGATAAGGAACCAGAAGAGCCTCAGAGATAGGAGGTGACTTGAGAAGTAATAGAGTGCGAGTTGTTTCAATTAAATATCTATTTTTGTACTCAGCAACTCCATTTTGTTGAGGGGTGTGAAAACAAGATGATTGATGCAGCATACCTTGAGATGTCATAAAGTGCTAAAATGATGTAGAAAAGTATTCACGTGTATTATTACTACGCAAAATACGAATAAAAACGCATTTTAATTTTTGTACAAAACTGTTGGAACATAGAAAATAACTCAGAACGATTTTTCATTAAGAATAACTACGGACAACGAGAATAATCATAAATAAAAGTTACAAAATACTGAAATCCCAAAAATGAACTAACATAACTAAGACCCTAAATATTAGTATGAACAAGATGAAATGGAGACTCTGCTTTAAAATGACTATGCTTTGGAAACGAAGCTGTGTGTGCTTGCCAAGCTGACACGACTCACAATTTAAAGATAACAGAGGTGACAAACGAAAAACCATTTTCTGAAACTTGGATAGACTAGGATAACCTAACCAACTATGAATGAGAATAGGTGACACATCTGTAGAGCAAGCCACTGAAGATGTAGGTAGTGTGGTAAGATAGTAGAAGCCCTGTGACTCACACCTTGTGCCAATTGTTCGACCCGTACGTCAGTCCTGTATAGTAAAGGAATCATCAATGAAAGTGACAGAATAATTGAGAGACGAATCAATTGACTAATAGAAATTAGACTGAATGAACATTCTGGGATATAAAGCACAGACTCTAAAGGCAAAAAAGATAATGGTGTAGCTTGACCTATATCTTTAGCAATGGTTATGGAACCATTAACTATAGTGACAGTGGAAAGTAATGATGGATTACTAATACTAGAACAAAGTTTAGGGTTACCAGATATGTGATCAGAGGCACCAGAATCAAGAATGCAAGTGTCAGAAGAGGTCTGAGAGAGGCAGGCGAAAGAATTACCATGAGAAGATTGCTGGGTAGCTTGATACTGTATGAACTTATCATATTCAGTAGCTAATAATGAGATATTAAGGGGCTTGTCTTTAGATGGTGAAACTTCAACTGAATTGGTTGACTAAACAATGTTAGCTGTAGGACCCGAATAACCAATTAGTTGACAACACTTTTCCCTAGTATGGCCCATCCTGTTACAATGAGTGCACTGGGAACGTCCACGACCTCGACCTCCTCAACCATGACCTCCGTGAGTATCAGAGTAAGAGATCAAGACTGAGGAATCAGGAGATAGATTCTCAACATGTGTTACTATCAGAGAGGAGAGATGTAACAGCCGAGCAAACATTTCTTCCATGGAATGAATAATCAAACTAGCAAATATCTGATGGAGAACTGGATCAAGATTAGCTCGAAGGCCATATAGAGTGAGAATCATGAATAGCTTGTCCCTTTGTGACTCTTGATCAGCTAGATCAGTGGTAAGAGGTAATATTTCAGCAATTTCAGCTTTGACATTCTAAATCTTACCCAAATAAGTAGACATATCCTGATCAACCTGATTTAGATTTAACAAATTAGAAACCACAGTGTAAAAACTTTGGATAGCATTAGTGTATAAACTTCTGGCCCGTTTTCACAATTCAAAACATGTCTTTTATGCTCGAAAAATCTACAATATAGAAGGTTCAAGGGATGCTAAGAATAAACTGCATAATGGGCATCGATCTTTTTCTAATTGGGTTGTTCAAAGGTTATAATATCGGCCAATGATTTTCGCGAGATGATTTTTATATCCTTGTCCCATAAATCATAACTCAACAGATGCAGTCCAAGATAAATAATTAGATCCATTCAATTTCTTAGTAGTAATAACAAGGGATCCAGAAAACACAGAAGTAAAAGTACTAGGTTTTGATATACATATTTCAGATTTTTCAAAGGTAGACATACAGACGAATAGTGTGATGACCAGTACCAATGAACAATACTTGTAAACAGTACTGATGAACAGTACTCGTACTGCTGAAATGAGACGTAGCAACAGAGAAACACGCTGGAAAGAAACACAGTAAAAAATAAAAATTAGGGTTTTCTCTCCATGTAAAACCTAAAAGAGAGATACCCAAAGTGTACGTTGGAAAGAAAAACAGTAAAAAATAAAAATTAGGGTTTTCTCTCCATGTAAAACCTAAAAGAGAGATACCCAAAGTGTTTTGATGAATTAGATGAGAATTTCTCATACCAAGATAATATATTTATACTACGAGATTGTGTAGAGTACAAGTAAGTCAACTATATATAAATAAGGAAACTATAAATAAGGAAATTTGACCTACTAATTAAGCTTTCTATATTTACACTCTACCAACAACAATTAAATACATAAATTCTAACGCACAAATTAACTTATCTGATTATGACACTTTGTATTTCTCATGCATGCAATTAAGATAAATATCAATCAATTTCCCAATAATGAGTTTATTAATGATAATAAGAGAGTTCAATTGATTAGTCTGTTCAACATTAGATAAGTTTAACTATTTAATTTTATGAACAAAGAAATATTATTTTGTGAACAAGTAAAACTTAGGTTTGAGGTGATTCAACAAGATCAAATTTTAATGTTTATTTTTTCATGTTTTTAGTGTTTCATAATTTCTTGCAAAATAATAAAAGACAAATATTTTATCTTCATGTCGTAGTTTAAATATAGAAAGTTTTAAAAATTATTTAATTTCATAACTTAATTTGAACAAAATAAAACAAGTTCCTCACTTATGTTTAAATTAAGGAAAAAAGAGTTTGGGACTAATTATAATACAATCACTAAAATTGAGGGAGTAATTAAAGAAAATCCCCCAAAAAAGAGAGAGTATTGCAGTATTGAGAAATATGAAAGAGGTGTAAAATTGTGTATAGTCGTGGTGATGGAGTTAAAATTAAAATAGTAGAACAAGAATAACAAGAGTTAAAGATTAATAAATTAGAAGTTTCAAAGGTGTAGTAATTTTCAAATTAAATTACTTTTGACTACAGCAATGACTAATAATTATTAATTTATATTAAATATTTTTAATTATATAAAAGGTAGAGGAAATGGAATAAGAAATCAAAAATTGATATTTATTAGTATTAAAATTAATCAATTGAGTAGTTATATGAGACAAACAAAAAAGTTGATAGAAAAGTATTAAATTTTGTGATTAATATTAGATGTATCGAAAACCAAATATTTCACGTGAATAACATTATAAATGTACTTCATTTTAACTTATAATTTTAATAAAAATATTTATAAGCATCAATTATAGTTACCGTGTCTTGATATATTTAAATTCATTAAAAGTAAAAAAATATTTTAAACTAAAAGTTTAAAAAATTATAAATGAAATATGCATAGAGATATTTATATTTATTTAAAGAATTTCTATTTCTCCACTGATCGACATGACGCAATCGTGATAAAGCCTAATGGAAATGGACCCGAAGCACATGGTTTATGCACGTGATTGTGCATTCTAAAGTCAACTTCTGGCATATAATTATCATCATATTTTGATATTTTTATCTATTTAAATTATTTTTTATTATTTTATGTCACTCTCCAATGCAGAAAATTCTAAATTAAATGTCAGTAAGTGTTCCCGTGCAGACTACTCCATTGGTGCTGTCTCATTAGTAATTTAGTCATCATTAATTAATGACGTGTTGCCTTTTCAACGGTTTTAAGAGCTCCTTCCAACCAAAATTAAGTGTATGGATCATACTTTCTTTTTTCTTGTAAGAGAATATTATAATTAATTGTAGTAAAAACTAAATTTATTAGAATATATTATTTTATTCTATAATCAATTATTCTTACTATTTTTATTCTAGAAGCGTTATCAACAACTTGATTGTAAATTATTTTTTTGCCAATCATGTAAAACAAATTTATACAAATTATATATATATATATATATATTAATTAATTATTAGTTTAACTGATAGAATATAAGTTGAAAGAAGTTAAACTTTGCAAGTTTAAAACGGGATAAATAAGAAAATTTACAATTTAGGCTGAAAAGCTTTGCATTATTAGGTGCAATGTATATAATTGTTTGTCATAAACAATTTAAAACAAATGTTAACTATTGCATTGCATTAGATTGCCAAAAATTGTGTAAAAGTAACACATTAATGGGTAATTAGTTAAAAATATATATTATATTTGCCAACTATTAGGTATATTACACTTTACCTAATGTTATTTAAGATACATATTAGAAAATTATAACTAAATTTGAAAACAATACAGAAAACTCAATCTTACTAATTTTTAAAAGCATTTGGTAAGATAAAACAAATGCAAATATATAATTAGTAGGGCATTAGTTATGAATTACATAACTGATGTTACCTATTATATTAAAGAATACATAATTTAAATTATTAAGAAAAATAAAGAACTAACTCATAAACATAAAATAAAAAATATATTCATTACATTAATAAATTAATAAATAAGAGACTCAAATATAAAATCTCGTAATTTCGATTCCTCTGTTTTAATTGATTGAGTTTGCAGCTCATATGTTATAATTACGCTTTAGCTAATGCCTTTTAAGATGCACTAAAGAAAAAACTTAATCCTTAAGCTAAAATGACTAGTTAAAGAAATGATAGTCGACATAGAATCCCAATCTTAATAGTGTCTTCTCAATTAATTAAAAAGTTAATGTGAGATAGAAACTACCACATTATTGAATGTGGACTTTGTTAGATGCGTCCATGAAGTAGACAACACCGCGTTTCATTTCTTTCCTTCACTCAGTAACGAAAAAACGCTAAGCAGACACGTCCATTTCAAACGACCCTAATAACTTTTTTCCTATATATGGCTTCTGTCTGTAAGACACATCTACACTATCTTCAATCTTCATCCTTTCTTCTCTCTTCTTTCTGACAGTGTATCCAACTGAATCACAAACAATAAACTCATAAATTTCCTCTGGGTCTGTTAAATTAGCAAAGCACTAATATAAATTAAAGAAAAGGGCTTTCAATTTTCATAAATTTCAATTGGGTTTTGATTTGATCAACTGGAAGTTAAATTTCTTTGAAAGATGGTTTGCTTGGTATCTCGCACTGGAAGGCAATTTCAGAGATACAACAACATGGGTGGCCGCCAAGTTGTTGGGTGAGTTCGATTTGGATCAATCTTTATGCTTCTTAGGTGTTTGTGTTTTTGCTTGTGAAATTTCTCCTCATTTTTCACATGGGGTTTATTCTTTTTTTGGTGTGTGGCTGGTGGCCCCCCTCATTGTTATTCCTCTGGATTACTGTTCTTGATTAGAAATTGACCCTAATTTCCATTTCTGGATCTAATATTGCAGGTGCATACCTTATAGATTTAAAGAAGGCAGTGATGGTAACATGAGCAATGAAATTGAAGTTCTTTTGATTAGTTCACAGAAAGGCCAGAAATTTATGTTCCCTAAAGGTGGTTGGGAACTTGATGAATCTATAGAAGAAGCAGCTTACAGAGAATCTCTTGAAGAAGCTGGGGTTCTTGGCATCGTCGAGGTCAGTATCCATTGAATGAATTAGGAGGAAATTTGAGTGTGGGTTGTGGATAAATGAATCTAACTTTATTATTTATGTTGACATTGCAGTGTCAATTGGGGCAATGGAACTTCATTAGCAAAAGATATGGCACATATTATGAAGGGCATATGTTTCCTTTGTTTGTGAAGGAGCAACTTGATCTCTGGCCAGAGAAAAATGTCCGGCAAAGAATATGGGTATGTTTCCCCTCTATTATATACTATTTCGCCAGTTAAATTTTAGTACTCTAGCTTGCAAAATTATTCTAATTTTTCTTTGTATTATCTTGTGTAGATGACTGTGCCTGAAGCTATAGAAGTTTGTCAGCATTGGTGGATGAAGGAAGCTTTAGATACATTAGTACAGAGGCTCAAGTCTACTCTGCAACAAAAGGAGGATGTGGCGGTTACTGAATTCTTTATAGAAAGTTCTTTGTAGATAGAACATCGTTTCATATGTTATACATATAAAGTGGAAAAGGAGAAAGAATTAGACAGCGGAAAACTCAGGAATTGTAGAAAGGAAGATAGTTGTTTGTGTGATAAACTCGGAATTAGATTTTTGTGGAAGTGATAATTGTATATTTCTTCAGCCAAAATAATAAATCCATTACTTTGCTTGAATTTGTCATGTGGTATTTCTCTGTGATTCTGGTTTTTCTACAAATAGAACTAGGTATCTAGCAGGATCCTAGTACGGCTTGGAAATTATAATTAGACGCCAACCAGTTGTCTAAAGAAGCTGAAAACAGAAGAAACCTAATTTTAACTATACTTATTTGTATTGTTGTGAGAAATAAAGAATTTTGGAGGACTAAGTTATTGTTTAGAGATTTAGTCCTTTTGGATAACCATTTGCTTTTGGGATAGAATATTACAATGTGGGGTTCCACATATTCCTAACTTTATGGTATTGCATGATTGTAAGAGGTGAAAATATATTGGTGAGGTATTATTTGAAAATAAAACAATTATTTTATATAGTATTAGACTGTACAAAGTAAAAAAAATAAAAATTTGACATAAAAAATAAAATATGTGTATTATCTACGCTAACAACTCAAGGTGAAATAATTTTTTACATTATAGATCACCCACCTATGATAGAGTGTTACAATATATAAATGACTGGATGTCCTCCTAATTAAGTCGTAAGTTTGGGGTTGGAGATGATGTGATTTATATTCTAGAAAAGCAGGGTAATAAATCTGAGTGTAGGGAAGGTATAAAAATACCTAAATAAGAATTCTCTAGAGTCTACATGCACTTTGTTCACCAACTATTCACTCAAACCAGTTCCTCTTCCCGAGTGGCTTACTTATCTAGTTATATGCTTGAACCTGTGGAAAATGACACATGTGCAAAAGATAAATTCATCTCAGGCGACAAAAATAGGGTCCATTTCTTAGTCATATTTGGTGCTGTTTCTGTTTCAACAAGGCCCACTTGAAATATCCATCTAGACGTTTTGATTATTAGGCTCTCTGCTTTCTTTTCTAACCTCCCCTGTCCATACCGGGTGCTATTGCGGCCATGCCTTTAGTGCTCAGGACACGAACACGTGCTCGCACGAGGACAAGAAAATTCATAAACAAAGAGAGAAAGAAAGAAAACTGGTTAAGCTCCTACTTCCAATTAATTAAGACTATAACATGCAAAACTTAAGATAATTATGCAATATGAATCTCAATTCCCAATTTCAACTTTTAAAGATAGCTATAATGATTAAAATAAAATTCTATGTCTGAATAACGTTTTCACACTATTTCCTTATATAATGATAAATTTATTAATAATTAATTCATGTAAAGTGATGGATAGACTTATCACACAAATACTGAATTTATATAAAATTTATCACTATGTATAGAAATAGTGTGAAAAAATAGTGTATCATTACTCCTAGAAGAACCGTAGCCACTAATGTGGAAAACTTAACCATGGTTGGCTTTCCGTAAAGTGTAATTAAGAAAGTTTATTATTTGAGGAAATCTCAAGTTTCATTTTTCAACCAATAAGACTTGTTTGAAAGACGTAATAAGAGAATTCGGATAGAATATTTTAATATTTATTTTATCTGATCTAATCAGCTATTTAGTACAAGTCTCTAGATAGAAAAAAAAATCAAAATGAGGTTTTAATCATTTTGAAACAAGATTATTCTTTTTTTTTTATATGAGTAATGATATTATGATGGATAAACATTTTTATAAAATAAAAAATGAAAAGTCAAAATTATACTCAAATAAAAAAAAAGATTATTTTATACCAATGTCATTTCACTTGCCACTAAAATATATTTTTCTTCTTTTTTCTTATTATAATAAAAAATAAAAGTCAAAATTATACAAAATAAAAAATATTATAAATATTTTATTGTAAGAATATGTCATGGTAATTACTATAATATATATATATTTTTTAAATAGTTATAATATATATACATATATATATATATATATATATATATATATATATATATATATTCAATAGAAATTAAAATAATTTTAAAATTGTAAAAAATTAGAATAAAGTTTAAAATATAAAATGTAAAAAATTTATAAATTTATATGAATTATATGATTATTCTGTTCATGAACAATTTTGTCGCACCAAACATTTAAGAAGATAATTTAGTCATTCACCTTATTCGATCATGAACCAAACACATGCTAAGATGAGTGTTTATCTACACATATCCAAATATTTATTAATCTTTATAGAAAATATTAGTTTATTTATTTGTGCAACCAAGCGTTTCTAGAAAATGAAAGGAAAAAAACAAACAAAATATAACTAGTAATTTTTACTAATTAATCTTAATTCAAATGCACTTGTCGATCAAAAAATCTGAGTGTAATGAGACTATTCATTGTCTATATCAAAAAGAAAATTGAAAACTAGAACATATATACATAAATATATATGTGTGTGTATGTATATTATTCTTTCTGTTGGTCAAAAACTCCTTCATAAAATATTAACACGTCTATCCTCTTATGTATTTGTGACTGTCATATGACTAATTTTTATGAGTCCCTCTTAGTCATGGTTAAAACTAGCCTCTGTAGTGATTTGATCTATTTCAATTGTTTTTCAAATATGACAATCTCCTTGCAAGATAAAGTATTTTAGATTCTTTAGTCTTAAATGTTAAACTTTCAAATTTTAATATCAAACCTGGATCTTTTTCGATAGCTTTAGTTTATCGTATATAATATAAAACAATGATATCTGTTCTTATTTCAATATCTTTACAACAACGAAAAGGAGAAACAGTAATGTTCTTAACTGATCTTTCAAAAGCAAATGTTACTACTCCTAAACCAATCTCTTGGGAAGAGATTAATCTTCTTGAAAAATGGACTCTTGACAAGGCCACGCTTGTTCAAGATTAAAAATCATCATTTATTTCTGAAATTACTCAATACCTCATAGGTAAAGTAGAAATCTCTTTTAATAAAACAAATAGTCAAAGAAATTAATCAACTTATCAAGACTCAGCAATAAATTCTTGATTGTCTAGATATTCTTGTTTTTCAATCTCTTCAACTATTCATTTTTAAGGTTTAGAAAATACATCTAGAATTCCTAGAGCTTTATATACCAAAGAAGATGACAATCAAGTTGAAAAACCTCATTCTCCTACTTTTTCATCTTTAAATGATAACCTGTAAATCAATATAATTCAAACTATTTTTCAAATTAATAAAGATTCCCTTAAAAAAGATTTTTATCAAGAAAAATAAAATCTTGAAATAACTTAGTTTTTTGAAAAATTTACTAGTTCTAAAAGACAAAAAATCTAAAATCTTTATTATATAAATTTATGGAAACTCATAAAGTTTATACAAAGGGAAAATGGTATCAATTATCCTTTCTCCAAGTCCATAAATATTAATATTCAAAAAACAAAAAAATGGATAACTTATAATGATGAAATTATTAATTCATTTTTTCCTCTTCATAAGTCCTTAAAAATTCATGCCTATAAATCCTACTGGAAAATAGTTTTTGTACCAGCAATTTCTTTCAAAAATAAAAATTTAACTGAAACAATTAATTTTAAAGACATTCAATCTCTTTATGAACAAAACAATTATACCAATTATTATCTTCAAACTATAGGAGATCATCTCTCTGAATCGAAAACTAATATACAAAGTAAAAACCTTATTTTTACTTCTTACCAGATTCCCACAAAGATTAAAAAACAATTAGGTTCTAGTTTGAGATCTTTTTCTCAACATGAATTTCTGGACAAAATCTCTCAACAAATTATTCGTATAGAGAAAAATATTGTTCCTGACACCCCTTAACAAACCAATTTCATTAACAATTTGAGTGATGTAGATTATGTATCTGAACAAACTGATGATTATAGAAAAATTTCCCAAAAAGAGATTAATCCTATTCAAAATACCAACTAGATAATGCCACAAAAATTGTATTATCCTGGGGCTTCTCCTCATGACTTAATCACGGAAGAAAAATCCTAGATATTCAATAATTCTTTTAGTGTAAACAACATCTATGAATAAAATATAAATGACCAATTTAAATACAATATTCTTAAAATGTTACAGCAAATGACCATGGTCAGTATTGTTTATTAAATCTCTCACAATTGTTCTGACTAATCTATCATTAATATTTTAATAGTCGATTTTACTGGTCAATTAAAAGGTTTGTGGGATAAACATCTCACTAAGATGAGCGAAGCCAAATAAACTTAGTCATCAAAATAGATACTGAAAGAAATTCGCACCTTAACGAAAAAGGAAATCAAATCCAAGATTCTGTCAATACCTTTATTTACGCTATCATAAAACATTTCATTGGAGATATGTCTATATGGCATGACAAGTCTATTGAACTCCTTTTCAATCTTAAATGTTGTACCTTTGCTGACTGTAGGTGGTATAAAGATATATTCTTTACTAGAGTCTTCTCTAGATTTGATAGTAGTCAACCTTTTGAAAAGAAAATTTTTTAACTAGTCTCCTCGTTCTTTAGGTTACAAAATTAGAGAAAAAATACGGAATATTAACAATGGAATTATCCTATATGAATGATTGACTTATGGATAGCTTTGCAGTTATGTCTAGAAAGTTGCTTTAAAAAATCTGTCAAGGATGACATAATTCAAAGATAATTAGCCAAAAAAAAATCTCTTAATCGTAAAGATTTAGGGAGTTTCTGATCTCAATATGGTTTTGATTGTCCTCAAAGTTTATCCAAACTAGAAAGAAACATCATTCTGAACTACCTAAAGCTTACGAAAAATCCTTCAAAATAAAGTTGGCAAAAGAATTCACAAACACAGAAATCGCAAAAGAGCTCCTCAATATTTTCAAAATAAAGATAAACTATTTGTTGTCTATTTTAAATGTAACAAACCATGTCCTATTACAAAATAACAGCAGAATTATAAAAAAAAATCAAAGTTTTAAATATCGATGAAGGTCTTCTAGCTTAACTTGATTGTCTTCTAATTGAATATTTATTTGATAATAGAGCTCATACATCTTCTAATATTGAAGAAATTAACCAAATACAAAATGATGACAAATCCTCTTTAGATTCATCTTCAAGAACTCTTAAATATAATGTCCTCACTAGAGAATAATATCTTCTCTTGAAGTCATTAATAACATTCCAAATAATAAAGATAAGAAAAAATTATCTTTACAAACTCAAAGAAACCTGAAAACCCCAGAAAAATCAGTAGAGACCTCCTCACAATCTTCTAATAGTTGCTAACTTTTTCAATCTTAAAGATATTTTATCTAAATTCAACTCTGAGAAAAAAACCCGTAACTCTTCAAGATCATCAACATGAAGTTCCAACAACTCAAAACTGAAGTCAAATATCTCAAAAGTAGCAACAAGAAAATACTTCAGCAATCCAACTCTTTCAAAAAGAAAAAGAAAATCCATCTTTAGACATCATCATCAAAATATTATGAGTTTTTTTTCTTCCAAAATAAAAACTTAAATATTTTTGGTAAACTTACTCAGGTTTCATATTAGAAATGAAACATCTCAATCAAATTTATCATTGAAAAATCCTTTGTCCTCGAAAACAGGTTGCCTTGTTTAATGTAGGTGCCAGATTCAAGCTGCATCCTAGAAGGACAAAATTTCAAACAAAATTTATTGAAATTTTTTTTGAACGATTAACATCGACTAATGGTTCTGAGATCATAATCCATTACAAATGTTCTAATGTAATAATTGAAAACTCTCATTTACAAATTTCAACAATATTTCTTCTTGCTAAGAATATCACAAAATCTAGTTATCCTAAGTACTGATTTATTAGGCAATTAGATCATTTCTGGGTTAACAAAGGAATATTTAAAGAAGTTATGGGTTAAATTGTTTCCTTTCATTTCCTTAAAAAATCTACTTTTAGGGATCTCAATCTTATTAAAATAAATAAAAACAAACTAATTTCTTTCTGATAAAATTTCTTTCAAAAGAATAGAAACTTAACCCATGATTCAATCATCAAAAATAAAATACAAAATTTAGATGCAAATCTGTTCTGATCTTTAAATGCTTTCTGGAAAAGAAAACAACATATAGTAGATCTTCCATATGAAAAATATTTCATGAAAGACAAATTCTTACAAAAGCCTATCCAATACAAATGAATCAAGAAATGCTT